>JAWRVF010000203.1:0-480986 GCA_036785485.1 Physcomitrellopsis africana | reverse complement strand
CTACAAATCTTAGCATAATGTGAACTATCATCTAAGACTCTAGTTTCCATTTTAATAGCTATAATATAGGGCTGACTACGTATTATTGGATATGTAATAAAATTTTGCACAAAATATTTTTTTTCCACTTCCACATCTCCAATCTTGGTCTTCGCAGTTAGACAAGCTCTATATAGATCACCTTACTCATTGTTTGTAACTTTAATTATCCAACCATGGTTTATATCAATTGGCCACTTATTCTTCTCATATATCTACTTAGATATGATATTGATTTCTAATCCATGATCAATTAAGGCCAAGACTGGATCTTTAGAATCTTTTATTAGTCATCAAATTGATTCATTAGTTATTTTATAACAAAAGAATATATTTAGAGTGCCAAATTTATAATTGTTAGATAAAGATGTATTTAGAAGATGCAAAATAAAAGAAAAGAGTATTAGTGGAGAAGAAATAGAATCTCAATAAGTCTTGGAAGCAATTATCTTAGTTGGTTTAGTATTTTTACTTACTACTAAATATTAATAGTTAGTTATTAAGATCAATATCTACGTTGGCCTCTTATCTATATGTATTACATATAAAAATCTTATAAATAATTAATTATTATTTAAAAGAAGCATAAAAAAGAATCTCATATCTTTTTAATTCATTATATAAAAAATAAGATTTTTAGTAGATTTAAATTGATTTTAACATTATAAAAAATCACCAAGATAGGAAAATATAGTCTTAAATAGATATTAGTAATATAAAAATATTATAAGATTTTTTAAATTTTATTTAGAATTTTATTTAGAATTTTATTTAGAATTTTATTTAGAATTTTATAGGAATTTTTAAAAAATATTTCAAGACTTTGGTAAAATTAAATTTTACCACTTTGAAAGCCATTATGAAAAAATAGAGCAGGATTTGGAAGCCATGAAAGGTTTCTAGGCTAATTGGATTTTTTTAAACACTATGGTATAGTCAAAAATGCAAAAAAATTAGTTCTATTTGTAGAAAATAGAAGGACCAACAGCTAATCTAGTCCTTATTAGAAGGGAGGTGTTCAAATCCCATATGGATTGTGGCAGCTTGGATGTAGGTAGGAATATAAGATTAAGGCCTCAAGACCTCTCTAGGACACTATATACACTACATATGAGTCTTAGTGAGGCTCAAACTTTTAATTTATAAGCAAATTATCTTTGAGATAAAATATTTTTATTTAATTATTTAATTATTTATTTTCTATTTTTAAATTTTTATAATTTATTCATAGTAATTTGAATCTATATATTATTTATGTTATTAAAAAAATAATAAAATTATCTATTTAAAATTTTATTTTTTATTTTTTATTTTTATTTTTTATTAGATAAAAATATAATGAATAAAATATGATCTAATTTTAGATTATATAAGTATTTGATTTCATTTATTTTACTTATTTTATATTTATTCTTTTTTTTTTTTTACTATTTGCTTCCTTCACTTCACACCACCAATTACAAGCAACTTTTAATTAAGACCATTTTGTAATTTGAGTGAAAAGGTGAAATTTATCCTCACATCTTCCAACTTCACTTGTGTCTTTATAATAGCCCTAACCTAATAAAGGACTACATAGCTATTACTTCCCATCTCATCATCATCTCCCTTTGAGGAACTAATAATACATGCTTCTCATATAATCTTCTTCCATTTATTAGATTCTATTATATACTCTGTTTGATATCTTTCCATATCCTTGGTATGATTGATCTAAGCTATATCCTCTATATTAATCCTGCTTTCAAACTTTGATAATGTAGATTATACATATACTTATCTTATTTCTCTATCTTCATTTTTAATCATACAAGTATCTAATGCTTCTACCATAATAGCTTCAATTATTATTTGTCTCTTTTTTGGATTTTTGGATATTGTTGTTGTTAATGTGTGCTGTGAATTTGAGCTGAATCTAATGGTTTAGTTGTGCATATTTGAGGTTTAAGTGGGTCAAGGTCTCAAAAATTAAGCTTTGAAGGTCAGTTAGGGTTTTTGAGATCTTGAGCAATCTGCCAATTGGATTGGAGTAAATTTTATATGTGTGGATAGTAGACTTGTTTTTCTATACACTTGAGTGATTTGAGATTGATTGAATGGTGAAAAAGGGAGAAATTAGTACTGAAAGATCAGCATTAAGGTTGGAGAAGGAGGCTAACCAACACCCAAGAAGTGTTTGGGATTTTTTTTCCATTTGGTAAGTTCGATTTCCTTCAAATTTGTTGTGCTTGTTGTTGACTAAGAGATTAAAAGGTATACAAAGTTTTAAGTAAGATCAACGATCTAATCAGCAGATATTAAGGTTCTAATTTCCCCTAGGGTTGATTTGAATTGGTTAGAATTTGATTTAAGATTTGATTAGGATTTGATTTAGGGTTTAAGGTTTGCTTAGGGTTTGGTTTAGGATTTAGGGTTTGACTTAGGATTTGACTAGGGTTTGATTTAGGTTTTGACCAAGGATTGACTCAAGATTTGACTTAGGTTTTGACTAGGATTTGACTAGGATTTGGCCAGGGTTTGACTTAGGGTTTGACTTAGATTTTAACCAGGGTTTGACTTAGGGTTTGATTTAGGTTTTGACCAGGGTTTGACTTAAGATTTGACTTAAGGTTTGATTAAGGTTTGACTAAGGTTTGACTTAGGATTTGACTTAGGATTTGACTTAGGATTTGATTTAGGTTTAGACCAAGGTTTGACTTAGGATTTGATTTAGGTTTTGACTAGGGTTTGACCTAGGGTTTGAATAAGATATGACTTAAGATATTAAGATTTTATTTTTAGTATTTTCTAAATTTATTATTTTATATATTATTTTCTATTATGATTAATATATGATTCATTTATTCTTCTTTTGTAATTGCTTAAAGATTGGATCAAAGTTTGATTAGTATTGTTAAGATTTAATAGAAGTTGTTTAGGATTCTATTAGAGTTGTTAGGATCTTGTTGTTGTGTATTTCTTTTTTTTTGTCTTCCACAGCGAGGTGCCCAGAGCATTCTCGAGCAAAATTGCATGTATTACAACAACATCGATTTAAAACTCGAGCAAATATAAAATATTCTAGATTCTTGTAATCCATATGTACGGTCATCGGATGCGCAGCTCTTTTGAGAAAATGATGCTACTCTTGGAAAGAATCCACTATAGCAAGGAATTCCTTATTATGATTTTTCGTAGTTGATCTTAGTCGCAAAAAACTTTCGTGAATAGAATGCAACCGGATGAAGCTTATTGTCAATGTCCATGTGCAAAAGTACGGCTCCTAAAGCAAAATCCGAAGCATTAGTTTCCAAATAGAAAGCCTTTGCAAAGTTTGGATGTACCAAGATTGGAGCCATAGTAAATGTCGTTTTAAGATTTTGAAATGTTTTTTTCACTAGAGGTCTCCATTTGAGCTTATCCTTACATGTTAATCGAGTGAGTGATGCAACAACTTGAGAATAATTCTTGATGAAGATCCGATAGAAGTTAGCAAATCCGAGAAAATATTGTACACCTCTAACCGTCTTTGAAACTTCCCAAGACACAATTGCTTCTACCTTCTTGGGATCCATCTTCAAGCCTTCCGTAGTCGCAACAAATCCTAAAAACTCCATCTCAATTTGGTGAAATAAGCACTTCTCCAACTTGGCATAGAGTCCTTGCTTGCGTAGTTTTTTGAGTACCAAACAAATGTGCTTCTCATGTTTTTCTTTATTCTTGAAAAATATCAAGATATCATCCAAATAGATGACAACAAAATCGTCTAGATGCTCTCAAAAAATATCATTCATCATGTATTAAAAGACTGCCGGAGTATTGGTAAGACCAAATGGCATGATATTATATTCAAAATAGCCATACCTTGTACAAAAAGTTGTCTTCCATTCGTCTCCTTCTTTGATTTGCACAAGGTTGTAAGCTCCCCTTAGATCAATCTTTGTAAAGATCTTTGCACATCCAAGTTGTTCCAGAAGACTAGAAATCAAAAGCAATGGATAGTAATTCTTCTTTGTCACCTTGTTAAAACCTCGATAGATACCTTTACATCCATGCGATGAAACCATCTTTCTTCTTCACAAATAGATTTGTGTCCCCAAGCGGCAACTTTAAATGACAAATGAAGTTCTTGGGTAGATTCTTCCTTTTATTTCCTTATTTCGACCAAACACCGAGCCGACGAATCAAGCTCTATTGGGCCAAGAATTAGTTATGCTCCTTTCTTGCAGTTATATGGCACAATCATATGGTCGATATTACGGTGGCATGTCGGCATTCTTCTTTTGAATAGCGTCTTGAAAATCCTTGTATTATTTACGATATTCCTCTTTGTTGAAATCTGTTTCTCTACTAGTTGGAGTTACATAAATGACCAATGGTGTGCCTTCTTTGTACGATCTTACAAACGTTCTTGCTTCAATGAACAAAGATTTTTTGGTTTGGTGTCTTCTTCCAAGCTTATCCTCAGCTTGTTCTATGGAAAATGTTATCCTCCGCAACCTCCAATCTATGGATGGATTATATTTTTTCAATCAAGAAAGACTAAGAATAATAGGATTTGACGGGGTGCTAATAATGTAGAAAATAATATAATTACTATGGTCTTTAAACATCACTTCTATAGGTTCAGATTCATGGGTGATACTACCAGATAATAAAGATTGTCCATCTATTACTTCTACGTGAACAAGTTTGGATTTCTGTACTAGGAGAATTTTATGATACTTAGCAAATTCTTGGTCTAAGAAACAAGCAGATGCTCTTAAACTAATAAGGCTAAGGTTTTTAGTTTTTTTGGGACCAAAAGACAAAGCAATTGTGTAAGCAATGGGAAGGTTGTGAGTAAAGAGGAACTTAGTTTGATTTGTCCATTGCGCACGGTTCCTATCGTGGCTGGGCATCCTCGTTTTCCTAAATAAAAGCACCTCTATTCTTGATGCTGTGTCCATTTTGCTTCTTAGGACAATTTTCAGCTCTATGGCCTTCTCCACCGTAATAAAAGTACAAATCTTTCTCTATACGTTGCTTCTTTTTTTTTGGAGTAAGGAATTTGACACATCTGGCATCAGTATATGGCCTTTGTCTCACTTCAATTTAGGCTGCTGGCGATATAATTCATGACATATATTATCTGACGTTGATGTTATTGATGTTGAAATAAGTGGTTATCGCTATAACAGCTAATGGCCGTTGACGTTTGTGGATCGAGAAAAGAGATAACAACAAATCCTTCGGCGTCGTTTAGATTTAATAGAATTGACTCATCAATGCTTCTTCATCCCAGTTGATGCCTCATACTAATTGCCTGAAATCCGATGCATAGACTGATGCAAAATGAGTCCCTTGTCATAGCGATCGAATTTTTATTGTAGCCCACCGAGCCTTGTCATGCTTGCCAAATGCTTCTACAAATGCCTCTAAAAAAATCTTAAAGTTGTTCAAAATCGGTGATTCTTTTTCAAATAGAGGAGCAAACCACAATAGAGTTTATCCCGTAAGCAAAGTTCCAACCAATCCAATGCGTGATTCCTCCGTTGGATAATGTTCAAGTTGTAGAGCTGTTATTAATTTGATTTGATTGATGAAACCTTAAAACTTGGAACGTGTGCCATCAAACATGGAAGGCTAATTCAAAGGCTCGCTTCGTTTATGGAAGCGATGGTTCCTCAGTTGAACCCGCGAATAAAACACTTCTTCTAGTATAAACTCTAGAAATTTGATGAAGCCAGTTGTCTTCAATGGGATCTTTCCATCGTTATGAAGTCTTGCACAGACTCCTTCCATCACCGTAGTTCTCTGTGATAACGTAACAAGAGCATTCATAATGGCGTCCATCTTGGATTCCAAACTTTCACTCATATTAATGTCTTGACCTCCAACCATTCTAAGGGAAAGGAAGTAATCGTTTCTATAAGGAGGAAATATTGGTTTAGAAGAGGGTACTCCGCAACCTCTAAAACGCCTTAAGACCTTCAAGAAGAAGAGTAATCCACTCTTTCCAAGAAGAATAAGACTCTAATATTATGACGGAAAAGATATCAATTTAGAGGAGGGTAATCCGCATCTTTGTTTTTTTTGAACAATTATACTCTTGATTTTAATGATGTGTTGATTTTATTTTTTCAAACAATTGCCAATCTTGTGGCCTATGTCACCACAATACAAGTATAGACCTTCTTCCATTTGATGCTTCTTTTCTTATACACTAAGAGGTTTATAACGTATTGTATCAAATGGCATATCTTTTATTTTTGAATATGAATTTAGACTGCTTACTGATATAACAAGAGTATATTGGATTGCATATTGTCTTATAGAGGTCCATAAACGTTGATCTTAATAACATTAAAATAATCGATTATCACATTTTACAGCTTGGCTAATGGCTTCATTGAGTAATTATGGATCTAGAAGTGATAATAACAAATCTTTCACATTATTTCTTAGTTTCCAATAGAATTGACTTATTAAGGCTTCTTCATCCCAATTGATGTTGCATACTAGTTGCCTAAAATTGGGTGCATAGATTGATACAGAGCATGCTTTTTGTTGCAATGCTCAGATCTTAACTATTGTCTAATGAGCCTTATGATGTTCTCCAAATACTTCTGTAAAAACTTTCATGAAAACTTCATATAAAGTTGATATTACAAAAGTTACAAGATGTAGGTTTATATGCCAAGGTAAAAAAAATATATATTTCATCAACCAAAGATGGAATTTTTGGGATATATTATATCTATTGAGGATTTTGTGAGTCATCAAATTAACTCATTAGTTATTTTAGGATAAAAGAATACATTTAGAGTACCAAAATTATAATTATAAAGTGAAGATGTATTTAGATGATGCTAAATGAAGGAGAATAGTATTAGTGAGAAAGAAATAGGATCCTAGTAAGTCTTGGAAGCAATTATCTTAGTTGATTTAGTATTTTTTTTAATTATAAGAATTAGCATTTAATTGTTGAGATCAATATTACATTGGCCTTCTATTTCTATATACTATTTATTAAAATTATATAAATGTTATTTAGTAGGTAGAAGAAGCATGAGAAATAAATCTCATGTCTTTTTAATTATTTATATAGAAAATAAGATTTTTAGTTGATTTAAATTAATTTTATTATTATAAAAAATCACCAAGGTAGAATAAAATAGTTTCAAATAGATATTATCACTTTAAAAGTATTATAATGATTTTTAGAATTTATTTAAAATTTATTTAGAATTTTTTAGGAATTTTTAGACTAATTTTGAAGACTTTGATAAAAATAAGTTTTACCACCTTGGGAGCCATTTTGAAGAAATGGAGCAAGATTTGAAGGCCATACAAGGTTTTTAGGCTAATTGGATATTTTTGAACACCACGGTGAAGTCAAAATTACAAAAAAAAGAATTTTATTAACAAAAAATAGGAGGACCAGTAGCTAGTGTAGTTCTTTTAGGAAGAAAGGTGCATAAGTTTCATATGGATTGTGGCACCTTGGATGTAGGTAGGAGGATAAGACAAAGGCCTCATAGCCCCTTTAGAACACCCATATATACTACTTGTGAGCCTTGGTGAGATTCAAACTCATGATCTCTTAAGCAAGTCATCCTTGAGATAAAAAATTTCTACTTAATTTTTCTATTATTTTTCTTTTATTTTTGGATTATCATAACTTACTTATAGTAATCCAAATTTATATATTTTTTATACCATTTGAAAGATAAATATATATATATATATATATTTAAAAATATATTTTTTATTTTTTATTTTTATTTTTTTATTAGGTGAAAATATAATGAACAGACTGTGATGTAGTTTTGAATTGTGTACTTGCTTGATATCCTTTACTTCCCTTCTTTGGTGGTTGTTATTCTTGTCATATTTATTATTTTCTTCCTTCACTTCACACCACCAATTACAAGTAACTCTTAAGTGAGGCCATCTTGTAATTTGGATTAAGGAATAAAAATTTATCCTCACAGATTTGATGATGAATCTCAAGAAAGTGGAGGCGGTTATCTAATAGACCATTCCAAAAACTGTGAGAGATGTATAATGTTTTCTTGGATTTGCTAACTTCTATTGGATCTTCATAAAAAATTACTCTCAAGTTATCACCCTTCTTACTCAATTGATATGCAAAAATAAGTTAGAATGGATGCCTTAAGCAAAGAAGGCATTCCAAGACTTCAAAATGGCATTTACCATAGTCTCAATCTTGGTACATCCAAACTTTATAAAAGAATTTTACATAGAAATTGATGCTTCAAATTTTGCACTAAGGTCGTATTTTCATAAATGGATATAGACAATAAATTTCATCTTGTTATATTTTATTTTTAAATTTTTTTTATTATCAAAATTAATTATGAAATCTATAATAAAGAGCTTCTTGCTATTATAGACTCTTTTAAAAAATGGCATCATTTTCTTGAAGGAGTAATGCATCTTGTGACTATATATACAAATCACAAAAATTTAAAATATTTTATGTCAGCTCGGATTCTTAATTGCTGCCAAGCTCGATGAAATATGTCATTATCTCGATTTAACTTTATCATTATTTATCAACTTGAAAAGCAATAAAGGTTGTTTGATGCTTTATTAAAGAGATCATATCTTATATCAAGGACAAGAGATGTAGCGTTTGATCAATAATATGCAACTTTGTTGAAATTGGAGCAATTTTGCCTTTGCACCACTATTACATCAATACCTATTGATTCTAATTTCTTTGATGAGATGCTTGTTATAACCACTAATAATGCTTTGGCCCTTGATATCAAATGTCGCCTCAATAAAAATATTGACAAGTTTAAGCTCAAAGAAGATCTTCTATATTTTGAAGAATATTTGTATATTTTAAAAGAACCTACATAACTGCGCATTCTTCAATCTTGCCATGACTTCCCAATTGTATATCACTTTAGATTTAACAAGATCCTAAAATTTATTTCTCAAGATTTTTGGTGGCCTCAAATGTGAAAGGTTATAAAAGACTTTGTACTCTCTTATGACATCTATTTAAGGTCTAAAAATCCTCGACATCGCCCTTATAAATTCTTACAATCTTTGCTTATTCTAAAAAAATGATAATCTTTTATTTTGATGGATTTTATTACAAATCTATTGCCATCCAATTCATTAGACAATATTCTTATGGTAGTTGATTGACTCATAAAGATGATTCATTTCATTCCTTACAAAAAGATTGCATCTAGTAAAGAAATGGCAAGGCTTTTTTTTGATAATATATATTGATATCATGGCCTATTGGATGATATTGTATTTAAATGAGGATTCCAATTCATATTTAAATTTTGGAGATGTCTTTTTGAAATATTAAAAGTAGATATTAAACTTTCTTTGACTTTCTATCTTCAAATTGATAGCCAAATAAAATAAATTAATCAAATTTTAGGATAGTATTTATGATATAATATTAATTATCAAAAAAAAATAATCTAAAAACTAAAAGATTTACAAGCATCTATTGCAATATCAAACAACCTTGAAGCTTCAATTGCAAGTAGCTCAACATGCTTATAAGACATTTATAGATAAGCTCAAGAATCAACTGCCTATTTTTTATATTGGAAATAAAATAAGATTTCTTTGATAGAACATCAAGACCAAGTGGTCATGCAATAAATTGGACTATTATAGGCTAGGACCATTTTCCATCTAGAAGCAAATTAATTAAGTGGCATATCACTTGGAACTACCATCTTCTATGAAGATATATTTAATTTTTTATGTTTCTCTTTTCAAGCCTTATAGAGAGTCATATATTTTAGGAAGAATACAACAATTACCACCTAGTATCAAAATCAAAAATCATGAAGAATACAAGGTCAAAAAGGTGTTAGATTTACAAAGAAGGTGGGACAAATTAAAATATCTTGTTTATTGGTACAATTATAATATCAATAAGTATACATAAGAATCAGCCAAAAATCTTGCCAATGCACCTCAAAAAGAATAAGAATTTTATCAACTCTATGTCCACAAATCCAAATATGTTTGATGATAAATTCTTGATAAAGATTAGATTTAAAAAATATTCATAAGAGAAGGAGAGTTAAACTAAAACCTTCATTAGTATACAGTCATCTATTCCAAGATAGAATAGAATGGTAGAAGCAAGTCAATCACCATATCCAACCTTCAAGTGTTGAAAGATTTAGCAAAACAAGATTCAAAAGATTCACTTACTACGTAAATTTTGAATGAACTAGTATAGTTTTTATAGCCTTTAATTGAACAAAGTAAGGATGATACATTTTAGTGCCAAGTACAACCACACTTGGAGCTATTAGAAGCAACACCTAACCGTACAAGTTTTAATTCTAATGCTCAAGTTTTAGTGATATTGCTTAAGCTTGAAAAAATAAATCCTTCTAAATCTAAGATCTTGTTTGAAAGATGTTTTAAAAGCCTCAATAAAGATCAAATCCTTGAATATGATGTTTCAATAATGGGAGTACTAGCTCAAAGCCATAGGCGGATTTTTCAAGGACTAGTAGAATCTATTGCCCAAGAATGGAGAATAAAATATATAATTTCATTAATATAGTGTATTCTCAATTTTTTAAGCACAAAGAAAGATTTTTGAAGGTTTGAGCTCTTCATGGAATTCATCACTAGAAAACGGGATGATATTAGGATTATACAATTTGAAAGTTTATAGAACCTTTTAAAACATTCTAGAGATTATTGAGTTAGTGATAGTTAGTTGAGAAGCTTTCTAATTGGTGAAATTAGCTCAAGAAATATTGTAATTAATAGGAGGAGCTCGAGAAGCTTCCAAGTTGGTAGAAAGAGCTTGAGAAGCTTCTTAGTTGGTAGAAGCTCCTTGAGATGCTTCTTAGTTTGATAAAAGTTGTTCAAAAAGCATCCTAAACATGGATATATATAGGAGTCGAGGCTAAAGAGTTCTTCAATGTCGATAATACATCTCTTGGAGTTCTAGCTTACTTTTCTTGGTATTGTTCATGTATTCATCTAGTTAATTCAAGTCCTTATTAATTTCTTCTTAAAACCTTTGTCTAATTCAAGTCTCTTGTTTTATATTCTTATGTCCTTAATAGATATTTATTGTATATTAGGATTAATAAGTAGGATGAGATTCTAATTGTATTTTAAATCTTAAAAATAAGTTAGTATCTACGTAAAGTCCAAGCTTAAAATCTATCCAATTTTGGACTTTAAATCAATTTTAATTCTTATATAATTTGATTGTGAGCTGTGAAATATTATCCACCATTAAATTTTTATTATTATATCAAAATGGATTCTACACTAACTATGATTTTAAGCCTGACTATATACAATTCAACTTCAATAAAAATATAGAAGGTGGAGATAGAGCAAAATAGAATAAAAATACTATGTTGTATTAGTTCAAAAAGACTTTTAGATTCAATAAAATTATAGTAGTAACAAAAAAAAAAAAAAAAAAAAAAAAAATTGATTCAACATGACCTTATTATATACTTTTATTACTTCTAATTAAATATAGTAATTAACCATCTTTCTTTTAGCAACTATTTATTATCTTGCCATAATTTGATATAATCTAAGTATTTGGTTTTTAGGTGGATCAAGTATTTTTAACTTGTCTTTGACTTGTTAGTCTAAGTCTTCTCATTCTTTAGATCTTATTAGTTTGAATCTAATTTAAAATTAATTTGACCAATTAACATTTACTTAAGATGTTTCTATCTACTTTTATTTATTATTATTTATTATTATTTATTATTTATTATTATTATTTATTTTAATAATATTGATACTTATTACAACTAAGAGGTTGGAATTGAATTAAAAAACTTATTTGATTGATGAATCTTTAAAACTTGGATCTAATACCATCAAACTTCTTTAAAAAAATAAATTTTGGATTTCTAATTAGTACAATTGCGTAAGATATCTAAAGTAGTACAATTATTAAAGAAACTCTTCTAATTTCTATATTTTCATGATTAATCATTCATGATGTTGGTTGATATAATTGATAAAGTTATTAAATATCAAGCATCAAATATCTTATTTGTTTTTGTATTAATACTATGGCATTCTTCATATTTATCAAATTTGTTACACTTATAAGGACTTAAGAATTTCTATATAAAAAAGAATAAAAAGTAAAAGTAAAAAAAATAAAAAGTAATATTATAAAAAATTATATTATTTTAAAAAGAAATAATCCACAACCTCTAAAGCACTTTGATACTTATTATAAAAAATAAAAAATAAAAAAAAATAAAAAAAAGATAATCTATTCTTTATCAAGAAAGTTCAAGCTCTAATATTATATATGTTAGTCTTGTTAAACTATCAAAGATATGAATTTAGACAAAACTTTAAACAATACTACACTTATGTATAAGTGAAGAAGAAAAAAAATAAGCAAAGAAGAAATAGATATAAAATTTTAAAAAAATTGAATAGTTATTGTCAAATATAAAGAAATTAAAGATACTTGAATTAAGACTAAAATATAAGAAAAGATGTTGATAAGATTAAAAATAGCATCACTCTTATCTCCATATATACCAACTACCAAAAGAACCTTGTAGAAGTTTTTCAAGAACCATGAGACTTGTTGTCCAAACATCAAGTATAATATTACTTTTGATACAAGTTTTAAAAAATAAAAAAATAAAAAAATATAAATAATAAAAAAATAAATAAAATTATAAGATAAGTTTCAATAGCTATGTGGCATATTTATAAGATTATAAAGATCTAATATGCATCTAGGAATCTTCTTCAAATTTTATCAAAGAAGATAATATCTATATAATATGTTTTATCTTTTTTTACTTACTTTTATTTACTTAAGTAATATAGGCATCTATTACATCTTATTGGCATCAAATTATTTCTTGTATAGTGAGAGGTTTGAATCATATAACAATAATTTACATATCTTCTACATCTAATTGTATATTAAGATTGGTAGAAATATTTGCTACAAACATTTAGAATTGTTGAGGTGTCATCTTATAATTTAATTATTAAAACTTAAAAATTTAGTTATCTCAATTGACAACAAAACCAATGGCTTAATTCAATATTTAAAAATCAAACAAGCTGAATAATAACTTTTTTACATCATGTTGAAACTTACAAAAAAAAAATGATTGATAAGAGCATTGTTGTTCTACTTGGCATCAATTACCAATTATCAAAATTGTGATGCATATATAGATATGGATTTATTTTTTTTATTATAAAACTTAGATTTTATTAGTTGACATAAAAATTATATCATATTCTCCACATGTCAATTTTATTTTGCTACAAACACATCCAAATTATCAAATATAAAATCTTATTGTTTTAAAAAAAATAAACAAAAAATAAATAAAAATCTATTAAATAAAGTTAAAATAAAAATCTATTAAATAAATTAAAATAAAATTAATCTATGATATTAGTTTTAGATAACTAAGAAATTAGAGCTCAATGACAAGATTAACTTGATTGATAATCCTTCAAATTTGGATTTTTACTATTAAACCAATATATGTGAACAACTCTTGGTTCTTTTAGTTGATGAAATTATACTTATATGAATTACTTGAGGTGATGCAATTGCTGAAGGAATTCATATCACATCAATGTCTTCTTCATTAGTTACTCCTAATTTTGGTGGAGGAAGTAGATAAAATTGAAGCATAACAAACATTAATTTATTTATTTATTCTCACATATATGTTGTGAAAGTCATCATTTTTGCTAATTTTTCCATGACTTTATCAACTTAAGAACTTCTACAAAATAAACAAAAAGAAAATAAACATAATATTTATAATTTTTATAAAAAAAAAGATATTTATAAATTTTAAATTACTTAAATCTTTTTAATAAGCTAGATAATCTAATTTCTATTAATAAATATCAAGTTTTGATATTATAAATATCTTAATTTTATCAAATAATTAAAGATATAAATTTGGACATAACTTTAAAAAGATAATACAATCATTAGATATTATTATTATATATATATATATATATATATAATAAAAAAGAACTAAAATGAGAGTTGCCAAAAGTTTATAATCTAAAAAATGTTTGATTGATAAACAACAACCAAATTCCATTTAGCATTAATTGTTGGTTGTCAAAATTATGAAGTACATTCAAAAAAATATTTAAACTCATTCCAATTCTTAAGTTGGATAAATATTTATTATAAATATTCATCCATTGTGGCTCCCAATTTTGAGGTGGTTTTTCCTTGGCTGTTCCAAAATGGGTGGAGAGTGAAAAATAAAACTCTGCTTATGCCACATCATGAAATCTAGAATTGTATCACCTACCCCAACGCACTTTGGCCGAATTGCCGCGGGATTTCATCCATCTGCCCATCAACCTTAGTTCTGCCCAGGTCGCTGCCCATGGGTACGGTTTTAGAGGAAATTTGTCAAATTTCCCCTAGAACCGTACCTGCTCATGGGCAGCAGGCGGGCATCGGGCTGGCCAAAACTAAGACTTGATATAAATGATTTGAGATTAGTTGCCATGATTAGTTACCGGAAAGGCTGGTGCATTGGCTTGGGGACCCGATTAGGTTGAGCAGGTCCTGAGTTCAACTTTGGCTGCTCACACGCATGCCTTGTTAATGCTGTGAATATTTTAACCCTCCTCTCAGGACTTATCATTTCTCCCTAACCCTCCCCCTCTAGCCAGCCTCTGCTCCCCTTGGCCCAATTTTTGCGGACGGGCGTGGGCAAGGACAGGCAAATGAAAACTTTGTCAAATTTGCCCGACATCCTTTCATGGATGATGAAAAAACGCTACCATGGTACTGTTCGAGGGGAAATTCGGCCCCAGCCCTCCCCAATGCCCGCACCCACATTCAGGTTCCACCTTCGGCGCGGCACCCAGAACGGATGAAAGATGTCGAATTTGGATGAATAGACGACACTTTGGATGAAGATCGAATCTCTCTCGCTCGCTCGCTCGCTCGCTCACCTTCCCTCTGCTGCTCTCGCGCCTCGCAAGCTCGGTGTTTGCTCTGCCTGGTTTCGTTTAGTCGTGTCGCAGCTGCAACGATGCATCGTCCTCGCTCCTGCTGAGCCATGCAATTGCGTCGGAGGAAAGCCGAATTCGCCCACCAGTGGTGATCAGCCCGAAATCATCTGCTGTTGCGCTGGAGGGGTTGCGAGGGACCCAGGCAGGGAAGGCCAGGTCCAAGGGAGAGAGCGCGGCGACATGAAGGTGAACAGTTTGAAGAATGTGGCAGGGGCGCACAACGATGGCATCTGGGCGGCGGCGTGGGCTCCCGCGACGGACTCGAGGCCTTGGTTGCTCATCACTGGATCCGTGGACGAGACGGTGAAGCTGTGGAGAGGAGACGAGCTGGAGTGCGAGCGGACCAACACAGGTTTGTGGTGAATTAGGTTGCGGAACGGGCGGATTTTATGACAATCCAGGTCTTTCTGTTACTTTGGATGCCGGAATCGGCGATCGGTCTCTGAGAGCTCGTTCTTCTTTCCTTTGTTTTTCATTCTTTGTTTTGAAGTATTTTTCGTGGTGCGTCTGGAGCGGTGAGCAGCCG
This sequence comes from Physcomitrellopsis africana, assembly GCA_036785485.1. Lineage (NCBI taxonomy): Eukaryota > Viridiplantae > Streptophyta > Bryopsida > Funariales > Funariaceae > Physcomitrellopsis > Physcomitrellopsis africana. The sequence continues at coordinate 465,400 of JAWRVF010000203.1, read as the reverse complement.
CTGGCGACCTGAAACGGGTGTGAATGCTGAAAAACCCTAACGAGATTCTATCTCAATGTAGATTGGCGCTTGAATGCCGCCCTTTTTTACGAGATGGGCGTGTCGACGGTTTAGACTGTCGCATTACCTGGTTTGCAACCAAATTGTATGTTTTGCGGGCAGTTGGTTGCGGTAAACCCTACGTTTCAGTGGCTAGGCGGATGTGGTCGTGGCGTCCGTCCCAGGTGTTGCACAGGCAAGCTGCCTGCGCCGGTTTAGAGTGGAATTGCAGAGGCTCGGTCGAGACGATGATGATAGGCCCAGGCTCAGGTTCTACGGTTTGGTTCCATGATGTTCTTTCCCAGTTCCTTCGTCAGCGACGCACAGATAGAGAAAGCCCGGTTTCCAACGCGGAAATGCATGGTCGTCGTAGTCGGTTGTAGATGGAGTGGGGTTGGAGGGACGAGGCAGGCATATATTAGGTCAGGAATGCAGCGGTGAGGAATTTGTGAGCGTTGTGAAACACATCATCACATGGGCTGGTATCAGTTGAGCAGATGCCTCGGGGGAGCACGAGGTGAAGCACTCGTGGCGTGATAGTGGACCAAGGGCGCCAGCATTGCTGCACAAAGAGTAGTGGGTGTCGAGACCAGCTTCGCGTGAGCAATGTATGGGACAGCGGTTCTCCGCTGGATACGGTGGTATGCAGCAGGGTGAGAAGGATGAGGAGAGGCGTGTTTCGGGGATGTAGTAAACGTTGTACCCTGCTCAGTTTGCCCGGCGCAAAAGAGCATTGTTCGGTGGATGTGGAGTGGTGAATGCTTGGATTGGGGTTTTGTTTAGAGCGGTTGTCGCATGCACCTGAATTGGAAGCACCTGAGTGTCGGAGCTATGAGATGATGAATGGACCCCACGATATTTTGGCACCCGGCCCGGTGGAAGGTGTATGCAGGATGGACTCCTCGGGGCCCTTGGAATTGGACACAAAGTTTGTGTGCGCGCAGAATGGAAGTGAGTGGGCGGGGATACGTGTATGGCGCGTAAGCGCGTGCCGAGGTGTTGTGGCCCGCATGAAGGGTGAAGTGGTGTGCTTGTCGTGGCCGTGGGGTTGTATCAGTTTGGCAACATGTTTGTGCTGTGCGTGCGACCTCCGCGATGATCCTGGATTTGTGGTCAGTAATGGGCGTGCATCGGAGATGCTGACCCCGAGTTGTTCCACATGTGGTGACAGGTCATTCGCTGGGTGTGGTTGCAGTAGCGGCACATCCGGGAGGCAGAATCGCAGCTTCGACGTCTCTGGACAGTTTCGTTCGGGTGTTCGACATTGACTCCAATGCTACCGTGACGACCCTGGAGACCCCTCCATCAGAAGCGTGGCTGATGCAATTTGATCCCAAGGTACGTCGGGGCTTACCGAAGGTGTTGGGAAGGGCTTGGACAGAAGCAGTGCACGATCGTCGCGTGAGTGAGGGTGCACGCTGAGGATTGGCCCGCAAAGGAATGGAACGAAGCCACGTGCATAGGGTGCCGAGGTTGAAAGGAGCTGAAGGTGGTTGTGGAACCGGTGGTGGTGTGCAGGGTGAACTCCTGGCAGTCGCAGGAGGAGGGAGTTGTTCGGTGAAGATATGGAACACAGCGAGTTGGAAACTGGAGCAGTCTCTGACAGTCCCCAAGGCCGAGAATGGTGCGGACGGCAAAGCAGCAGACAAGGTGGGGTTGGGGAAGTTCGTGTTAGGAGTAGCGTGGAGCGTGGACGGGAAGAATCTGGCTTGCAGCACCATGGACGGCACAGTGGCAATCTTCGACGTGGGCAAGGGGAAGCTGATTCACACATTGGAAGGGCACAACATGCCAGTGAGGTCGCTGGTGTTTTCTCCAGCGGACAACCACGTTCTGTTCACCGCATGCGATGACAAGCACATCCACATGTACGACGCGAGGAGTAGGATGCTGGTGAGTGCGTTCTCAGGGCACGCGAGCTGGGTGCTGAGCGTGGACGCGAGTCCGGAGGGGGCAGCCATCGCTACAGGGTCAAGCGACAAGACGGTTCGGCTGTGGGACCTGAAGATGCGGGCCTCCATTCAAACCATGACGGATCACTCGGATCAAGTGTGGGCAGTAGCGTTTCGTCCTAGCGGGGAGGGTAGCAGTTCTGGGAGGCTGGCTAGTGTGTCAGATGACAAGAGCATTTCCCTGTTCGAGTACATATGAAGCAATGAAAGTATCAGCGGATTTTTGTTGTCGCACACAGTTGTGATGCCTGGAAAGTGTGATGTCTGCACGCCGTGGGGGTGGAGGAAAGGTGGTAGCAGGATTGGGTAGAGGCACGGAATGTTTGGCGCCGATAGGTGCGGTTGTGGGAAGTCTGTGGGGTTGGCGCAGCGTGTGAGGAATGCAAGTGTGGGATGTGGATGTGGATGTAGTGACGCAGTTTGCAGCGCGAAGGAGCGCATTGGAGAGCGATGTGGAGCAAGGCAGAAGGGGGAACTGCACTGCATGCATGGATGCACAGACGACAGTGTGGGTGGTGGCGTGTGAAGTTGCATGTGTGGGCATGGTGGCTGGAACGATGCAGTGCTTGTTGACGAGCAGCGCTTGTGACGAACTCAGAATGTTGATGCGGAGCTTGCAGTGATCAGCCTCTGATGCGTGGCTGTCTGGAGACTAGTGTCTGTGGGGGAATGCATTATTTGATTCCAGTTTATTCATCTTAAGCTTTTGAGTTTATGTGTAGTATGGGCTTCCGTATATATATGTATTTTTAATCTGGCATCAGCAAATACTGATGTACTTGCATCTTTAATATGTTGTATTCTATACTGCAATCTCTTAGCGATACATAACCTCCTTTTTTTCTGAATTTGATCTTTTGCATTTGTTCTTCTATATCTCAAGAAAAAAACTTTAATCTAGAAATCGGTATCTTATCCTCTGTAAACACTGCACGTATTGCAATGCTTGTCCAAGTACAAGTGCATGCAAGGAAAAGGCTAATGACTCTGTTGTGCTTTGTTGTTATGATAGTTTTCATTAATATTATCATTATTTTCTACACAAACACAGTATTTCTTGGATATATATATACATATATGTAGACACATAGTTATTTACATTTAATTTACTAATTTTTTACCAATTATTCCAGCTATATTGAAAGCCATTATTTTAACTTACAAAATGACATTTTTTTTCATGTTTCCACAGTTGGGTCCTTCTTCGTCAGTGTTGATTTTATTAGAACCATTCTAGCTAAAACATTTATTTATTTGTTTATATTTCCATCAAAAAATTTGTTGGAATGGACTTTATATTATAATATATTGCCTAAATTTGATCCATGAATAAAATTGCCTTGTTTTGTGATCACTTTAAACATAACAAAGTTGAATACATGTGCCTAAAAGACAAGTAAGAAATAAGTATATACACATATAGGGTGTTGCTAATGCCACCACAATTTTTGCTATTGTCACCACAACTTGCCCTCCACCACATGCCATCACTTGCACAGTTTTTGCTAATGCCACAAGTGTCCTAAACTTGTGTTTCACACCACAATGCACTTTATAGAACACTAAAATACACATCCATAAAGAGTGTGCACTTTATCCATTGTGTTGTGCATTAGCAATGTTCCATAAAGTACATTGTGGTGTGCACTACAAGTTTAGGGCAGCTTGTCGTGGCATTAGCAAAAATTGTGATGACATGTGGTGGATGGCAAGTTGTGGTAGCAATAGCAAAAATTGTAGTGGCATTAGCAACACCCTATATATATTTATGTATATTGGATTTACCAACAACAATGTCCAAGTCTTAATGCAAGAGTATGAATGCTTTATTTTTTTACCAAATAAATGCAATCTTAAATTCTAATAGAAATTAGATGGTAGTATTTAAAAAATAAAATAAAATAAAATAAAAATAAAGAAAACTCAAAAGTTTTTTGAATATTATTTTTCTTTAAGATTTATAATATATTGATTTGTGATTACTGATTATTATTTGTTTAAAAGAAATTTACAAGAATAGATTATATATTGTTCTAATTGTTTTCTAAGAGGTTTCTTTTAAATAATTATGTTATGCAATACATAAAATGTTATTATATTTTTATATATTTTAGATACATTTGGATTGATTCTTGAATTTTTAATAATTATAATTGTGATTATTTATTATACAAGTGATAGAAAGATTTTGTCACTTTTTGAATTATTTTTTGTTTAAAAATTGTAGTGGAATTATTATTTTATTTGTTTACAAATATTTTTGATAAAATATTTTGAGCTTAGAAAGAAATCATTCTAGTGCATATATAAAATTTAACTATACTTATTTAAAGTCAAGCAATATAGAATACATTAAAATTATATTACTAAAAAGGTTTACTTTATTTCAATCAATTTTGATTCAAAGTATGTTTATATAATTAGAAAATTAATACTTTCGTATAATAAAGAATACAAATAAATTTTCTATTAACACTATTTTAATTTTTTAATTTTTATTAAAATAAATTAAATTTAAAAGTCAATCATATTTAATATTATAGCTTAAATATTAAAAATAGATTATTTTAATATTAAAAAGTTATTATTATTTTAAAATATATATTATATTTTTTATTATAAATAAGAATTGATTTCATAAAAAAATATTTCTAAATATATATATATATATATATATATATATATATTATAAATTACTATATTAATAGTAATTTATAATACATTCATATGTTAATACGTTAATAATAATATGTTAATAGTAATTTATTGAATTTTATCAATTTTAAAAGAATGTATACATAATAGATTATAAATTTAAATATTTTTATTTTTTCTATTTGAAGTAGAAATAAGGTATTTTAGACTAATTGTTAGAAAATTTTGTAGTATTTAATTTTCTTTCAATTAAATCAAAGCAAGTATTTAAACATACCAAGAACAAATTATAATAAAATATTTAACAAAGTTGGTTTGATAATATTATTTCTAGAAGAAATCTTGTGGTTGATTACCATTCTATAGATTACCATCCATAGCTTCAATTCTAGGATGCAAGCATCTACCATTTGCCTATTGCCTTCTATGCTAAAGAAGCAACATACATGAATAAAACCTTTCTTTGGTTATGGAATAATAGATTTTAGATAAGTGGCTAGAATTTTTCTTGACACATCAATTGAATCCTTGTACAAGTAAAAAGATCATACACTCTCTTTATTATTTTAATGCATATATGTTGTACTATTTTGAAGTGATTTGTGTTTACTTTGGTTCACCATTCTTAGGCTATCCTCATCACTCTTAAACAACAAAGATAAGAAAACAAACCAAATTTTTTTTAGATTCTCCTAAAATCTTGATTTGAATGAGCATTTGCTACAACTATTTACCTCCTTGGTTCCTAGTCTAGAAGTAGTCTCTCCCTAGTTTAAAATTATTTTAATATCTTAGTTAATTTAATTTTACCAAATATTGTTTTTATTAAGGATTATTTTAAAAAAACATATATCCTAAATTTTACACATTGTTTTGAGTTAATCAAAAAACTCATAATAATTCTTGGAAAACCAACTCTTCTCATTCTTCTTTTAGAATTTCCAGGCACAAATGTGGTTTTTCTACTCCTCAATTGGTCTGACGAGTGTCGGTAAAATCGGTCTGGACGGTGACGGAAGGTAAAATCATGCTAACAAACAAGGAGCAGCGTTGACAATCTCAGCATTTCATCTGATGCCATGCGATACAGTATGCAAACGTGGCCAAGATGTGGCATCAAAACACACAGTTGATCCACAACAAAGAAAAAAAGCACAAACGAATTTAAACAAAAGGTCATTGTTTTCTAACAAGAAAACCATGCAATTAGCCATCACAGAGAGCCGAAGCATTATTCCAAAAAGCACCAACATACGAAATGATAGAAACAGTCAACAGGTAGCTAAGACTTTCCCCACAATGGTTGCTGACGCATATCCAGCATTACCCAATCTTCTACACCTTGCAACGACGATCACTCCGAGTATCAGCTCTCGCAGTTTAACGCTGTGCTCAACCTCGTCCTGCAGAACAGCCCTGGATCGTGACGAGATAATCAATAGAAACCTGAGTTCTATCATATTTGCATGAGGGCGTCTTATCTGCGTTAACCGCGACTGGTGTCCCCGAAGATGAGGCACCAAGATGCTGAAATATGATACATCATCTTTCTACAAAGAGGTCTAGTTTCCGACAGTGGGGTCGGTTATGCGGCCAGTGAAGATGATCACATTGGTCAGTTCTTCCTTGATAATGAACAGGTAAGGGTGGTCACAGACGAAGTCGGTGGGTTCATGGAGCATGGGGAGGCTTCTCAATGTAGTGGTAGCAGCTGTAGCTGCCGCGGCCTCTGTGCCCTTCTCGTTTACTTCTACGAAAGTTTTATGGTACAGGTTTGAAACGTAGAGTTTGTCAGCCGTCGGGGAGTCCACCATCTCTGTGAGATCTGCCTGTTCTCCAAATGGCAACGATAAGCCAAGAGACTGGAGAGCTTCCGGTGCCTCAAACCCGTGAGAGATCTTGAACTTGGGCAGTGCAAACTCGGTCATTGGAACCTCTTGGTTGACCTTCCTGAGATCTTCTGCGAGAATCTTCAAGTCCAGAGATTTCTCCAACTCAGTGATGCCGTTCTTCTCATGAGGCAGCAAGATGAACATTGAAAAGGAACGTCTGTCACTGCCAGCGGAGTACGGCAGGCGAAGAACCTTGAAGGTGGAGAAATCTTTCACGTATTGCTTCTTGGTTGTGTGCATCATGGGGACTTGGATGCTCTTTCCATCCAGCAAAAAGAATTCTCCGTCTTTTGTGTCTTCATCCTCAAATGGTTTCTTCCATGCTCCCTTGAAATATAGAGCATTTGCTAACACGACACGTGTCATCTGATCCACCGATCCTGGAGGAAGAAGTTCCTCAATTTTCTCGTGTGTCGCTTCTTTAGCCCACTCGTTTACTTTCGCTAGAGCTTCGTCAGCCTGGAAACGGCCAGCCATATGACAGAATTATCACAGAGAATCCAATAAAGAATGATGCCATAAACAAAATATCAGCTTCTGTGAATTTGAGGAGATTCATACGATCTTTTAAATAATTAAAACACTACAAGTACAACTTTCACAAATTACACTGATTTACAGTTCTACTACGCCAGTATTGTAATTGCAATTTATGCCGTCCTCCGAACTCACTCAACACGTCTCAGATCGTAAGAAAGCTCCTATGACTCCTCTATGGACAATGCAGGGACCTGGCATAAATGTAACTATGAAATGCTCTAGTCCACCAGTGGACCATCCAATTCCAGTCAAGAAGACCCGAATTCCTGATACATGGCACAAACTTACTACAAAATGGGAAAGTAAGAAACGGGGACAAAAAATTTAAAATTTAAAATAAAAATAAAATAAAAATAAAAAATCGGATACAAACCATACGGAAAGATGTGGAACTATCAAAGGTGTAATCCAACGTCGGATAATCACATGCGAAAACTACAAAAGAAACGGGGAAACATGTGGAGATCCAGAGGCGGAATCAATTTATGGTACCTTTGCATGGAAGTCAACCGATGCAGCCTCAGATCCATAGCTAACCTTGAGGATTTTCTGGAACTCGGGTTTGAGTGTCACGGATTCATCCACCCAGACACGATTGGCAAGTGCGAGTTCCGGGCCCCCAGCGCCGCTACCGTCAGCTAGGACGACCGTCTTCAGCTGCGAGGAGAAGTTGTGCATAGGGTCGCCTTCAGGAAGTTTAATGCATTTGGCAATCTCCTCCCGTGTCGGTCCCTTAGCCCCAGCCGATACCATAGCCAATGCTAGGCTAATGCTAAGTGGCGAAAGCGCCACATTCTGGGTTTCCTTACCTTTCACCACAGCCTTGTGCAAGTCTATGGTGAACTCCATTTGCCCGTGCACCATAGATGCTACGTCTAACCCCATTTTCTCAAGCCGCGCGAGTACTTAACTGAACCTGTGAATCCACGACGCTATAGATCCTCAGAATTCCCTTTCCAGCCACAAGAGCACACATTGAAACAGCGCTGATTCAAATCTACATCTCAACCTACGCTAGCTCAACGTATTCCAAAACGTAAAGAACCCATCAAGATAACCAATTCTGAAAAATCACAAGCGCAGCACAAAACACACAAAAACACACCTCTTTCACAAGCTGCGGTGATCGATCCACTAAATCTCAAAACCCTCACCAAGGACTAAACAGCACCCAGGCCAAAGAGATGCAAATAATCACCTCAATGAAAAGCCCCAAACCACCGTCCTGCGAGCGGACGAGCTCGATCTGAAATAATTTATCCACACGATCCAACCGACAACGTGTCGTTATTCAAATTGACGCTAAATCCAAAGTCTCTCAAAGATCAAATTGCATCTCCAAGACAAGAGAGTTAGTAAAGGTGGAACAACCCACAAAGCCAAGAGGGAAGAGGGAGGAGGGCCGAGTCAAAAAGGACAAAGAAGCCACGTGTTTGCAAGGTAGCATCTACTGATTGGACACCGCAGATCAGACCTCGTCTGAGAGAGAAATAGTCCACCGACCTCTTGCCGCAATTACGTTGAACTGATCTCGTCTAGCTCAAGGATTTGTCTTTCTAAAGTTAACAAATTCGTAGAGTGTTCTTCGGCTGAAGTCTTTTTGCGTTTGGGGAGCTGTGAAACCCTACCAGAGGCTTGTGGGTCTGCAATGATGCGTACGGTGCGTGCTGTGTAAGCTACAGTTAGGTCTTCCGACAATCGAGAACTATGTATGGATCGAACTTTGAAGAGCATGTGGAAGCTATCTGCTGGTTATCAAACGAATTTTGCACGATTCTCTAAGTTTCTTCTTGATAGCGCCCGGCGGTCGGATTTTCTGCAAAATTTCTGTATGTCAACCCCTGTACGCCACTTTGATCCAACTGATACCAGTTTCTTCTGCAATTTCTTCTCCATCTCTCTCACTCGGTTCTGCTCGTTACCCCAGCGCTGCAGTTAATGATCCGATTGATTTCTTAGTGCAATTTTTGTGCAGAGGACGTGGTTTAGTCACGTTAATTGAAGAAACGGCGAAACCCCTTGTAAGATGTGGGCATTCTGTCAGCTCTAACCTGGCGAACCGGCTTCAGAAGCTCAAGGCTATGTTCATCGATGACGAAAATCTTCTGTGTGTGCACTGATCTGACTCCTCTGCTCCAGTACACCTCAAGCTAGCACCATTTCGAACTTTACCGCAGATTAGGATCTATATCACACAAGATGCAGCGGCAAAGATCACCAAACATTCCCGAAGAATCCTATTGTTCTGGCAGAAACTCACGCCGATTATTCGCTCTGCATCTGATCGTGAAAAGCCTGACAGTAAATCTATCCCGCTGTGTGAAGGCGTCGCCTCGGCAACCTCAGACTTGTACATCACACGGCCCACTACCGTCCGTTTGCAAGCCTTTCCCATTTTTCCCTTCGAGGACATATTGCTGTGTAGTCAAATTGGCAGAAAAAATTATTTCAGCTTTAGGAAACTACCATCTAATCTTTACAGGACTGAAATTGCCGAATCTGACAGCTGCAATGCGACGAATGTAACATATTTGCAGTAAAAAATGCTGAATGGGGGCACCGGGGCTTACTTGTAGATGTTCACCTGGTCAAACTTGAGCACGTCATTGATGCAAATGTCACCAAATCCACAACTAATTGTGAATGAAAACTCCGGAAACCTCTGTATCCCATCGTCACCTGTGACACTGAACACAAATTCAAGCTTCAACTATCCCCCATTCCAACTTATAATTCAACCACTCAACTGCAATTGAAGTTAAGTCGGCTACGAGCTCACGTGACTTCCACTTCTGCTTCGGCTGACGATAATTCCTCCTTCATTTTCTCTTTCCCGACAACATTCTTAAGGTTGTGGCTTCCTTTGCAAGAGGAATGAAGCAGAGCCAACTTAAGGTCTTGCTCAGTATGCAACTGGAAAAAAACTGCAAACACTTCTTCGATGTTGGTTACGCCAATTTTGCGCATTCATACGCCAATTGGCTTCGGGATTAACATTTCCATCAGGAGGATCATTTCGCGGTCGTTGTAGCCGTATACTTCCTGGACGTGCTTCATTTGCTCAATCCACAGGAATGGATTGTCCCCCATGTGATACTTCAACTCCTGCAGAAACAATTCCATGAGTTTGATGACCGAAACAACTTATGGAACTGAAACTTTTCCGGTCGTAGAACCAGGAATTGATGATGTGGGTCAAGAAAAACTCAAGTTAGGGTTCCCCATTTGTGAAAAGGGGAGCAAGAACGACGGACTCAACCCCCACACGCAGCTGAAGATGAGGAAAAAGAACACTAACCCACATACACAAACGGCAATGCCTCAAGCGAAACAAAATGGAACAGGAAATTTGCAATCAAACTTGCCACTACTAATGGCACAATCTGCTATCGAGGCTTTACTTAATGAACTGTTCAATCCAGATGAACTCCATTTTAGATAGCCCGGGAACAACACAGGCCACCATGTGTGTGGGTGTAGTGCAAACATTCGAGTTCCACAACACTCCTTCAAATCTCATTGCACCTTGACACATCTCATTGCACCTTGATATGTCAAAGAGCAAATCCTCACAGCTTGTGGACGCTAGTTCTTTTGTGTCTCTGGGTCTGCGGTTACAAAACATTTAACGTTAATTAGGTCTTTTACACGTGATCTAACCTCGGACAGAAGCAATGAGAGAGCGGCACAAGCCGGTCATAATGTAACTTGATTGGAGAATAGTTAGAAGATTGATTTGGTTTTTTGGAAAAAATGTAATGGAGCTTTGTAGTGGTAAGTGGAACTGAGTCATGCATTGGATGGTATCTTTCAATTTTTTGATGGTGTTAATTTTATTGTTTATCAAAGGAATCATATGTTCATTTGACTATTTGAATTATTAATAGACCATGTTGGTTTTTTATTTTTTATTTCTTTTCAAGGTGTCATTTTTGTTTGACTCTTACAATAAAGTTTGGTTGTCATTGTGCCTATCATTGGATGGAGAGGGCATGACATTTATTTAGAAAAGTTTGCATATAGTGGATGTAGAGTCCCTTCTATGCTTGCTAATTGCTTGTTCAATGTTCACTTGCTGCTATGTGCCCACAAGGCCAATTTATAGCTAGGAAATTAAATTTTTTTTTTTATTAACAATAAAGTTATTTTATTCTTAATCTTCTAGATACATAACATATAATTATAATTTTTTTTAATAATTATACCAACTAATATTTTTTTTCTCAATTATATTTTTAGAATTTTATATAATTTTTTAATACATTATAGTAAGATTTGGTACTATTATTTACACCTTGGTTTAAAAAAGATAGGTAACACAAGCCCATTTATCATAGAATAATTATTTTATGTACTATAAAAAATAAAAATAAAATAATATAAACTTTTAAAAGAAAAAATATTTAATTAATTTATTATATATTATAAATATATATATATATATATATATATATATATATATTAAAATTTAAAATTTAAATATAATTAAATATTCTATTAATTTTTTGAGAAATTAAGATAAAATTTAATATTCTATTCAAATCAATAAATAATAATTTTATAAAATATTTTTATGGAGCAAGAATATAGTATTTTATAAATATTAAGTTTGCTTTTTTGTAGTACAAATAATAAATTATTCTTCTATTTCTTAGTAGCATATTTTAAAATATAAAATATTATGTATTTTTTTAATAAACTTCTTATGTAACAAACTTGTAACTATCTTCTTTTTTTAAATTTACTTTTTGCTTTCAATTCTCTATATATTGAAGACATTCAAATACACTTACATAGTGAATCAAGTACACCTATACAAACCAATTAAATATTACATATTAAACAAAGAATATATATTTAAAGACTAAAATGCCAAAAAAATTACTTTTTTAAATTGTATCTATATAAAATACTTATTTTTGTTATATTGTTATGATATAAAATATCTTTAGAATAAAAAATATAATTTTCTATCATAATTTTTGTTATAGTCCAAATTAATTGTTAGGATTTTTTAATATTATTCTTTAAAAGATTGTTTCTTTGTAAATATATTTTTTAAATAAAATAATATTCAATTTAAAATTCTAAATATATATAAATAGTTATTTTATCTTTTTATAAAACCAATATCTACAAACCATATAATATCTTATTATTTTTATCTAATATGGTTATTATATTAATAATAAATATATTATAATAACCATATTAGATAAAAATGATAATATTATTTTCACATAATAAAGGTTATTATGTGAAAATATAATGTAAGTTAATAAATAGTGAATTTATAAAATATCTTTTTTATTATTATTTAAAAATATATATTTTAATTAATTTTTAGAATATACAAATAATAGTATTTAATCATAAATATAAAATATAAAAAAATATAGCTCCTAAAAAACTTTATATATAAATTTTTTTAACAATAATAATAATAAAAATAAAAATATACATAAATCATATTTGAACCAAAAATAATGGTAGATAAGAATGATACATATTTGGCTTTTCTTTGATGGTATTTTTAATAGCCCATGCAAGTCAAGATTTAATTTTTATGACTTATTACACTAAAAATTTATCAATTCTCTTTTATTAATATTAAGTTGTCATATTTAACATAATAATAGATGTGTTTTTATTTCTTCTTCTTTTTTTAAATTTTTTTATATAAAAATATGGTTTATCTAATATATTAATAAAATAAAAAAATATACCAAATTACTTAATTGCTTATATCTAAAAAATAGATATAAGAATATTAAAAAGAATTAATAGTAATTATAGCTAACTCACACTTTTATGTAAGATCACATTGCACTAAGGTATTTTAAAGTTTCATTCAATTATCTTATCCAATCTGGAACCTATTATATGCTTTGCTATCTATAATTTATCCCATCTCTTGAAAGGGATAGTTTCATATTCTAGATGTTTTGTTAATTTTTTTTTAAAGAATTTCTAACAAATTTGTCCATATTTGATTAATCTTTTTTAAATTAGGCTTCTAATATAGAATTTATTCTATACTTTATTTTTAAGTATAAATTTTTTTCTTTGAATCTAGATGGTCCATAAATAAAATCTTCTTAACAAGGACCAAATCTTTAGAAAATATTTAAAACAAGACAATATGATTTTAGCAAAAATGACTTGATTTCAAGTAAAGGACTTTCACAAACTCTATTTCAAAGAGTTTGATGTTAATTTATATAAAAGAGAGGTAATCCAATTCTATTTATTATGTGCTTAATAATATTAGAGAATAGATTTTGGCTTTTGAAGGTGACACAAAGTGTAGTGACTATTAATATGAAGATTGATTTTTTCTCTCCAATTGATAATTGCCACACTTTTGTACTATGTAAGCCAGATAAATATAGTCTTTTATGAAAACAAAGATTGGACCAAGTATCATTCTAATTAAGCAAGAAGTCTTGATTTAATAGTAAATTCCATTTATGTGCAACTAAGTTGGTAGAAGGAGTATTGCTTTGAAGTAATTTTTTACTAAGTTTGACAAAATATGTTATAAATTCCTCACCAATAGCCTAAAAATATGATAGAAGATTAAATATAAATTCACTACCTTGGCCATAAAAGAAATCAAAACCAAATATTCATTTTTTTGTTGGTTTGGTTTTTAGAACAATTCTAATAATTTTCAAAAAATTTACCACTTGATTTTCATCGCCTATTACTTTAATTTGATTACTTTAATTTGGAATTTGATTACTTTAATTGAGGAAAAAAAAAAACATCAAAGTAGAGAATTCAAGATTGAATGCCAACTTAAAATTTTTTAATTCTAGTGGTAAAGATAAGATAAACAATTTTTTTTTTCAATACTTATATATTACTTTAGAAATCATAGATAAAAGATAGGAGGTAGTAGAAAATTTTAGTATAAATATTATTTTTTTTGTTAAAATTATTAAGAAAAAACTTAAATTATTAAAAAAAAAGCTTAAATTTTTTTAAAAAATTATTAAAAAAACTATTATTAAGAAAAAGCTTAAATTATTAAGAAAAAGCAAAAATTATTAAGAAAAAGCTTAAATTAATATCCAAAAAGGACTATTTGTGAACTAGAGTTGAAACCAAACCTTAAGACACAAAACTACCAAATGCAAGGTTTTTTAATTGATTAGAGAGTAAAGTTAGAGAGAAAACTTTAGAGGGATTTTGTGTGTATTATTTTAGAGCAATATGGACTTATAATGACTTTGTGAGAGCTATGCAAAGTCAAGGTTGGATTTGAATGACTTTATTTTTGAAAAATAAAGTGGATATATATTTTACAGAATTTTGTGAGTTTTGTAATAGATCTATAAGTGGTTTTTTTTTTAATTTGTACAAATCCTTGTAATTAGTTTGTAATATAAATTTTAGCGCAATTGATTAGTAATATTTAAAGTTATTGACATTCAAGTGGATTAGGGCATCAAAAATTAGTAGTTTGAGGGTCAATAAGGATTTCTATAATTTGAAGTAATCTGCAAGTTGGATTAAGATGGAATTTTGGTGGACTAATAGATGATGTGAGCTCCAACATCTATGCAAATTTTAGAAGCAATTGAGTGATAAAAAATTGAGATCTTGGTACTGAAAGCTCAACATCAAGATTGGAAAAGGAAGCTGTTTGATATCCAAGCGGATTATGTATCTTTTTTTTCAATGTGTAAATGCAATTCTTTCTAATTTTCTTGAACATATTGTCAATTAGGAGATTGATGAGTAAAAAATATTTTAAATACAATCAATAATTATTTAAAGAGTTATAAGAGTTTTAATCTATTGTTGGATCTACTTAGGATTGATTAAGTTGGTTAGGATTTAGGTAGGATTTAGATAGGATTGATTAGAATTTGATTAGAATTGATTAGGATTTAAATAAGATTTATTAAAATTCAATTAAAATTTTATTATGATTTTTTTAGGATTTAATAGGTTTATTTTAGGATTTTATAAGGATTATTTAGAATTGCTTAAGGTTTAATAAGATATATCTAAAGTTTTTTTAAGATTGATAGGGTGTATTTAGGATATTATAAGACTTATTTAAGATATTATCTAGATTATTTATGAATATATGGTATATAATTTTAAATTGATAGAAATAAAAGTTGATTGACTTGAGGATTCTAAGAAGGTCATGATTACCAAGATGGATATTTCTAAACATTTCATGCATTTCATTTTTTATTACAAAAATAACTTTAAAGTAAGTTGAAATCCTTCTACAATAGATGCCTAATGTATTTCCAAATTAAGTTTCATATAATATAATAATAGTAAATGATTTTTCACTAATTTATATAATTCAATCCAATCTTGAGATTTTGATAAAAAATTATTATTGTATAGAAGGTATTTTCAAAAAACTAAGAAAATAAATATAAAAGAAATCCTAGATATAGCTACAATAGATTAGAATTTGATATATGGATGTTGCTTCTTTTGAAGTAAAAAGAAGCATTGGCTCTTTAAAAAGATTTTTGACTTAATAAAGACTATTTGAATGTAAGATTTCAACTTGATGAGGAGATAAATGAATATCAATTAATAGAAATTAGAGATCCTACCATAAGAAATAATTCCAAATATTGTAAATAGATGTTGGAGGGTCAAACTAAAAAAAATTATACATTTGTATCTATACTTTTCTAATTTTATTCTATATTTTAGATCCAATAATCTACTTATATTTAGAAATAAGTAAACAAATAAGATTTGATATCCAAATCTTATAAGAAGTTGGTTTAACATTCATTATTTTAAATCTAAAAAATTATTAAATGTTTGCTTGACTAGGTTGAAGAGCTCATATAATTTATTTGGATAAAAATACTTTAGAGACTTTTTCAAGGTCAATGATATCAAAACCACCATCTTTATGATCCTTATAACAAATAAACCATGATATTTTAGAATATATTAAGGAGGTTGTATTATTCCTTAAGAAGTTTTTAACTATAGATTTAATTTTATAAATAGCTTTCAAAGACCTAATCTATATAACTAAAAAAATATCTAACAATAAAAGTAGAATGTTATTCACTATAATAGCTCTACTTGCCACATTGATTTTAGTAGAGCATCAATAGTCTAGTTTGTATGTCATTTTATTGATCAAGAATTGGTCCAAGTCATGTATTCTTAAAAAAAGACCAAAAAAAGTATCTAGTAGCTTACTTATATTTGTATGAGATGTCTATGTCTATCCAAATTGATTTTTCTACATTAATCTTTCTAATTTTTAAATTGCCAATGGATAGTTAATTTGATAATTAATACTAAGATCTACAACTATGCTAAATTATTTGATTATTTTACTACCATGCAAATATTTTTTTCTTCTCATTTGATAGTGATAGTAGAGTCATTTGCATATTGGCTTATGACTTGCTAATTAGGACTCTAAAAGATATAAATACTTTAAAAATGATGATATTTGATTGCATTTTGAATAGCAATGTTAAGGATTTTTTTAATCAAGATAAAGAGGTACAATGCAAATGGTAATCTTATTTCACTCTTCTTTCAATTAAAAAATATTTTATAAAATACTTGTTGATGCCAACTATAGTACTTGCTCTTTAGAGACTAATTTAATCATATAATAGAAAGAATCATTAAAATCAAGTTTTTTTAAGGACTTAAATATAAAGTTCTATAAGACTTTATCATAAGCTTTGAAAAAATCAATCTTTAGAAGAAGAAAAGGTTGTTTCAAAGTTTTAGCCTAATTTATGGTCTCTTAAGTGACTAATACATTGTCAGAGATAAATCTTAAAGAATGTGGTTCAGTCAAGATGAATTACTTCTATAAGTATTGATTAGAATTGTCCTTGGATGACCTTGGCATAAATTATATAATAGGTATTAAATAAAATAATAGATCTTTAATTGTCTAATATAATTTTATCATCATCTTTATAAAAGAAGGCAATATAACCTTTAACAATACTTTGAAAAAATCAGCTATTAACTAAAGCTTGGTTTATTATTGAAATATAGTTATTTCTTATTATATGCCAAAAAAATCTAAAAGAATTTGATACCAATACCATCTAAACCTGGGACTTAAATTTTAGCCATATCTCTAATTTTTCTTCAATTTTATTTAAGTTGAATAGTATGGATAAATTTGTATTTATTCTCTTTGTAACTTTGCATGAAATTATGTTTAAAAGGTGATTTGTAGCTTTTATAGATTCTAAGGATTTTTGTTGTTTTTTTTTGTACAAATTATATATATATATATATATATATATATATTCAAGGTCTTGGAGATCTCTTTGTAATTCACTTTGAAAATTTTTGAATTTTATAATAATAGATCTAAGATGACAATTCTTGACAAGTACATAGAATTCTTTGTCAGTACTATCACTTGTTTGTCTCTATTTAATTTGAGCTTAGATTAGCTTCTATTCCTATTGCCAATCCTTAAATTGGTTGAGAAAAACTTAAATTTGTTTAATACAAGCTTATAAGTCCATATCTTAAGGATTTGTATAAAAAATAAAATAAACATCTTATAATTGACTTTAGAATTCAATATGACATCTTGTACTCTAAAAAACTTGTTCTTTACAAAAGGACTTATAGAAACATATAAAAATTCTTATATGGTATAATAAAAAAATCTTTGCTATTATATTAAGTACAAAATTTTATTAATACGTTGAAAAATCCAATAACAATTTAAATAAAAAATATTGATTTTAAAATTAAAAAATCTATATTTAGATTTTAAAAGTTAAAATAGGAATTCAATAGGAAGGTGATTAGATAAAGTACAATTACTTCTTATACAATAATCTTAAATTTGATTGATTTGTAGTGAAGTAGAACTAATATAGAATCTATCTAACCTTATAAGTACATGTATCTCTTCTCTTTTATTGTTCTAATAAATATTTTAAGAGGTTTCCATGTTTGAAAGAGTCTACAAGAAGAAAGTGAGATTTGAACAAATTTCACTTATTTTTCTTATCTCTTGTAAGAATTCTTCCGCAAAAAGAGGATTTGTCTTGTACAAATTCAACCATATTCCTATCTCTTCCAAAAATAAAAGAAATGATAGGGGGTAACAATTCTACTAGATCAAGTGATATCTAGTTATGATCTTAATATTTATTGGAAATATAGAAGTTAAAAATACTTATAGAGTTGCCAAGGATACCATTAAAGATGATCCAAAAAATCTTATTGTGCATAAAAGAACTAATGTTATGAATCAAGTATTTAATTGCAGAGAAGATGAGGATACATATTCCACTAGCACCTGTATTATTAAGATTGTTTATATAGCCAAGTGTAACTTCTAAAATATACTTTTTTACATTAGGACATAAATTACATCCCAAATCTTATGCTCTTGAGCCGCATAATTTATGTTCTTGAAAAAAAAGGATATTACATTTTAGAGATATACTTTGAATATAATTCTATAACTTAAGAATTTTGGGTGGATTGTTTAATCCATGAACATTATATGAAATGCTTTTTAACTTCATCAATGATCTATAGGAGAAGTATCTTGAATCGTTACATCAATAAGCAATTGAAGTCTTGGAGAACAAGACCTTGTGCAATTTTGAGATATAGCATTTCTCCCCCTAACCCTTCTCTACCCATATCCCTCCACCTCTCTTGGAGCACTGAAGTCTGAAATTTTGCTAGGTCTTGACAGCTAAGGTACTTCACTTACAGATGCTGGATCAGATTGGGCTGGAATAACCGTCATTGAGTTCGCCGAGATGATCTTGGGTGCTGTGTGGCCAAGTCTATGTCCATCTTAGCGAGGCCCGGCGGGGGAAGGGTATCCCCCGGTCTGCTTGTCCGTGGGGCCCGGCGGGGGATGGATATCCCCCAGTCGGCTGTCTACTATATCAGCGGGGCTCGGAAGATCAAGGGTATCCACCGCCGGGCTAGCCACAAACCCTGGCAAAGCTGGGTATCCCAAGCAAGCCGCGGTGTCCGCGTGATTAGCGTACCCCGGATTTGGATTCTCCTGAAATCCAGACCCGGTAAAATTGGCACAGTCCACAATCCCAGGGGCATCTCCAGTTGTTGTCGGCCGGGTATCGGCAGAACAAGTATTGATCGGATTACAACTGTATTAGGCCGGCATAGGACTTGTGTGCTCCGGCGAAGCCAAGGTGTTTGTCTCCAGAGGGTAATGCTGGTTTTTCTTTTTTAACTCTGAGTGCAGAAGTGAAGCTTGGCGTTCATCATCCTCTAAGAGACCAGAAACGAGTTGTTTTGGTGACCCCAAGGGGGCTACGGCCTTTCCTTGGGATGCCGTAATCACGGAAGCCCTTGGCTCCGCACGAGATCCCGCCAAACCATGTAGATAGTTGCCAGGGACTTAAATATGTCCCCGCGATATCGAACTTATAAAATGTTGAACCTCCTTATCACCTGTTCCATTTGGGATGTGTCCACATTGTTGATCTGATCGGCTCCTCGAAAAGGTTATTATATATTTGTAAGGATTGGATTCTCTTTGAATTGCATTGTAAGGTAAGGCTTCGATACTCTTCCGTGTGTCGTTGGTTCTGTAGCCGAATTGTTGGGAGATCGATTATCTTCGTGGTGCCTCTTATTTTCTGAGAGTAGTCTCAGGGGCTCGGCTGTCTGGTCCGATTTCTGATTCTCTATATTTCCCATCCCCTCATAGTTTTCTGACTCTGGATTCTTCATGCCTTCCAAGTTAACCTCCACATCAATAAGGTTCGGGGCGGCTGTGCCGAGGGTCATTTAATCCATGAACATTATACGAAATGTTACCGGATTGGTTACCTTAATTTCCAACACCCGAATCCATGGCAATGCAGAAACGCGGCTCCATTGAATTTTTGTTATCAGATCCTTCACCCAGAATCTTACCGAGTCCACCTACGATCTAAGTAGCCACAGTCCGAAATTCCTCTGGTATACTCATTAATGCAATCCAAGTCGGGATCTTAAAGAAACTCAAAAATAATGTACCTTCTAGATTTCATATCGCGCAAGGGTCAAACGACAGGTCCCATGACTGGAATGTGCAAAAGCCGAGAGAAGATATATAAGGCGACTGAATTAGAATGCGTCGAGATATCTCTTCCAAAGACGTTTTCAAATACATATAGCCACGTCCAAGGTTCTTTCCGATGGAAAAATCACAATTTCTTTGAGGCCCTGCTTCCAACCATTAAGACCAGATTGTGTCGGCTTCCCCCAACAAAACATGCGATAATAGTATAACACCGAAGTTTGGCAACTTCTTGAATCCCGAGTTCAGGATCCACAGTAACTTCTTGTGGTTCAGTTTGAAGGAGTAATCCTGCGTAACCACAAGAAAAACCAATCGGGAGGGACTCACCTGGCCTTGGCTTGGTCGGGTGTGGGCGACCTTGTTGGTGATGCAAGCCATACGATGCAATAAACCCCCTTTTGTCCGATAAGTCCAAAGGCAGGCTAAGACCTGCGCCTAGAGCGCCAAGTCCCTCCCCTGTGAGTGTTGTCCTTCCGACGTTGCTATTCCCCCAAACTTGATCAGCGTAAGTTGCCATCGCTACAGAAACCCTAAAAAAATATAAATAAATAAAAAAACCCTTGTACGGTACTCTGGAATCTTTGCTACTACTATACTATCTTGGTTACGGCTCCGCGGCGTAGCCTAAGTCGCGCCTGCATAATTATACAAGAATAAATAATAAAAATGTATATTAAAAGAAATAAATATGTAAACAAATATTTATAATTTATGCTGTAATAAGTTTGTAAAAAATATAAAAATACATATAACTCAATTATACTTTAAATGTTTATAACATATAGTTGAAAGGATAGTATATATATATATATATATATAATTTATTTATTACTAAGTATTTTTTAAATTAAAAAAAAATATATACATATATATATATATATATATGTATATATATATTAATTAACTACATGTTGAGAAATAAATGATCTCTATGTTCTTTTGAAAAACCCTAAAAATTAAAGATTCATTATATTGAATTTTTCCATTATAAATTAAATCAATGAAAAAACTTACTATTATGGATGATGCAAAAAAATAGTATTAAATAAAATGTCAAACAGTGATCAATTCGCACATATTTCAAGATATGTATATATAACATATATCCAATTTGCTACAAAGTAGAAGAATAAAAATCAATGTAAGAAAAAATATATACATAAAATAAAATATATAATATAATAATAATAAAATAATATATGTTTTAAGTATATATTAATAACATATATAAAAAGAATGTAGATATATATATATATATATATATATATATACACAAACATAATAAATATTGAATATACTAAATTGTATGATGTAAATATTGAATGTGATGTAAATATGATGTAAATGTGATATAAATATGATGTAAATGTGATGTAAATGTGATGTAAATATGATGTAAATATGATGTAAATGTGATGTAAATATGATGTAAATATTAAATTGTATGATGTAAATATTGAATGATGTAAAAATACACTAAATTCGAAATGTATTAAAATAAATCAATTATATATATATAATATTAGTAGAATAAAATAAATAAAAATGCATGTAAAAAGGTAAGCACTCTTCATATATTTATAAAACTTGTAAAGTTTTTATATTTTTAATTTCTACATAAAAATCGTGTAATGAGTTGCTCAATATCCTTGCTTTGGCTCAACACAACACTCAATAACAAATTATATAGTAAAATAGAAAACTGCACACTAATCGTTGTGGCAGCTGATAGAAACTACCAAATTTCCTTCACAAAAGAGGAGACAATGATCTTGTCTGGCTAGACAACCAATGTCCTCGGAACGGCCAACCAAACTCTAGTTAATGAATCCATCGTAGTTCCTTAAGCACGAAGCAGTTGGAGAAATTCTGACTCACATTACCAAACATGAAACCAACTTAGGGAACAGGTTGTTGATGGCTCTCTGTGCAGAATTATTTAACTGTGAAGAGAATCTTGCACAGGTCCCTCCATAATTGAACCTCCACCTTTAGAGCAAAGAGGAGCACTGGCAACAATTAAACACCAAGGAGCAGTTCTAGGCTTCGCATTGATCTAACCATATTTTTCATGCCAGTGGGCAACTACCTGGCAAAATTCTGACACCATTGATATGGACCTCATCGACATTACAAAGCAAACCTTACAGCATCTTTTTAGCATTGCCCTTGCCAATTTTTTCACCAATGACCCCTGCACATCAACACAAAGCATGCAAACACAATTCAGAACATTGCATATGATGAACCTTAGAACATTAGACTTGGAGGCCAATTTGAACACTCTTTCAGTGGCATCTGAGACTAGGCTTCCAAACAAGCTTCCACAAATAGAAATTGCAAATATACACAAGGAACTTGACATCAATGCCTTCACATGTGTGTGACTGCCCCACTCACTTCAAAAGACACAAATCATGGAGCACGAGAATGAAATTCATCACCAAAAACAAGAGCTATATGAAATCATGGTCCATACCACTGGTTGAGAGGTAGCAATCCCTTTAGATCTATTACTCATTAGAAAGTTTCCTGAAAATTAGAAAGTTATACAATTAGAATCTGTGCATCCCAAGGCGATATGTGTGAGCCCCAGGCATTCTCTGCAACAGGCAGTCTGCAGGTACCGCATCAGAAGCAAAAAACCATGAAGACTCCATACCACAACAAAATAAGCCAAAAAGAGACGTTACTATATGCACAAAATCTTATCTGCGAAATCATCTGTAGCGTGTACAGTTGACCATGAGCAAAACACGCAAACCTAGGCAGTTCACTCTTGGGTAGAGAACGACATTCACTGTGCACAGAAATCAATGCAGGAGCAGAAAAGAGTACAAACTTGTACTATTACCTCCGAAACTTACAGAAACTGTATTCTTCGAACCAAGATTTTTAATGATCATTACAAAATCTGTTTCAGCAGATATTGAGGTATTTGCACAAATTAAATTGAATAGTCGTAGCTTGCATGACCAATTGCTTGAGACTCACGCTCCCGACCTTCAAATCGTCAATGATTTGAGATACAGCAGTGACCAGCAACCACCCTTCACTCTAAAATACACTATCATAAGAATTCCGATTAGCTGCTAAACAGCAGAGAAAATCAAAATGAAGGCTTAAAAATCGTTGGTCTTCTTGCGTAACTCATTCAATTCCCTTTCAATCTCTGAGTCCTTGAAAGGATAGGGAGTATTGCTGCTACTTGAAACTGGTTGGGACCGGCCTTCCGGTAGCTCTCCTTTTCTCTGTACACCGTCAGCCAATCATTGTTAGTCTGCAGTGACCACAAAGGCACCAGGTATTGCAGGTTTGTTTCTTTTAAAGAAACTGAAGGATCACTAACAATAAACCACTAGAAATCAAAAGGGCTAAACTTTGCCGAGAACCTAAATAAAGTATTCATGAACCAGTTTTACATCAAGTGCACACGTTCGAACTAAAAAGAAAGCAAAACTAACCTTCGATGAACCCAGCATGTCTTGCTTTAAGGATGCCAAGTCGTCATCCACAGAATCACTTTCTAAAAGAGCGAACTGCAAACAAAATCACACAACCTCGTGTTAGAGAAGAAAACCCTATTTTTTAAAACCTGGTCGGTAAAGGAAAAATTGATACATCCATTTCGATGTCCTGTGAAAGCAGACACTAATTTGTATTCATCCACAGAAGAGAAGAGACCTACAAATTAAAAATAAAAAAAATAAAAAACGAGAGATTAAACGATGTATAGACGGATACACACCTTGGCAGCCAAATCATCAGTACTGAGTTGATTGAGTGCCTCAGATTCTGCCTCTAATGCAGTAACTGCATGCCAAGTACCCCATTAGTAGCTGAAAACTTTGCGTGACAATTTCCATTATACTCTCTTACAGCTACTGTGCTCAACACAATCAGTTAATTGGTCCTAAGCTCACCTACCCCTCACATCAATGAATTAAATATGAAGCGCTTCACAGTAACTCACACAACATCTACCTTTTTCTTCCATCTTCTCAAATGCCGCAAGAGCACCGCTAGTATTAATATTTCCCAACATCTCATTAACCTTCTGGGAAGTCCTGCATATCCACATCCCTCTTCTTAGTAATCATAACGCTAGACACTGATTTTATAGCCAGGTCCAAGTTTTTTAAAATGCGAAGTTCAGTAGACGCAACCATTGGGAGGTTATGGCCATCTCCCGCACTAGGAACTACATGTGTGACCCAAAGCAAGATATTGATAAGCATCATGTTGCAACATGTTATCGGAGATAGAGACAGTGACACCTACTTGGCAGATTGTGCTCGTGCTTTCAAAGTGTCCTTCTTCGACTTAGCCTCTGAGATCTTGCTTTCTAGCAGCTGCACCTCAACAAGCCTACCAATTAATAACTTGAAGATCTTACTACCCAACAACCACTGCCAAGAATAAACATATAGCAAAAGAGATACTGTAAACGAATAGATTGTAGACTGGTAAAAACGTGCATAAAATAGCATCTAAAGCAGTTGTCACATTCGCATCTATAAGATGTATGGTACCCGAGTATTGGATATCAGCTTATCTACGACACCCTTCTGTTGATCCAGCTGACTTTTCAATGCCTTCGCACTTTCCTGTGCGAGGATTCCAAAAAAACAAAAAAAAATGATCAGTAATCATACTGGGAATACCACCAATGAACCTCACATACATTCTTGCGCTCATGAGAACATTTAGTAATCGTAGTCTTACAAAATTTCAACCGCTAGTCCACCAATCGTGACTCTTCCATCAAATTAGCAGCATAAAGCAAGCACGGGAAAAGGATAAAATTCTTATACCTCATAATCCTTACGGCGTTTGAGAGCCTCCCTAGCTAAGTCCTCATCACCTTTTTCAAGTGCTAATTTCGCTCTCCTATACCAATCATCTGCCGCTGTTTGAGCTGCTTTATACTTGTTCTCCAACTGCTTTTGAGACGCTAATACCTTCATAAAACAAGAGCAATGCGATTGTCTCTTGTCATACTTAATGAATTACTTCAGGATTGCCTCAGAATCAAGGACACATGGAGAAAAAAATTTAGCACTCCAAATTCAAACTAAAACTTCAGTTTGATAACTATATTACCAACATTCACAATCATATCCCTCTGCACTATTATCTCCAAAAAAGTTCGAAAAAACAAGAACCTGTGCCGATGCTTGCCGCATTTTTATCAGGTCTTCATTCATTTCCAACACAGTTTGATCCAGTAACTTTTCAGGGTCTTCAGCTGAGCTCACTATAGCATTTGCGTAGGACTGCACTCATTACACACCCCCGATGTTCAACTTTCGACTTTGAACTAACAAACTATATTGAGTAGCAACAATCATGTCCTCTCTACAAAACCCCAATACCGATAATGCCGATACCAAAAAGAAGATTCGTGTACATAAATTAACGGGGACATAACTCAACAGATAAGTACCACTGTAACAACCTTTGAGAAGTTCCTCATGGCTCACTCTGCATTCACCAATAAGCCCACGACCCAGAGAATGGACTAATAACAAATCGTACAAAACGTCAGATACACCCCTACATGAAGCAGAGATCCATACCCTCACAATTCTGACCACACGCTCAAAAATATTCGCTTGAGCACAAAGGGCACCACCGCGCTTTCTTTGCTTGGTTGAGTCCTCCACCGCAAGCGCGAGCACACAGGCTCCCACTGTCGCCAACCCCGATCCCAACATAGTTTAGTCCAGCAACTGTTAATAACAAAAGGCAAACCAAGGACACAAATGCAACATCAACGTTGCCAAGCTTAGTAACACGTAATTCCAGAAGTTTAAAGTCCATGCCATAGCTCTTCAAAGATCACCAGCGGGAACAGCAGGAGAGAAGATATTTTTAGGCCAGATTCAAACGACAAAACGAATAGTAACCCTAATGCAGAATGATGTCAAATATTACTAAAAAGTCACAACCCAGCCAAACATGGGCATCCAAACAATTACAAGACAGTTGCTAGACACAGTAGAAGCAAAACGATTCCTGTTTTTCATTGTAATTTTTTTAATTGTTGCTAATTTCGTTTCAATTGAATTTAGGAAAATAGAGACTGACTTCAAAGCTTCACTTCATGTTAAGCGCCATTTACCTATCCCTGGTGTTATTCCTAAAAGATTCAAAAAAGCGAGGAATCGACGGTAACATAGTATAACTGTATGAAACTGTATGAGGGAAACTACTAGATGTTGCTGAACACAAATGGATCAAAATAAGAACGACGGCGTCCCAAGAATAAGGAATACATTAAATTACGAATCGATGGACATACCTCCACCATCCCAGAAGCTGGAATGGATGGTCCGCGAGACAAAGGAGCTCCTGAGGACAAGGGCCTTGGGAGATCTGGCACGAGTACTGCTGTTGGATGACACAGACGCAGAGCAACTGATGCAAAACGGAGAGGAGAAAGAAGCTCCAGGGCACAGTGCCCTCTTGCTGGCCACCAATTCCAAACCGGGTCCCACGAGTCCCAGCGCCACACCCGCCATGGCCACCCCTACGCAACGATTATCCAAACCTCCAACTATCTGCCAAATTGCGCACCTCCTTCCTCTTCAAATTACCAGAATTTCAACCACAGACCTGCAAACACTTCCACCGCTGTCTCAGCAACAAACTGCAGTTGAGGTGAAAGAACAACCAAACGCCACCGCAACACTTCCACAAACCAATCTCAGAAATCGGTTGCACTTACGCACACGTCAGAGGGGCAGACAATATTCCAAAAACCTGTCCTTAAGAACCAGGTAACTGGGCCCTCAACTCCCACGTCGAACATTCGAAGGCTCAACAATCAGCTTCAGTGTGAGCGATCACCGGAACCAACATGCCGTGCAACCCAAGAAAACCAACCACCGTCATCGTGAAAAGCAACCAAATTTATTCACGGAAATTCGTACACTCAGCGACGACCATTTCTGTCCATCTCGTTGCACAACAAAACACCGACGTGCATCCTCGACCTCACAAAACTCAACTAACAAAATCCGGCACCGCTCAAGTCTGGCAGCCCATCAGTCAGGACGTCTCACCTGGACGACCGAGAGCTGCGCACGCAATGCGAATGCGGAATTGCATTGAGGGCATGGGGAATCGGGAACGAGAGGGGCGAGATGGCTGCAGCGCGAGCAGCAGATCTGCCAGACATGGCGATGCCGCCGAGTGGCTCGCCCTCGTTCCTCCCCTCCCCTCCCCCTCCCCTCGCCAGCCCGCTTTTCTGAAAGTCCCTTGGATGGACGCCTTTCATCCTATGTTTCTTGGATGAGAAATGTGGATGAATAAGTTATGAAGCCCAGGGCTTCTCTCGCCACGTGGCCCACGGCTCGACGAAATATGAACCCGTGAATTATTTGGGAATAGATTTTGAAATTAAAAAGTATGCATTTTGTATTTTTTTCTGAGTCCATGAAAAATAATTCAATTTCATGAACAATAATTTTTAAACAAAAATTGTAAAAAACGCTTTACTGTAAAATTAGTTGAATGTTAGATGTATGTACACATGTATGTATAAGCATATTAGTGCTATTTGACATACAAATGGTACTAATGAAATGTATTTATTTTATAAGAATAAAGAAGATAAATTTGATGTTAAGAAGAAAATTAAAATTAAAATTAAATATATGATTGATAAAGTGAGATTATAAAAAATTATATATATATATATATATATATATATATATATATATATATTCTCCTAAGCTATATAAAAGATTTTACTACTTTATTAAGATAGGAGAATATATTATATTTGAATAAATATCTTTATTATTATTAGATACATGATTTTAATTCATATTAAATATGTACTTTAAAATCAAGTTACATACAATTAGTAATAGATAAATACTAATATCTAAAGATCCATGCCTACAATTTGCAATGATTGGCCTTAGAAACATATTGCTTATTATTGCAAATACAAGTTTTATTATAAAATTTTGTTTTAAAAATTTAAATAGAATTTATATAACAATATAGATAGATTTTTATTTTATTTTAATTCATGTATGGAAGACAATATAAATTGTATCTTGTGGTTTCTTGTTAGAGGTCTTATTTTAATAAATTAATTTGTAAGTCTTACTACAATCAAGCAAGAACCATTACAAAGGTTTTGATATGAAACAATATTTTTGAATAATGTAATAAGACGTCCAACTTTGAGTTTAAGTTTAATGGAGGTCCTCCATTATATTTTGAAAATTAAGATATTATACCAAATATGCATTTCCATGAATTTTTCTATATTCTATTACATCAATATTTATATTTTATTAAATTTACAAGTCTCTAAGAGATATTTAAATAACTTTTTTATTAATATTAACAACTCCATTATTATAATTTTGATAAAAGTGATGAATTTATAAAATACTTACTTATTTATATATTTTATTCTAAATTCTAACAAAACTAACTTTAATTATAGTTTTTATATTTATGTCTATATTTGTATACCTTGGTTGATAAATTATCAATTTTTTATAAATCATATATAGTAAAAATATCTCTAATTTTTATAATAAGTATAATAAATATTTTTTTATTAGATGATATATATATATATATATATATATATATATATCATAAAAAATAATTTTTATCAAATTATCATAATATTTTATAAAGTTTTGATTTTTGATTTTTTGATTTGAATATGCATAAAATTAATTTATATACCTTATTAAATTACCAAAACCTTAAATATTAAATGAATGCATCAAAAATATCTTCTTGAATTATTTTTGTCAAAAACCTCTATTAAATATTATAGTAACATGTAATTTAAAAAATAAAATAAAATAATATTAAGATATATATATATATATATATATTTTAAAGTGCCCTATTAACAACTTCTAAATAATAATTGTATTGTATAAACACTTCATTCCAAATTATAAGTGTTGTCGTACATAAATACATTATATAAATACCACATAGTCCAATGAACTGAGAATTGATAATCTATAGGCCAATCAAAGCAAATATTTTATATGTGTCATGTGCATTGCCATATAATTTGCATAGTTGACAATAACTAACAATGATTATATATATTCCACACCAAACATGTTGTGGTAATTATTACATTTCTATCACATCTACATGCCATGTGATAACAAGCTACAAATACTTTACACATCACATGGCTTTAGTAGCATATCTAAATCATACACACTTACAACATGTACTTGGAATATAATCTATAACTAAAATATCAACATATAATGACTAAATGTATAAGACAGTATCATCATATTCATATATAAACAAAAAAGATGTATTAAAAAAAATAAAATATCTAAGACTTCAACTAAACATAAAATATAGTAAGTGGATTAAAAATACCTTCTTTATTTGCCTTCTTCACTTATGTTGAAGTCCCTTTTACATTGACACACCTTTGAATATCCAATTCATAAGATTAAAAGATATTCAAGTGAAAACCATCACATATATTTTGAATGCCTACCATTGTTGATTTACTTTGGACATGACTAATCTCAAATTAGAATTGCTCCTAATAGTAGAATCAAACATTTTATATGGCACTCTGTGGAACAAATATCACACAAAATTATTGTGACAGTGTCTTGAACACTTTCATATAATGTATATTTTTAGCCCAACTGAAATATATAATAACTTGGTATCAATTCTACCATCAATAAATGACAAATAATATAATGTACAATTGCATGTATGATTCTTCCATGTTCTTCCATCATGGTGTTGTATGATATGATTTTCAATCTAAGAATACACTAGATATTTAGTTGTAGAGAGTTTCTTTATAACTTATTGGCCAAGCTCTGATAATTGATTTTTTTTAATAAGGAAGAAAAATAAATACAATAATATTAAAAAATATATATTATATTGATAAAAATCTTTTATATTTAAATAGATTTATACATAAAAAAAAATTTATGGTATCTAGAGAATCCTTAATATTATTTTCTATACCAAATCATAACTAATTAATTTTTGGTAAATTAGATTTTCAATAACTTCAAAAAAATCTATAATCTCCTTTTGAAAATTCATCTTTGTATCAAAATTTTATCATAGCTCTATATATATCCATCCTTTATACCTTTATAAAATCTTAGCTTCTAAAAAATCCCATTAATTTATACAAAATGCTCAAATTATAACAAAAACACTTCAATACCTTATTCACCTACAAAGAATCAATTTTTTCTTGAACTTTAGAATCTCATACATCTTAATTTAGTTGTTCAATTTTTTATCAAATTTCTTAAGAAAAATCAACTATAGATTTGCTTTTGATTATTTGATATTTCAAAAATCCTAACAAATATTCAAAATCCTAGTTTATAGACATTTGAACACTATTTTTTTTATATCTCAAAAATCCAAAATTTAAATACTATCAAAATTTGTATATAGCTTTATCACATGATAATACACATTTTTAAAAATTTTGAGTCAAAATCTTATCAAATTTCTTGAAATATAGTTCAAAATACAACCACTAATTAAGTAGGTTATTTATTGCCTTTAGATTACAAATATTGATTTCAACTATTCATATCTCCTTCATCCCAATTTAAAATATATCTAATCATATATATACATTGTAGTTAAAAAAATATTCTTTCTAATCCTAGTTGTTAATTTTTTATTATTTTTATATGTGTATGTTATATTCCAAAGAGTGATAATAGGTATAAAATCAATACATTGATTTTAAGTACCTATATCTCCTTTATAAAAATTCCAAATCACTCAAATTTTGTAATAAAACCATATCTAAAATCCAAAACTTGGTGACCCTAATCTTTGATGTTTGATTGACTTTGAAAGAATAATCCTAATTTCTAATAAGGCCTTAGATAGCCTCCTTAAAATCCATTAGATATGACTTTTCGCCAATAGGAATGGAGATTTTTATCATCCATCTCCATTTATCCATATAGATGGCCTAACTATTCTTTTTGATACTAAGACTCCTTTCTAATCTTTTTATTACTAAAATTTACATAGTATATATTTTAAATATCAAATAAAAGAAATAAAATAAGATTTTATGGATCACTAATGTCTAACAAAGATGATTCAAAATATATAAAAGTTATTATCAATTTAAAATCAACTTCAAAATTTACTATCAAAAATAAATAAATAAATATTTATTT
Organism: Physcomitrellopsis africana; assembly: GCA_036785485.1. Taxonomy (NCBI): domain Eukaryota; kingdom Viridiplantae; phylum Streptophyta; class Bryopsida; order Funariales; family Funariaceae; genus Physcomitrellopsis; species Physcomitrellopsis africana. Next base: position 434,058 of record JAWRVF010000203.1, on the reverse strand, counting down.
ATTTATTTTAATAATAGCTATTTTAATAATATTTTTTTAAAATAATAATTTAACCATATTTTATAACCAACTAAAAGCCATTGACATAACTCTCATTCAAAAATAATCGGTATAATTTGATATAAATAGATATAATTTGTTAGCAAGAATTGCTTCACTTATAATCTATAGCTACATATTTAAATGGTAGTATATCATAAAGTATCTCTATGTTATATAATATTTAGGTTCTCTATAGCTATCAATATTATCTATTTGTATAAGTCTGTTCATTATTTACAAACTTGTGCCCACACTTTTGAATTATTCATATTAATTACAATGATCTCAATATTATTTTTGATAGCTATAGGTAATATTAGATCCCTACTATATTATAAGAAATAAGATAAAACTAAATCTAATAAGGCTTGTTTATTAAACCTATAATCTATTGCCAACCAAGGCAATTACAAGTCCCAATCTATGATGCATTTTTTATAAACTAAATTTTCAAAGCCTCCTTTTAACAGCTTGCACCACGTTCTTTATTAAACCATTTGCTAATGGATGGTGTAATGAATTTGTCATATGATCACTCATTGCTTACTCACATAAGATTTGAAATTTTCTTCCTTAATTTATCAAAATCTTTGCTAAAGCTCCAAATCAATTCAACACTCTGTCTAAGAAAGCACAAGCAATTCTTTTATTAAACTTATCAAGCAAAGGCAATACTTTTAATCACTAGAAAAAATATTCAATCATTACCAATACATATTTGTTATATTAAGATGTAATTAAAAACAATCTAACAAAGTCCAAATTCCACTTATAATATAAATCCACAATTGATAGTGGTTATAATTGGAACATTAGTGTAATAAATAATATTTTCAATTGATTACATATTGCAGATTTAGCTACCAATTGTTGAACTTATAATTGCATGAATTTCCACTCATAATAAGATTGTAATAAGTTGTACATCTTTTAAATTCTAAAATGACCTAATTCTTTATGGACAAGCTTGAATAATTTCTCTCTATCATGAGATTTTAATAATGTACTGCAACACAATGTCATATTATAAATTAATATGGTATTTAAAAATTAACTTAAAACTATAATATATTATACTTTTTTACTATGTATTTAAATAATTAAATTAAATATTTAAAAGAAAAATAAATTTTATTTATTGTATGGAGAAGAAATTTTTAAAATCTATATATATTTAGCATCAAATTAAGAAATTGGATTTTTAGAGTATAACTGTCAAGGATATGAATCGTGAAAGAACAAAATGTCAATACACTCTTATGTCATTCAAAAGAATAGAAAATCACTCAAAGATGGAATAATATTAAAACTAGAATGGCTATTGCTAAAGATAAGGAGACTAGAGACTCTTGAAACAAGACTAAGAATAAAAAAGGCATTGACAAGAGTGAAGAAGGCTCCAGTCTTGTCTCTATATATACTATGTACCTAAAAGTTACATGGTAGCATTCTATAGGACCTCCAACATGTGTCTAATTTATAAGACATGTGTCAAACTTGCAAGACAAGTTTTCTATATGTGTGCCACGTACTTAGCTTGTTCCACAAGCTACCAACATGTGCAACATATGGCTAACTTATTGACCAAGTTTCTAGCCTATCAACTATCTATGGCCATATTTAAAGGTGAAACCACATCTATGAAGCTTCTAAAAAGCTTCTTTCTAAGATATTATCAAATTAACCTATTTCTACCTACTTATATCTATCAATACTAACTAGATAATTATTGGAATAAATCTTATGTTTGTGACAATAACTAATAGTTGGAATTTTAAATTAGGATGAAATTTGGTAGATATATTTTTGATAAGCTAAAAAATAAATTTATAAAATTTGATTATAAAAAGATATTTAAATTAGTAATAATAAAGTTTTAAAATAGAAGAGATTAGACTTCAATAATATAATTCTTTTCTTCTAAGTTTAAAATATCCAAGTGGCAGTTTAAAATATTGGAATTAAAATGATTGATAGGATGGTGAAATATCATCTAAGAGGTGTTAAGTTCAAACCTCACTACCGGTAGGATGTGGTTAAGGGAGTTATATCTTTCAAATTCTTTATTTTATTTATTGAAGGTGACTAGAGGATTGACCTTGCAATGCTTGTATTATTAAAAATACACACTTTGAAAGTTAACAAAACCTTTTAGAATATTTTAGAAGCTTTCAAGTTAATAGAAGTTGCTTGAGAAGCTTTCTACTTAGTAGAAATAGCTCAAAAAACTTCTTAATTAGTGGAAGTAGCTTGAGAAGCTTTGTAGTTGGTAGAAAGAGCTCAAAAACCTTCCAAGTTGGTAGAAGTTGCTTAAAAAGCTTCCTTGATAAGAATATATATTGAAATCAAGGTTGAAGAATTCTTTAGTCTTGACAACACATTTCTTAGAGTTCTAGCTTACCTTTCTTAATGTTGTTTGTATATTCATCTAAATAATTTAAATCTTTGTTGATTTTTTCTTGAATTTTTTTTCTAATTCAAGTCATTTATTTTATATTCTAGTGTTCTTGATAACTTGTTAAGACTACTCTCATCTTAAATATTAGAGTTGGATCTTTTTTACTAGAGAGTGAATAATTTTTTTTCTTAAAGATATATTAGTACTTTAGAGATTGTGGATTATCTTCTTCTAAATTGATATTTTTTTTATTATAATATTAGAACTTTATCTCTCTTATGAGAGAGTGGATCACTTTTCTCCTTAAAAATCTTAAAGCATTTTAGAAGTTGCGGATTACTTTCTTCTAAACTAATATTATCTTATTATAGATTCATTTTTTTTTTGTTAGAATGAATAGAGGTCAAGATATTAGTATGGCCAAATCTTTTGAGTCCAAGTTAGATACTATTATAAATATTTTTATTACTTTATCTACTAAGACTGCAAAGATTGAAGGTATTATTACAAAACTTCACAATGTCTTTTATTTCCTTGATCAATTCTTCTGTTGTATCTTTTTATAGTATAATTGTAAACATATGAATTGAAGTAATAGATACAAATATAGTAGATTTTAATAGTTGCCTCCAAGATATTGAAATTAATAGAGGCCTAGTTTCTTGCTTAACCACCATCTTATCTTTCTAATAAATTTTTTATTTATAAGTATATTTATTGCTTCAAATATCTTCTTTCAATCATTAGTAAGTCTATTGTCTTTTGTATTACCTTCCAACAATAATTCTTATTCTCTCTGTAATTCATTATTGGCTAATTGAAGAAATAATTCTATCTTATCATTTTCAAATATAAGCTTTTCCATCCAAAACAATTGAAGAAATTTTCTCTCAAATTCTTGAAACAACTTTGTAATAGCCAACTTCTTATTGGGCCTATTTAATTATTCTATGAATGACTTTTTAGTCTCTCTATCTACATCATTTAAAGAATATTTTTTCTTTAGTTGAAGAATAAAATCCTCCCATTTAATTCCATGAGCTTGAATATTTTTTTTTATATGCTCTTGTAGCTCTAATACAACTACAAGCTCAAATGTAAGGATTTTTATTTTTTTTATTTTTTTTTATTTTTTTTGGTGCCTTATTGAGTTCCATCTCTTGCAAATAATATTTCAAATACTTGGAGATGTTTCTACCATCAAATTGACCAAATAATCCAACCACAGATTATAAAGCTTTAGTAGCTATTGCTTCTTTGCATTCCATTGTTTATTGTTGTTGCATAAAAAATATAAATATTTGAAATATTTGAGCTATAGCAAGATCAAGCTGCAATAATAGTGCACCACTATAACTTCCATTACTACTTCTTTATTTTCATGCCATAATAAGATATCAAAAATTCTCCACCTCAAATATTTCACATTAGATTTATCAAGCTATTGTGTAGTGTGATCTTCAATTTGGGAATAAAGTGGATATTTGGCTATAGAGAATTTATTTATAACTTATTGGCAAGAGTCTAATAAGTAATTTGTTCTTAATAAAAAAGACAAATAATACAATGATATTACAAAAGAAGAATTATAATGGCAAAAACCTCTTGTATTTAAGTAGGTTTGTATATAAAGTCCTTCTATGGCATATAAAAAAACCTTAATACCTTTTTTTTAATAGAATCTCAAGTAACTAATTGATGATAAGTTAGATTGCCAATAGTTTTTTAAAAAAATACATAATCTCCTTTTAAAATCTCATCTTTATATCAAAATTATTTTACAACTCTATATATCTATTTTTCTACCTCCATAAAGTCTTAGCTCTTAAAAAAATCCCTTTAGTTTGTATAAAATCCTCAAATTGCAACAAAATCCTTTAATAGCTTATTCACCTGCAAGGATTTATTTCTTCTCAAATTTTAAAATTCAACAATTCTTGATTTAGTAATTTAATATTTTAAATTTTTTTCTAAAATATAGATAATATTCTTATGCTTCATTATTAAAAAAATTTAACTACAGATTTGATTCCAATTTTTTAATATCTTAAAAATCCTAGCAAGTACTTAAAACCCAAGTTTATAGACACCTAAGTACTATTTTCTTCATATCTCACAAATCCAAAATTTTAATGCTATAAAATCTTTTTATATAGTTTTGTAACATAAATATATATACCTTTAAAAATTTTGAGCCAAAAACTTATCAAATTACTTAAGATATGGCTCAAAATACAACCACTAATTAAACAGGGTTACTTACTACCTTTAGATTGCAAGCACTAACTTCAACTTCTAATATATCCTTCATCCTAGCTTGGATTTTATTAAGCTATTTATAAAAAGTATAGTTAAAAAAGTGTTTTTTTTAATTCTAATTACCGATCTTTTATTGCTTTTTAAACGTACAAGTTATAGTCAATAGAGTGATAGTAGGTACAATTTTGATACCTTAACTTTGAGCACCTATATCTCTTTTATATAAAGTCCAAATCATATAATTTTTGTACCAAAACTATAGTAAAAAATCTAAACTTACTAATCTTAGGCTTTGATATTTAAATGCTATAGAAAAACAAACCTTAATTTCTAATAAGGCCTCAAATATGCCCATTGGGTATGACTTTTGGCTAATAGGAATAGAAAACTTTTATCATCCATCTCCATTCATCCACATGGATGGCCTAATTATTCTTATTTATATTAAAAATTCCTTTTCAATCCTTTTTTTAATAAGATTTATATAATATATATTCTAAACATCAAATAAAAGAAATAAATAAGATCTCAAGGATCTCTAATATCTTATAAAAGTGACTTAATATATATAAAAAAAACTATTATTAATATAAAACCAATTTCAAAATTATTATCAAAAAAAAAAAAAAAAAAAAAAAAAAAAAAATGTATAAATTTCAATAATAGTCCTTTTAAATAATTTTTTTTAAAATGATAATCTAATTATATTTTGTAACCAACAAATATCCACTAATATGGCTCTCACACAATTATATAATAAATTATATATTAAATATACATATACAATATTTTTATGTGGTAGTCAAATCATAATATGACAATACTCAAAGTTTCGAGGGTTTGCCAACCAAATTTGATTGATAATGGTTCTACAATCTAATACTTATCTTATAAAAGAATCACCAATTATATTGGTTGATACCTTATTTATGGAGCAAGCATTATCATGGTTTACTTATTTGAAAAGAGATCACCAATTTTAAGTAACATTGAAGTTTTCATAGAAGCATTTACGGAGGCATTTAATAAAGATGATAAGATTTATTGAGCAATAGCCAAGATTCAAACATTGTGACAAGAGACATTGTCATGTGGTGTGATCTTTAATCTAAAAATACATTGGATATCAGGCTATAGAAAATTTACTTGCAACTTATTGGCAAGATTCAAATAAGTGATTTGTTTTTAATAAAAAAAAAAAATAATGAAATGATATTACAAAAAAATAATTATATTGATAAGATCTCTTATATTTAAATAAATTTATACATAAAGTCCTTCTATGGCATATAAAAATTCTTTAATATCCCTTACTTTATAAATTTACAACTAATCTTTTGTTGATAAGTTAGATTGCTAATAATCTTCAAGAAAAATCTATAATCTCCTTTCAAAATTCCATCTTCATATCAAAGTTTTTTTATAATTCCATATATCTATTTTTGCACCTCTAAAAAGTCTTAGCTCCTAAAAAATCCCTTTAGCTTGTATAAAAGGTTTAAATTACAACAAAATCCTTCAATAGCTTATTCACGTGTAAGGATTTATTTCTTTCTAAACTTTAAAATTTAATAACTCTTGATCTAATTATTCAATTTCTATAAAATTATTCTTAAAGTGTAGATAATACTCTTAAACTTCACAACAAAAAAAAATCAATTATAGACTTACTTTTGATCGTTTGATATCTTAAAAATCCTAGCAAGTGCTTAGAATCCTAATTTAGAGATACTTGAGTACTATTTTGTTTATATCTCACAAATCCAAAATCTTAATACAACAAAATTTATATTCATAGTCTTGTAACATAAATATATACACTTTTAAAAATTTTGAGCTAAAAAATTATCAAATTGCCTAAGATATAGCTCAAAACTTAACCATTAATTAAGAGGGGTCACTTACTACCCTTTGATTACAAGCATTAACTTCAACTCCTAATATCTCCTTTATCCCTATTTAGATTTCATTAAATCATACATAAAAAGTATAGCCAAAAAAATATTCTTTCCAATTTTAGTTGCCAATCTTTTATTACTTTTTGTATGCACAAGTTATACTCAAAAGAATGACAATAGATACAATTTCAACACCTTAACTTTGATTGCCTATATCTCTTTCATAAAATATCCAAATTATACAATTTTTGTACCAAAACCATAGTAAAAAATCCAAACTTGCTAATCTTAGCCTTTGCTATTCAAATTCCTTCATAAAAACAAACTCTAATTTCTAATAAGGCCTTCGGTAGCCTCCTTGAAGTCTATTAGATATGACCTTTGGCCAATAGGAATAGAGACTTCTATCATCTATCTCCATTCATCCACATAGATGGCCTAACTATTCCTTTTCATATTAAAAATTCCTTTCCAATTTCTTTTTTTTAATAGGATTTATATAATATGTATTCTAAATACCAAATAAAAAAAATAAACAAGATTTCAAGGATCACCAATGTCTAACAAAGGTGACTTAAGATATATAAAATTTATTATCAATATAAAATCAACCTCAAAATTCACTGTAAAAAAAATTAAAAAAAAAAAAAAAAATTATATAAATATCAATAATAGCCTTTTTATTGGATTCCTTCTAAACTAACAACCTTACCACATTTTGTAATCAATTAAATCCATTGATATGGCTTACTTAGTTGTATAATAAATTATTTATATATATATATATATATATATATATATATACAATATTTTTACATGGTAGTGAAATCATAATAAGATAATATGCTTTGCATCAATTTATGTATTTAATTTTAGGCAATAAGGATGTGATATGAATTGGGATGAAAAAGCCTTTATAAATCAATTCTATTGGAAATTAAGAGACAATGTGAAGGATTTGTTATTATTGCTTTTGGATCTACAATCGCTCTATGAAGCCATCAATCAAACTATGAAATGTGATAATCGACTATTCCAATATTATCAAGATCAACATTCATAGGCTTTTGCAAGACAACATGTAATTTGACATATTCTTGCTACATAGGCAAGCATTCTAAATTCACATTCAAAAGTATAAGATATGCAACTTGATGCAGTACGTTTTAAACCTCTTAGTCCACAAAATATATATATATATATATATATATATATATATATCAGATAAAAGAAGGTCTATACTTGTATTATAGCAAGGAAAGCCATAAGATTGACAATTGTCTAAAGAAATAAAATTGACATATCACCAAAACCAAGAGTGCAATTGTTTAGGAAAACAAAGATATTTAGTCATAATAGGGATCATGCAATTAGACAATTTAACATTATAAAATTATTTAGATTCCTCTCTTCTGCTCAACCTGCTTGTTGTTTTACAATTTCTTTGTATTTTAGTCTTCAGAAGCTTAAAGCAATTACCTTATTAGATTCAAAGGTGTCTTCTTGTTTCTTAAATGAGGCATTTGATAAATTTCATAAAATTCTTGAAGTACAGAAATCCAAACCTGTTCATGTAGAAATAATAGATGGATGATTATTATCCTTTGATAGTATTATCTATGAAACAATATCTATAAAAGTGTCATTTAAAGACCATAGTAGCAAAATTGTATTTAATATTATTAGGACTTCTTTAAGTCTTGCTATCTTTGGACTTTCTTGGTTGAAAAAATATAATTCATTTATAAATTAGAGATTACAAAGAATAATATTTTTGTTAAAAATCCCTGTAAGAAAACTTTATAAAAAGTCACCAATTGGTAAACCTTTATTTTTTGGAGCAAAGGCTTTTATAAGATTTAGTAAAGAAGATACACCATTTGTTATTTATGCAATTCCAACTAAAGAAGATATGACTTTATCAATAAATATTCTAGAGCAATATAACAAATTTTAAGATATTTTTTTATAAAAAAATACTAATATATTATTGGAGCATCAACCATATAATTGTATCATAAATCTTCAAGAATAAATGCACCTATCTTTTGGCGCAATTTATAACCTTTCTCAAAATGAGTTTTTAGCATTAAAAGATTGTATTGATGAAAATCTTACAAAAAACTTCATTAGACATTCAAAGTCTCTAATAGGTAAACTTATACTCTTTGTGAAGAAAAAATATGGTTCCTTGCATATGTGCATTGATTATTAGAGATTGAATATGATAATAATAAAGAATTATTATCTACTACCATTAATCTTAGAATTTTTGGAGCAACTTAGCCAAGCCAAGATCTATATTAAAATAGATCTTTATAGAGTATATAATTTGGTTTAGATCAAGGAGGGAGTCAAATGGAAGACAATATTTTGGACAAGGTACGGACATTTTGAATATAATATCATGTCCTTTGGATTAACAAATATATCTGCCATTTTTTAGTATTTAATAAATGATATCTTTTAAAAGCATCTAAATAAGTTTACAGTGATCTATCTTGATGATATCTTGATGTACTCAAAAAATCTAGAGGAACATGAGGAATATGTAAAGTTGGTATAATAAAAGCTATAAGATACAAGTTTGTATGCCAAGCTAAAAAAATATGTATTTTATCAATCAAAGATGGAATTTTTGAGATATATTAAATCAACTAAGGATTTGATGATAGATCTAAAGAAGGTAGATGTAATTATATAGTGGATCATTCCACAAGCTATAAGAGATGTACAATGCTATTTTGGATTTGTTAACTTCTATTAAATCTTCATTAAAAATTATTCTCAAGTTGTCACCCTTCTTATTCAATTGACATACAAAGAGAAGTTGGAATAGAGGCCTCAAGCAAAGAAGGCATTCCAAGACTTCAAGATGACATTTATCACAATTCCAATCTTGGTACATTAAGACTTTATAAAAATATTCTATATGAAAATCAATACCACAAATTTTATATTAGAAGCCGTATTTTTACAAATGAATGTAGACAATAAACTCCATCTTATCATATTTTATTTTTAAAAAAAATTTGCTATTGAAATTGATTATAAAATTTATGATAAAGAATTTTTTGCTATTATAGGTTTTTTTTAAGAATAACATCATTTTTTTAAAAGAGCAATGCATCTTATAACTATATATACAAATTATAAGAATATGAAATATTTTATGCTAGCTCAAGTTCTTAGTTGTTGTCAAGTTTAATAGAATATATTATTACCTCCATTTAACTTTGTTATCATTTATCGACTTGAAAAACAACAAAGATTGTCTGATGTTTTATCAAGAAGATCATATCTTATACCGAGAATTGGAAAGGTAGCGTTTGATCAATAATATACAACTTTATTGAAGTCGAAGCAATTTTGTCTTTGTATTATTATTATATTGGCACATATTAATTTTAATTTTATTAATGAGGTACATGCTACAATTACTAATGATGCTTTGGCCTTTGATATCAAGCATCACTTTAATAAAAATGTTGATAAGTTTAAGCTTAAAGAAGACCTTCTATATTTTAAAAAATATTTGTATATCCTAGAAAGATCAACATAATTGCATGTTCTTTAATCTTGCCATGATTTTCCAACTTTGAATCATTTTGGATTTAATAAGATATTAAAACTTATTTCTTGAGATTTTTGATGGCTTCAAATGTGAAAGGCTATGAAGGACTTTGTGCTTTTTTATGACATTTGCTCAAGGTCTAAGAATCTTCAACATTTCTTTTATAAACTCTTATAGCCTTTGCTTGTTCTAAGATGGTCATAGTCTTTTATCTTAATGGATTTTATCACGGATCTACTCCCATTCAATTCATTGGATAGAATCCTTATGGTAGTTGATCAATTCACAGATATGGCTCATTTTATTCTTTATAAGAAGATTGCTTCTAATAAAAAAACAGTGTTGTATTATAATTGCTTATAGTATATAAAAATTAATCAAAATACAAATATATGTTTATAAGTTCTAGTATGTATTAGAATGATTAGCAAAGTATTTAAAGAAGTTGAAATAAAAAACTTTGTTTTGGTTTTTTTTTTAAAATTAATTTGATTTATGGTATTTTAATTATATAGAACGTAAATATTTAGTATAAAGCCTTGAGAGGAGATTGAGGGCCAAATGATATTGTATTTGATTAAGGGTTCCAACTCATATCTAAGTTTTAGAGATGCTTTTTTAAAATATTAAAGGTGGATATTAAACTTTCTTCAGCTTTCTATCTTCAAACTAACGACTAAATAAAACGAGTTTATTAAGTTTTGGAGCAATATTTATAATATAGCATCAACTATCAACAAGACAATTGGATCTCATATCTATTGTTAGTGGAATTTGTTTATAATAATAGTGTTCATACCTCAATTTAACAAACACCATTTTATTCCAACTATGGATATTATTCAAAGCTTGATCTATGAAGTACATCAAAGAATAACAATCCAACAAATGAAGGATTTATAAAGCATCTATTGGAACACCAAACAACCTTGAAGCTTTAATTATAAATAGCTCAAGATGCTTATAAGATATTTATAAATAAATTCAAGAATCAACCATCTATTTTTCATATTGGAGATAAAATATGATTTTTTAAAGAAAATATCAAGACTAAGTGGCCATGCAATAAGTTAAACTATTGGAGGTTAGGACCATTTTCTATTGAGAAGAAATTTAATCCAATGACACATTACTTAGAACTACCAGTTTTTATGAAGGTACATCCAATTTTCTATGTCTTTTTTTTGGAGCCTTATAAAGAGTTGTGTATTCAAAGAAGAGTACAATAGTTGCCTCCTAGTATCAAAATTAAAATTTATAAAGAATACAAGATTAAAAAGATGTTTGATTCATAGTGAAGGTGGGACACATTGAAATATCTTGTTCATGGATACAACTATGATATTAATGAGCATATATTAGAATTGGTTAAAAATTTAGCCAATGCGCCTCAAAAAGAATAGAAATTTTATTGATTCTATTCTTATAAATCCAAATATGTTTGATGATAATTTTTTTTATAAAGATTGGATTTGAAAAATACCTATAAGAAGAAAAAAATCAAATCAAAGAATTTGTCAGTATACAATTATTTGTTCTAAGATAAAATAAAATTATAAAAACAAGTCAATCGCCATATCAAACCTTCAAGTGTTGAAAGATTTAGTAGAATGAGATTCAAAAGATCCACTTGCTATGTAAGCTTTGAACAAATCAGTATAGCTTTTATAGCCTTTAATTGAGCAAAGTGAGGATAATACATTTTAGCACCAAGTATGACCATGGTTGGAGCCATTAGCAGCAACATCCAATCATATAAGTCTTGATTCTAATATTCAGGCTTATTTGTGTTTAGAAAGATGAATTTTTTTAAGTCTGAGATCTTGTTTGGATAATATTTTAAAAGCCGCAATCAAAATCAGATCCTTAGATGGAATGTTTCAAAAATGGAGATATTAACTCAACACTATCATATTACATGTTGTCTTTTTTGGAAATGCACTAGGCACCTGGCTATGGAAGGTGAAGTGGTGGTTTATAAATATTTAAAAAACCTGAGTAGATTTCACCCACATAGGAAGAATATGATTCAAATTTCAATATAAGAGTACTTAAGTCAATATAAAGTACTCAAAAATATTCTTTTTGGTAACTTCAATCATATACAAAATCCAATTGCTTTATTACCTCTACAATTAAGCAACTATGATTTTTCTTTGCAAGTCCTAGCCTTAATCAATAAACTTTAGTAAGCTATAGCTCTTAATCTAACAGTCAATTTGGTATAAAATTTTATAAAAAAATGCCAAAATAAGTTTTTTATGTGCTTAGAAATTTTCAGTCCAATCCAACTTACAAATTATTGAAAATCAACCAAAACCTGCACTGATATCACTGAGCAGCCAACTTGAAGTTGATGCAGATATTCTAGTAGCAATTTCTTCTTCTCCAATTGTTAACTTTAGTTCAAAATTGATATATAATATGAACTTCAAGTTTTCTAATATTGTAATAAAATTTATCTTGTTTTTACTAATAGATCTTTAGATATTGTAGAAACTCTAAATAATCCTAAACTGCCAAATTTTGGTATCTCTTCGTACTAAAAATCAAATAAATCCCTACTGCACTATTAAATTGTCACAAATTCTCACTTAATTTTAGTACATTCAATCATCCACATATTATCAAATTTTCAATTATAGATGTCATATCAATTACAAAAAATAACCAAGAGTGCTAGCCCTAATTTTATTACATAAAAATCCAATTTCTAGTACAAATACTAATTTTAGATAATAATTGCTAAGTCTTCTCAAATCCTATAGAAACAAGTCTAATGCCCCTAGAACAAATTTGAAGCTTGCTTTCTAATCCTAATTGCCAATCTTTGAATGCCCCAATATCTTGCCCTTGATAGCCGTTTTTCTAGCTAGAGATCAGATTTTGACCTTGTCCCATATACGGTTCATCCCTGAGTATCAATCCAACCTATCTTAAAGGTTTTTAAGCTTGATCCTACCTTCAATTTAATCTTAGTATCAACCATATCAACTATTTATCTTCTCTATCTTATTTTTTTATCAATTTATGGCTTTTTAGAGCTAGTGAAAGAGTTTCTACAATCTAGAAGGAAAATTTAATAACTAACTTTTATCTATTAGCTAGTAAGATAAGAAAATATTCTAAGAAGTTTTCATAAAATATTTTTTAAATAACTTGAATTCCTATTGAACCAAGATAGTTGAATATTAAGTAAAAATCATTCTTATTTATGTTTTATATTCCATAAACATATTACAACATAACAACGCTATAGGTAATTTTTTCAAAGACTAATACAACCTATTGTCTAAGAACAGAGATCAAAATATATAGCTTCATTGGTGCAGCATATTCTTGATTTTTTATATATATAAGAAGATTTCCAAAAGTATGAACTCTTCTTGAAATTTATTGCTAAAGAAAGAATATACACTTTGAAAGTTTCACAAAATCTTTTAGAACATTTTATAAGCTTTTAAATTAGTAGAAATAGCTTGAGAAGCTTGCTAGTTAGTGGAAGTAGCTCAAGAGACTTTATAGTTGGTAGAAGAAATTTGAAAAGCTTCTAAATTGGTAGAAGCTACTCAAAAAGCTTCCTAGATAGGGATATATATTGGAGTCAAGGCTGGAGATTTTTTTAGTGTCAACAGCGAATCTCTTGGAATTTTAACTCATCTTTCTTGGTATTATTTGTGTACTCATTTAAATAATTGAAGTCTTTGTCAATTTCTTCTTAAAATCTTTTTTTAATTCAAGTCTTTTGTTTTGTATTCTCATGTCCTTGATATGTATTAAAAAATTATATCGAGTGATTTATCATTTATGAATAAGAGCAAAGAATATTTTTTAATAATAGTATGATGTGTGATGGCCATGTCTTTTATATACTCATTTTTTTGATAGATTGATATATACTTTCCCGTAATGGTAGGAGTCACAAATTAGTGATGATCATAATACAATGATATCAATCTTTTGAAAATCCTCAACTTTTATATTTTTATGCTTTAAGATTTAGGCTTTAGAATATAAGATTTAAGATTTTAAAAAAATATTATGTTTTGAAATAGGATGCTTATTTTTTAAAAAGGAAAAAAAATAATAATTTATGGAGGTTGTTGATACTAGAGATGTACACTTTGGAGGTTTATAGAATCTTTTAGAATATTATGAGGTTCTTGAGTTAATAAAAGTTAGTTGAAAAGCTTTTTAGTTGGTGAAAGTACCTCAAGAAGCTTTATAATTAGTGGAAGGAGCTCGAGAAGCTTCCAAGTTGATAGAAGGAGCTCAAAAAGCTTCTCAATTAGTAGAAGCTGTTCAATAATCTTCTTAGTTTGATGAAAGCCACTCAAAAATTATCTTAAACAAGGATATATATAAGAATTGAGGTTGAAGAATTCTTCAATCTTGACAACACATCTCTTAGAGTTCTAGCTCACTTTTCTTGGTGTTGTTTGTGTACTCATCAAATTAATTCAAGTTCTTATTGGTTTCTTCTTAAAACATTTCTCTAGTTTAAAATTCTTGTATCTTTGATAATTTATCAAGACTGCCTTCATCTTAAATATCAGAGTTAGATCCTTCTTGCTAAAGAGTAGATTGCTCTTCTTATTAAAGATATATCAACACTTTAGAGGTTGTAGATTACCTTCTTCTAAACTGATATTTACTTCATCACAACATTAGATCTTTATCCTTCTTGTGAGAGAGTAGATCACCTCTCTCCTTGAAGGTCTTAAAGTATTTTAAAGATTGTGGATTATCCTCCTCTAAATTGATATTATCTTCTTATAGATTCATTTTTTATTTTATTTTTATTTTTAGAATGATTGAAAATTAAAACATTAATGACGAAATCTTCTAAGTCCAAGTTAGACACCATTATAAGTGCTCTTACTACTTTATCTGCTAGGACTACACAGGTTGAAGGAGTTGTTATAAAACTTTATAACGACGCAACATCTGGAATATTACAATTTAAACTGCACATATCTCTAACTTCTGTATTTGATGATGTAATACTACCTATGCTATTCCAAAGAAATTCACTTGTTCAACAATATAAGGAGCCTCAAGTTAGTCTTTTGGAAAAATATGATAGTACATATTTAAAGTTTTAAAGATTTATTAATCAAATTTGATTGATAATAATTCTATAAATTGATACTTATTTGGCAAAAGAATCATGAATTAGATTAGTTGGCAGTTTGCTTATAAGGCAAGTATTGTCATAGTTTGATCCTTTGTTTAAAAAAAGATTACTAATATTGAGTTTGTCAACTTTTAAATTTTTATAGAAGTATTTATAAAAATATTTGGAAAACATGACAAGACTTGTTAAGCAACAGCTAAGATTTGAGCATTATGTCAAGGAAAGCGCTCTACATCAATCTATATATCCAATTTTAGGCAATTATTGTGCAATATCAATTGAGATAAAAAAAAAATCTTAATGAGTAAATTTTATTAGAAATTAAAAGATAATGTGAAAGATTTTTTATTATTGCTTTCAAATCTACAATTGCTCAATGAAACTATTAGCCAAATTATAAAATGTAATAATTGATTATTCTAACGTCATCAAGATCAATGTTCATGAACTTCAGCAAGACAATACACAATTTGATACATTCCTACTACATTAGCAAGCATTTTAAATTCACATTTAGAAATAAAAAAATATGCAACTTGATATAGTACATTTTAAACCTCTTAGTCTACAAGAAAAGAAGCATTGGATGGAAGAAAGTCTATACCTATATTGTAGCAAAGAAGGCCACAAGATTGGCAATTGTTTAAAGAAACAAAATTGATGCATTACTAAAATTAAGAGTACAATTGTTCAAGAAAACAAAGATGTTTAGTTATAGTAAGGACCGTGGAGTTGGACAATTCAATATTACAAAATTATTCAAATTCCTCTCTTTCTGCTCAACTTACTTATTGTTTTATAATTCTTTTGTATTTTAGTCCTCAAAAGCTTCAAGTAATCACCATATTAGATTTAGAGTTGTCGTCTTGTTTTTTAAATGAAACATTTATTAAACTTTATAAAATTCTTCTAATTTAGAAATCCAAACTTATTCATTTAGAAATAATTGATAGACAATCCTTATCCTCTAGTAGTATCACTTATGAATCAATACTTATAAAAGTATCATTTAAAGATCATAATAGCCAAATTATATTTAATATTATTAAAATTCCTTCAAATCATATTATCTTCAAATTTTCTTGGTTAAAAAAATAAAATCCATTTATAGATTGGAGATAACAAAAAATAACATTTTCATTAGAAATCTTTGTAAGAAAACTTTATAAAAAGTCACCAATTGATAAATCTTTATTTGTTGGAGCAAGGATTTTAATAAGATTGGCCAAAAAAGATACACCATTTGTTATTTATGCGATTTTAACTAAAGAAGATATGACTTTATCGATAAATATTTTTAAATAATATAACAAATTTTAAGATATTTTTTTTAAAAAAAATACTAATATATTATTAAAGCACCAACCATATAATTGTGTCATAGATCTTTAGGAGAGAATGCAACTATCTTTTTGTCCAATTTATAATATTTTTCAAAACAAGCTCTCAGCATTGAAGGATTGTATTGATAAAAACCTTATAAAGAACTTTATCAAGCATTCAAAGTCTCTAGCACATGCATCTATATTCTTTATAAAGAAGAAAGATGGTTCCTTATGTATGTGTATTGATTATTCAAGAATGTAATAAGATAAGGATGAAGAATTGTCATCCACTACCGTTAATTTCAAGACTTTTGGAACAATTCAACCATATCAAGATCTATATTAAGATAGATCTTTATAGCGCATATAATTTAGTATAGATCAAGGAGGGAAACGAATAAAAGACCATACTTTAGATAAGGTATGGACATTTCAAATATAATGTCATGCCCTTTGGACTAACAAATATACCTGCTATCTTTTAGTATTTAGTGAATGACATCTTTTAAGAGTGATTAAATAAATTTGTGGTGATCTATCTTGATGATATTTTAATCTATTTGAAAAATTTATAGGAACATGAAGAGCATATAAAGTTGGTATTATAAAAGCTGCGAGATGGAGTTTTGTATACCAAGCTAGAGAAACATATATTTCATCAATCAAAGATGGAATTTTTGGAATACATTGTATCTATTGAGGATTTAATGATGGATTTTAAGAAAGTAGAGGTAATTATACAATGGGCCATTTTGAAGATTGTAAGAGACATACAATATTTTTATTGGATTTGCTAACTTCTATTGGATCTTCATTAAAAATTATTCTCAAGTTGCGGCCCTTTTTATTCAATTGACATGCAAAGACAAGTTGAAATAGGAGCATCAATTGGAGAAGGCATTCCAAGATTTCAAGATGATGTTTATTATAGCTTCAATCTTTGTACATCCAAACTTTATAAAAGTATTCTACATGGAAACTAATGCTTCAAACTTTGCACTAGAGGCCGTACGTTCACCAATAGATATAGACAATAAATTCTATCTTATTGCATTTTATTCTTAAAAATTTTCCACTACCAAAATTAATTATGAAATCCACAATAAAGAGCTTCTTACTATTATGGATTCTTTTCAAAAATGGCATCATTTTCTTAAGAGAGCAATACATCTTGTGACTATATACATGGATCACAAGAACTTGAAATATTTTATGTTAGCTTGGATTTTTAATTGCCACCAAATTTGATTAAATATATCATTATTTAGATTTAATTTTATTATCACCTATTGATCTAGAAAGTATCAAAGATTGTCTAATGTTGTATTATCTATTGTCTTATTTGGAATTACACTAAGCACCTGGTTGTAGAAGATAAAGTTGTAGCTTACAAGTATGCAAGAAATCCTAATAGATTTCATCCATATAAGAAGAATACAATTCAAATATCAAATTAAAAGTACTCAAAACTAATACAAAGTATTCAAAAATATTCTTTTTAATAACTTCATCTATACACAAAATCCAATTGCCATACTACTTTGACAATTAGGCAACTTTGATTTTTCTTTGCAAGTCTTAATCCTAATTAGTGAACTTTAATAAGCTATAATTCTGAATTTGACTATCTAATTGATATAAAATTTTGTATACAAATGCCATTATAAGTCTCCTAGATGCTCAAATTTTTTTTAGTCCAATTCAACTTAAAAATTGTAGAAAATCATCCAAAAAACCACATTGATGTCACTTGGCTACCAACTTAAAAGTTGATGCAAATGTTCTAGTAGTGATTTCTCTTTCTTCAATTGTTAATTTCAACTCAAATTTGGTATATAGCTTAATTTCTAAGTCTTTTAATACCATGCCAAATTTCACCTTGTTTTGACTAATAGATCTTTAGATATCACAAAAACCCAAAACAAACTCACACTACCAACTTCTGGTACCTCTTTGCACCAATGATCAAGTATCTCTTACCTGCACTGTTGGATTATTATAAAATTTTATATACTTTAAGCACATCTAATGAATCATATATTGCCAAATTTCCAACTATATATGTTATTCCAATTGCACACACTAGCTAAGAATATTAATCCTAATTTTATTGCATAAAATTCAAATTACCAACACAAACCTTGACTTTGAACAATAATTGCTAAGTGTTCCTAAAACCTACAAAAACAAGTCTTATAATTTTAAAATAAATTTCAAGCTAGCTCTCAAATCCTAGTCACCAATCTTCAAATGACCTAATACTTTGCCCATGGTAGCTATTTTTATGGCTAAAGATTTGATTTCAATCTTGTCTTGTAAATGGTCGACCTTAGATATCAAATCAATCTATCTTAAGTATTTTTAAGCTTGATCCTACGTTCGATTTAATCTTAGTATCAACTATATCAATTATATATCTCTTTTATTCTATTTTTTATTAATTTATGGCTTATTAAAAATAATAAAAAAAAATCTACAATTTAGAAGGAAAAATTAATATCTAATTTTTATCTACTAGCTATTAAGACAAGAAAAAAAATCTAAGAGGCTTTCATAAAATCTCTTTTAAATATCTTGAGTTCTTATTGAATCAAGATAATTGAATATTAAGTAAAAAATTATTCTTGTTTATATTTTCATTACATAAACATGTTACAAGATGACACTGATGCCTTATCAAGGAAATCATATCTTGTACCAACGGTAGCAGCAATAGCATTTAATCAACAATATGTAATTTTGTTGAAAGTGAAGCAATTTTGTCTCTACACCACTATTATATCAGTACCTATTGATTCTAATTTTCTTGATGAGTTGTATGCTACAATCACTAATGATGCTTTGATCCTTAATATTAAGCATCACCTCAATAAAAATGTTGATAAGTTTATCATAAAAAAATTCTAAAGAAATTCTAATAAAATCATAAAAAAAAAATTAAAAATACTAAAGAAATCATAAAAAAATCTTAAAGAAATCCTAATCAAATCATAGCCAATTTTGAAGAAATTCTAAATAAAATCTAATTGAATTTTAATTAAATCTTAAATAAATCTTAACAAAATTTTAATTAAATCTTAATCAAATCTTATTCAAATTCGAATTAAATCTTAATTAAATTCTAATCAATTTTAATGAAATCTTAAAGATATTTTAAATAAATTCTAATAAAATTCTAACCAACTTTAAAAAAATCCTTAAAAAATCTTAAGTAAATTATAATAAAATCTTAAATAAATCTTTAAAAAACTATAATCAAATCCTAATCAAATCCTATAGTAAATTTGAAACCTCAATAATTATTAAATTAACCATTGATCTTTATTCAAAATTTGTGCTCTTTTTGATTTGCTAGGTAAAAACAAACATACAAAATTTGAAAAGATTTAAACTTACAAATTGAAAAAAAAAAAAAAAAAAAAAAAAAAAAAAAAAAAAAACTTCTAATTTGCTTGGATATCAACCATCCTCCTTTTCCAACCTTGATATTAATCTTTCAATGTTAATAGCTCTTTTTTGTACTATTCACATGTTTTAAATTTTTTTTTAAATATTAAAAATTAAATTAACTATTAGTTCAAAAAAAAGTCATTCCAATCTAATTTGCAGATTGTTTAAAATCATAAAAAACTTCATTGATCTTTAAAATCTAATTTCCAAAATTCAAACCCACTTAAATTCTAATAACCTTTGATTTAACTATTTGATTAAGCTAAAATTCATAATATACATTAAATATAACTATATTTGCAAATCCACAAATTTTTACTTATAGATTTATTACAAAACTCACAAAATTTTCTAAAATATAAACCCACTTTATTTCTCAACAATCAAAACCATTGAAATAGAACCCTAATATTACATAGCTCTCACAAAATTGTTACAAACTCTAAAACTTTAAAATTAATCCTTAAAAAAATCTTATCAAGTTTGTTTTTCTAATTTTGCTTTATGATCAACAAAAGAACCCCCTCTTTACTTTAAGTATATGGTTTTGTACCTTGACATCTAGTTTTGATCCTACTTCACAACAAATCTTCCTTGGGTATCAATCTAAGGTTTTTTTAAATAAGTTTTATTAGAATTAATTTTGTTTGATATAAAGATGTATGTAAATTTATTTTTGCTAATCTATCTTGTTTTGTCTTATTTATGGCTTTACAAAGTAAATAAAAGCCATTTTAATAAAAAGACAATAATAACACTAAATTTTTTTATTAACTTCCAATCTTTTATCTATATTTTTTAAAGTAATTTTATTATTAAATCTTTAATTAAGTTCTTCTATAATATATGTCTTTATTTTTTCTTTCACCCATTAGTAGTGTTATAATATAATATTGTGTAATTTAAGATGAGGAAAAAGAAATAGGACAAGTATTTGTACAATGTGGAATACTAGGAATTAGGAACAAGACTAATATGAAAGACAACACTCTAATCAACTATGATCAGACTATGAAAATGCATCATGTACAAGAAGCACATATAAAAAATTGTATGAAATGGGATAATTATGAGGTAGAAAGAGAGAGCTATTCAACTTATTATTAGATTGAAGCAACCACTAAGATACAAATGAAGCTAGGTGATTCCAAGAATCCAATCTCAATTGATCATAGATTTGAAATCAACATTATGTCCAAGATGGAATATAAAAAAAGCATGTGGCCAATTGACATCAATCTTGGTTGGATGATAAAAGCCACAAACAACGAACAAAAAAATCTTTATGGGACTTATACAATAGTAAAGATTAGAATTGATAATGTAGAGGTCAAAAAAAAATTCTTTGTGTAAAATATTATTACATATTTGGTAATATTTGGCCAACCTCATATCATTGTTGTTAGAATGGAGACTATAATTTTGGATGATAGTTCATATTATACTAAGATTTATAATTGTGATAGAAAAAAGGTTGTCTAATTTTTTATTATAAAGCCTATTTATAAAAGGCATAGAAATCAATTGAAAGAAATATCTTTAAATTCAAAAAGTAGATTTTTATATTTTTTAAAAATATTCCTGTAGAATGGAGATATAAGGGTGTAGTTGGATTATATATCAACCTCAATGTAAATAGTTTAAATTCTAGATTTTTGGATTTGACTAGTAAATGAATTTTTTAATTTTTGAAGAGTTAAGAATTCAAGTTCTATAAGTAAAAGAAGGATGAAAAAATAGGAAAAAAACTTTAAAAATATGAATTTGATTTTGAGTGAAAAAATCATAGTTGGAATAATAGAAGAAGTAGATTTGGAAGATGGTTTAGTCCAAGTTTTGGATATCATAGCAACAAATTAAAAAATTGAAGCAATATTGAATCTATATTCAAGAAAATTGAAGGAAGTAATGGCAAGTCTTGAAGTTGTTACAAGCTATGAATTAAAGTATGAGGCTATTGTACAAACAAAGTATAAAATTGTGGCAAAGAAGGTGAAGTCAGTAGCTACTTAGTTACTACCTAATATTATAGAGCATATCAACCAAACATTTAAAGGACCAAGATTAAGGGAGAAATAAAGAATTAGGCATTAATTTACTAAAGAGTCATTGACTAAGATAAATATTGAAGGAAGTGAATTCTTAACAATACTAGAAAAGAAGATATTTTAAAAAATATTTATTAAATATGATAAGGCATTTGTCTTTATTCCTAATAAAATAGGTTGTGTGGATCCTAATATTGTAGTGCCAATGGTAATCTTCACAATGTCACATGTTCTATAGGAATTAAATCTTATTTTAATATTAAGAGTTTTATTTTTTAAATTAATAGAGTTATTAAAGATAAATATAAAAATAGAATCCTAAAACCTTTAATTGCTTCTTATTCTAATAGGTGGTTTACAATACCTAAAATATCAGAGATATTGAGGTTCATTCAAGATATGCAATCAACAGATAAAATAACCATTAAAAATATGAGATTAGGACCTGTAGTAGATGAAGTAGATGAGGTGGCTAAGCAATTTGCAGATCATGCTATCTATTCTATTGGAGACTTATATTCAAAGTATGATCAATTTCAATTAGCTAAGAGAAGTAGGAATCTTATTACTATAAAAATTTGTTTGGATTTAATGAAGATGTATACCTTACCTCAAGATGCAACCAATTGAATGGCTCATATATAAAATGCTATAAACCAAATATTAAAAGAATTTGTACAAAAAAAAACTATCTCATTTTTAAATGATATATCTATAAAATATTATAAAAAAGAAGATAAGGATGAAACCATTGATATAAATAATTATAGAAAATTTATTAATAAGCATATTGAAGATATGGCTTAAATATTAGAAAAGCTTGAATCAATCAATTTGGCATTATCTTTGAAAAAATCAAGCTTTGAAGTTGAGGAGATTCTAATGATGGAGCATATGTGTGGTAAATATGGTAGAAAATCAAATCTAAATAAGATTGATTCTATATTCCAAATGAAAGAATACAATAGTGTTACAAAAATTAAAAGATTTTTGGATATATGTATATTTTATCATATTTTATTGTTTCATTTTGTCATATCTTAGAGCGACTATATAAATTATTAAAGAAAGGCAAGAAGTTTACTTAGAAGAAAGAACATAAAGAGGCCATGGAAAATTTTTAAAAAAAAATTGAGTTCACCACATATCTTTAGACAAGTGGATTATTGGTGTAAAAGGCCAATGGTTGTGATAGTGGATACAAGTCCTATAGTAATTAGATAGATTATTAGACAAGATGATGAGGAGAGGAAGAAATTTTTCATAAGATTTGGAATCAAGATTCTTATAAAGAGGTAAAGAGCATATCTATAAGTTAAGAGAGAGCTTTGGAGAGCACTTACAATTCTAAAGGCTGAAAAGAATTATTTGATCAGAGCTAATATAGTTTTAGAGACTAGTAGTTTGCTCTACTTGTCATGGTAATTAATTATTTTATTTCAGATATAGCTATATTAAGATAGATAGTCTATATCAAGATACTAAATTACATTTTGGTATACATTATTGGTAAGAAAAATTTAATAGAAGATATGTTGTCTAAAACCAAGTATATTGATAAAGAAAAAATGATGATTCATGAAAATGGTGAAGATCAAGAAGAAAGGGCTTATGGATATTTTTTTGCTATTAGTGGAGTGAATTTTGGAAATGAAATCCAAATCTTCTAAGAAGATTTATATGAAAGTAGGCTAAAGAATATTAAAATTTATTTGAGTATAACAAAAAGATAAGAAAATTAGATGGATACAATCTTTAAGGATATTAGACATCAATCCTATTGTTATCTCCTTAAAGATGGATTTTTATAGAAGAGGCCAAAAAAAGATGACAAATTACCATTGAAGGTAATAAAAAATCTTGAAACTAAAAATAAGATTTTAAAAGAATTTTATAATACATTTTAAATTGAATATAGAGGAATTTGGGCTATTTACATTAAAATCAAGGAGATATTAGTAGAAAGGTTTATACAAGGATGTAGAAGATTTTATGGATTCATGCACAGAGTATCAATTATAATCTAAAGTCATGTATAAAGATGGACTTCATCCTACTTATCCACCTTCTATACATTTTCAATGCATGATTAATTTGATAGCTATGCCATCAAAACTTTGAAATATGAGATGCTTGATTTTGGCAAAAAAAGAGCTATTAAATTATGTTGAAAGAAAGGTCTTGAAGACTAAGACCACTAAGGCAATATGCGAATTTATATTGGATGATATTTTTAGCAAATATGGAAGCATTGAAAGGATAAGAGCTGATAAAAGAGAACTAGATGCTATTAAAGTAAGGGATTTTTTTAATAGACATGGAATTCAACTAAAATTGACTACTTCTTATAATTTTGAAGCCAATGATAAAAGTAAGAGAGGTCATGTTTTAATCATTCATACATTAATAAAGGTATGTAAAGGTAGGCCAATTTAGTGGTCTAACTTATTTTTATTTGTTTTATAAGCTAATAAGACTACTTACAATACTATCATTGGATACATGCCCATTGAATTAATACTAAGATAAAAACCTATAATGCCAATTGAGGCATCCTATTCTATATAGATATGTTTGTTATAAAAAGATAGCCTTGATAGAAAAAAAACTATTGGAATTCAACAATTAAAGATGCTACTTGAAGATTTAGAAATAAGAATCAAGAAATTAAAAACAACTAGGTTAAAGAATAAAGAGAGGTTTGATAGAATTTATAAATTAAGATCTAAGCCTATTTAGATTGGAGATTGGATTTTGGTTTATAATAGTAGCTTAATACATTAATATAGTATTACAAAGAAATTTGCAAAGAAGTGGTTTGGACCATATGTGATATCCATAGTCTATAATAATGTCACTTATTCCTTGTATGAGCTAGATGGAACTATTATTAAAAATCCACTAACCAGAAAGAGGGTGAAGGCTTTCAAAAGAAGAAATGGGCACCTCAGGAATAAAGACTTTAATAAATTTTTATAATTAAATCAAGAACAAGAAGTTGGAGAATTTGAAGAATTTTTATAGGATTTGAAGAAAATAAAGAAGATTAGTAGGTAACACATGCCAGAGCATGTACAAGTTTGGAAGGAGTAGATGTCATATTATAAATTAATATAGTATTTAAAAATTAATTTAAAATTATAATATATTATTTTTTTAATATATATTTAAATAATTAAATTAAATTTTTAAAAGAGAGATAATTTTTATTTATTGTATAGAGAAGGAATCTTCAAAATTTATATATATTTAGTATCAAATTAAGAGGTTGAATTTTTAGATTATAACTAATAGTTGAAATCCTGAATTAGGATGAAATTTGGTAGATATATTTTTGATAAGCTAAAAAAAAAATTATAAAATTTGAATACAAAAAGGTGCTTAGATTGGTGGTAGTAAAATTCCAAAGTAGAAGAGATTTGATTTCAATAATATAACTCCTTTCTTCTAAGTTTGAGATATCTAAATAGTAGCTTAAGATGTTGAAATTAAACTGATTGGTAGGATGGTGAAGTGTCATCTACAAGGTGTTAAGTTCAAACCTCACCACTGGTAGGGTGTGGTTAAGGGAGTTATATCGTCCAAAATCCTTATTTTATTTATTGAAGGTGATTAGAGGATTGGCTTGCAATGCTTGTATTAGAAAATTATGTCAAGTGATTTATCATTTATAGGCAAGAACAAGGAATCTTTCTTAATAGTAATATGATATGTGATGGCCACATCTTTTGTATATTCATTTTCTTGATAGATTGATATATACTTTTCCATAATGATAGGAGGCACAAGTTGGTAGTGACTATAATGCAATGACATCAATCTTTTGAAAATCTTTAGCTTTTATATTTTTAGGGTTTACAATTTAGACTTTAGAATATAGGATTTTGGATTGTGAAAGAGAGTTATACTTAAAAAGAAGATACTTATTCATAAAAATGGTAGTATAGATATTATTATTATTATTTTACTTTATAGAATCATAAATAAGATAAAATAAGATATTTTAGCAAAAATAATAATATATGTATTATTAAATCAAAATAAATGGTAGTTTCTAGTAAAATTTATTTAAGAAAACCTTAGATTGATACTCGAGGAGGACCAATTATAAAATAAGATAGAAACCAAATAAAACCTCTTACCTACAATAAATACAAGATTTTTTTATTTAATCAGAGAGCAAGATTAGAGAGTACATTTGAAGAGATTTCTATTAGAGTAGTTTAGAGGGTTTTGAACTTGTAATAATTTTTTAAAGCTATGCAAAGTCAAGGTTGGATTCAGGTGAGTTTGGTTTTTAAGAAATAAAATAGATTTACATTTTCAAGAATTGTGAAAGTTTTCTAATAGATCTATGGATGAAATTTTGTGGATTTGTAAAAATAATTGTATTAGATGTGTGTTGTAAACTTGGACTCAATTGAACAAATAGATTAAGAATTATTGGAATTCAAGTGGATTAGAGTATCAAAACTGGAAATTTGAGCGGTAGTAAGGATTTCTAAGATGTGTAATAATATGCCAATTAGATTGAAGTGCAAATTGGTATATTAGTAGTTGACATAAACAACATCTATTACATAAAATTTGAAAGGAAATTAATAATTCGTGAAGGAGATATTGGAACTAGGAGCTCAGTATTAAGGTTGGAAAAGGGATGCCATCTAACCCATGAGGATATTTTTTTATTTTTTTCCTCAATCGATAAGTGCAATTCTTTTCAAAATTCTTGTATGTGTTCTCATCTAGGATTTTGAAGATTGTGCAAATTTATAAGTAAAATCAATAATTAATTAGGAAGTTACAAGTATTTTATTTTATTGTTGGATTTACTTAGGATTGATTAATATATGGATTTACTTAGGATTGATTAATTTATATTAGGATTCAACTAGGATTTTTTTAAGATTTCTTTAGGATTTGGATAGGATTCTTTAGAGATGATTAGGATTTAATTAAAATTTAGATAGGATTGGTTAAAATTTAGATAGAAATAATTAAGATTTGATTAGGATTTGAATAGGACTTAGTTAGAATTTCTTTAGGATTTGAGTAGGATTTGGATAGGGATTTTTTGGAGTTGGTTAGGCTTTGGTTAGGATTTGGTTAGGCTTTTGTTAAAGGTTGATAGGTTTATTTTAGGATTTTTATAAAGATTGTTTAGGATTGTTTAGGATTTGCTTGAAAGTTGTTTGATATTTGATTAAGGTTGGTAGTGGCTTAAAGAGTATTAGTAGAGCCTATATCTATAAGCTTAAAACACAGTGAATTGTTGCAAAGATGAATAAAGAACATGTAAATGACCTTTAAAATTATCTAAGTAAGACCATCTAGGAATGAGATTGGCAATAGCAAGGATATAATTTAAAATTCATAGAAGTATAACAGATTGACTTGAAGATTTTAAAGTCATGATTATTAAAATGAATATTTTTAAATACCTTATATATTACTTTTTGATTATAAAAAGAATTTCAAAGTAAGTTGAAACCCTTCCACAACCAAATGTGCGATGTGTTTCTAAGCTAAATTTCACATAACATAGGATTAGTACCACCTTTTTGTTGCCATCTAACCATACTTGAAATAATTGAATCCCCTCCCATGTAAACCTATCAACTATAAAATTAAATTAACATTAAAAGGATTGGTAGTTAGAATCCAAATTAAAAAATATCAATCATTCTTGATGAATCATGTACAATGGATCATTAAAAAAGGCTTCCTTACTCTAACCAAACAATTAAAAGTATGTCTATATAGACATAGACATCCACATATATTTTAAATAAAACATATTCTTAGTAGTGTCATTTTGGATAGTTTTTCTCCATTGAAAATGTTTCAAGTTTACATCAGCCAATAAAAACCACATGCTTCAACATGGACATCAAAGAGAGGAACTGATTCTTCACACAATCAGCTCATCCCAAGCGACGGCACAGTGTGCGATGAGCCTGCAAAGCACTCCAGTTGTGCACAGTCGTTGCAATAAGAAACTAAACAGGAACAGGAAACACAATAGAAGTATAAGAGAGGAAGAAGAAGAAGTAGACGAAGACAAGGGCAAGCAGGTGAGCTCAACAATCTGGCTGCTGTTTGTTTCACGAGAGGTTATGTGCCATTGCATCATCGAAGCTCGCCACAAGACCCTGTGTTTTCCTCACTGCTACCATCAGCACTAGCGCAAAACCATAACCAGTTGTGCATATTCCTGTCTTCTACGTGCAAATTCAACGTTTGTTATGATACAACATTAGCAAGGTCAAGGGGATCCATCCAGAAGCCGAATCCTCGTCGTCGTTGTCTTCTTCTTCTTCTTCTTTGCGGCAAATGGACCACTAACACACTCGGTGGTCGGAAAATTAAATGGGAACCAGGTCTCGCATGGTGTTGGAATGGTACATGGAGGGTGCGGATAATTGGGGTTAGTCAGAAGAGGGGAAGGCATCCTTGACAGCAGAGGCGGCCGTGAGGTAGTTGAGAGTGTTGCGGAGGGTTTCCTTCTCTCGTTTCAAGCGGACGGCTGTGTCTTCGAGCTCTAGGAGAGCTTGTTGCTCAGCAGGGGCGCCTTCGAAGGTGCTGCCAACCCAGAAGGAGAAGGGAGTCGGGAACAAGGATTTGCGCAAATCTTCGGGGACGTCCTTGTCAGGTTTGCCACTGACTCGGTTGGAAAGACGGATGACGTCTTTCATGTAGGTCTCCACTTCGGCAGCCAGGACTTCCACGTCCTCGGCCTCTCCCGATGGGCGGTCCTCGAGCCACTCGACCTCGGCCACCAGGTAGGGTTTGGTGCGGACCATGTTGACGACTCGGAAACGCTCCTGGCCTTTGCAGATCATGAAGAAGCGGTCGTCGACAAGACGTTCGTGCTTGACAATCTCGCCCACGCAGCCCACTGCCGCCACTCCCACAGATTTGTCGGCAAAGACGATGCCGAATCTTAGGTCTGTTTGCAGGAGCGTGTGCATCATGATCCGGTACCGAAACTCAAAAATCTGAAGCGGGACAATTGCACCTGATGACATAAAATAGTCACATAAAAAAACATCAGTGTTCCCGCTATGGTATCAGCAACACATGAAATCGTCAAAATATTTATATGTTGTAAGAAATGAAAGGAAGATGGACTGTACCTGGGAAGAGAACAAGTGGAAGGGGGAATATTGGAAGTTCGATGGGCTTTTCGGTAAGTATCTCTTCGGCACCTGCGGAGCATCTCACAGCTCCACACCGTTGCTTGGTTAGCTTTTGTGAAAATTTTTGAAAAGGGGCGGAAAGTCTTATAGTTCGATATGAAATCGGGGATACCAGTGATGACACTAATTGCCGTCCGAGACTTCTAGAAGTGCAATGG
Source organism: Physcomitrellopsis africana (assembly GCA_036785485.1). Classification (NCBI taxonomy): domain Eukaryota; kingdom Viridiplantae; phylum Streptophyta; class Bryopsida; order Funariales; family Funariaceae; genus Physcomitrellopsis; species Physcomitrellopsis africana. The sequence continues at coordinate 404,570 of JAWRVF010000203.1, read as the reverse complement.
GGCTCAATGTACGAGGATGAGCAAGTAGCAACGCACGAAGTCGGGGGAGGTCTTTGATTGCTCGTAGTCGTACAGTTGTGGAGTGCTGTGTAATGTGAGAGCTGCGTCGTCGTCGACACCATAGCGCACACTGAGACCTACAGTTATGGAATCAAACGCAAGTCAGGAATCTCTGAGTATTTGCAACGGAACTCTAAAATATCGAAACCCACTGAAGTGAACTCCGGTAGAGGATAAAGACCTAGAACTTCCCAATGTATCCCGTAAACTGAGCCATTGTAACAAGGATATGGATACAAATGGCTGAGAAAGTACAAAATTCTTAACACATAGCGGAGGATCGCGAGACCCGAATTAGTATTTGGTCCACACTCAAAACCTAAAGCTGCCAACTCACATTTCCGACTCTTAAACTACTGCATCTACTTTGAGTTTCGTTTCCTTGGCGTTGCGTTCACGGATTCCATGGATTGGAAACGAACTTTCAGAGAGGGAAGCTAGAGTACGTCCCCAGAGACTACAGAGCTTATCACAGATGCTGTCACAGCTCAATCGTATACTGGACTTGCAAAATTTTAAGTCGACAATGCGAATCACAGAAATTGCATCACTCGCGATTTTGGTGACATGTAACACACATCCCAGCCTCCGAGTATGAGCCCTAAAAATAGGAAACGGGAGTGATAAAAGGCCGGATGCTAATACAAAGCCAGCATCGGAGAATGACCTGGCCCCTACTAATCAGACTGTGCGCTGGGTTAGAAGAGATGTCACGAGTAGAAATACAGAAGGGTAGATAGCGCGAAGCGTATTGCAGAAGGACGGGAATTAGCTCAGACGCTGTTCTTGGCTACTCATGGATCCCACTGTACGTTTGAAAAGAAACAAACCTAGTCATGCAAGACTTAGAGGGTCGGAGAAATGGGCAAAGTTGGTGCGCAAATTGAGCAGCGAACCCGCAGTTAAATTATAAATTACCCGTCCTCCACCCCTCCCAGAAGAATAAATTCGAGAAAATTCGAAATTTAAAATTCGACAACTCACGCGGCAATGAGGTCCCACTGCATATGCATATTTGCGTACGACTTAGAAACGTTACCATGATAGGCAAAGAATGCGCAGCAGCTGGTTGAGTACTGAGCGTAGCTTGCAACAGGGCGCAACCGACCTTCTTCTCCCCTGCTTGCTACCACCACCCGCAGAACGATTGCAAAGTTCTGTAATCCACAATCCACACAATTCTCAAATGCAGATCCTTCAGCAAGATGCCCACTTCCTTCTCACCTCACCTCCTGCTGCACAAAGCACAACAGTCCCGGAAGCTCTCCACCCACCCAAAAAAAAAAAAACAACAACAACAACAACAAAAACACGAAAAAAAAAAAAAAAAAAAAAAAAAAAACCCCTCGAATTACGATTCACCTGCTCCCCTACACAAAATCCCCCTCCTCCTGCTCCTTGTGACTGCAAAGCGTCCAATCAACCCAAGAACGAGGCACCGTTGTAGCAGACAATGTGTAGCGTGAGGTTAAATTCAACTCAAGGGGCTATGTCAGGGCCACCTCGACAAGGTGCGGGAGGAAGCACAATCGTTCGGAGAAGCATGCGGTGACAGAGGTGGTGCAGCGAAAAGGAGCAATGCGGTGGGGAGGGCGGAGGGAGGAGCTTGCATTGTGGGACACAGAATCCGGCGAGATTTGCAAATGGGGGTGAGAGGAGAGGGGGGAGTGAGCGAGCGAGTAAAAGCAAGGGTGGACGGAGAGCCAGATTTTATGGACCTCGACGTGGGGGGGCCCTTGTGGGCTTTGTGTGGAGTTCGGCTGACCTACGTGCTCGTGGCCAATGGCTTGTACCCCCCTCCCCCCTTCACCTATACGCTCGCCATACCTTCGATGAAGAACACTGGATGAGTTTGTGCAACCATGTCTTGGAATGTGGGAAGAGAATGCATGTGAAAGGTTCTCTCTCTCACTCTCTTTATTTATATATAAGTGTGTGTGTGTGTGTGTGTGTGTGTGTGAAAATTTTATTGATGGGATTTTATATCGGTGACTTTTGGAAAGTTTTGCAATGGTGAAATATCTATATGCTTTTGTGGGAGTGTTCTTGGAGTTTGATTAGTGTTAAGGGATAGTGCTGAAGATGTGTAACTGCACACACAGTTGGTTTCTTGCACTCCATGAGTGTGGGGTCATGTAGATGGTGAACTGTGGGGTGAGGATAATGTTAAGTGCAACCAAATCATGAATTCAGGTAATGTCATTTGAAACTTTGAACATGAATGAGGTATTGTGTCTATTTCTCAACAAGCTTGTAAATGTTGTTAACTAATGTTGTTAACTATAACAGAGTTTGAATTCAATAGTGTTGTTATCTGTAGCTATGAAAAAAGGTTTGTTTGTTTATATAAAGAATTAAACACATGAAGTCAAAATTGCTGCACAGTTGCATAGAGTTGTAAATTGTGAATGGAAAATTGAAACATGATACTTTGGCTTTGTAATGTGGAAGCATTAGTACATGCAGACAACAACCATTTGTTAGTAAAAACTTTAAATACTGAAAGATGTCGACCAGGTGTAAAATCAACAGAACACAAAGGATAAGATGATACAAAGTTCCAATTGTTTGCATCATTGAAGTTGTTTCAATTTGTCATGTGACCAATTTGCACTTAATTAAACAGTATTTCGCAATTTAAAAAATCATTTTTTGAGTTGGTGCCTTTAAATGTATCCATGTATATAAAACATCATTGAACAATCTAGTCAACATTAAGGAGATCACAAGCAAGTAATTATTTGAAGTATCTGCCCATGCAAGGGATATCCTGCCAAAATATTTGCCTACTAATCCTAATGGGGACACTCCGCCAGAATGCTTTACACGTATGATCCTGGCATCTGAAACCTCATCTGAGGTGGGAACATCGTGACCCTCCGTGCACCAACGGCCAGATGCATGTAGCTACGGAGGCCAGGAAGGTTGAGTTCCATCGCTGCGGAGACTCGCCGAGGGTTTTAGCTATGGCGACTGCTGCTGGAGCTGCAATCCACGGCACTTGGTCGCGTGAGGTGAGCGTGCTCGAATGCTTGGTTGCAGGGTTTTAGTGGAGGATTTCAAAGGGAAATTGAATTCTGGTCAATTGGTGCCTGATGCGGTAGTTTTGGGGTTTTCCGGTGGCATTTGCTTGTTTTGACAGCGCGTAACCTCCGTGGCGATTGCCGTGCCCGGTGACAACATTGGCTATAGGAGTGCCTCGCCTCTGCCAAGTCGGAGCATAGCTGCTGTGAGGTCGAGTGTATTGTTTACTCGATGCACACATGGATTCGATGTCTTGTGTGCCGAAAGGACTGCCAGCGGTCCTGCGGAGAGTTTCAATGTCGCCGGGTGCAAAGCGGATTCAGGTGGGAAGAAGATTCGATTGGAGCAGAACGTGAATCAGAACAAGGTACCGTGAGAATGTTGGAGTTGAATTTTTTCAAAATTTTCATTTCAGAAATGAATATTTTGAGACTGTCTTGAACTGTATCCGCATATTTCTGTACAATTGCCCTGTTCATGTCCCTGTTCCTCCTCAGGTTCCTCATTTTCTTTTTTTCGCTTTTTTTTCCCTACGCATAGCAGGGCGCCAATTTTTCTAGCGAGGATGTAGTCAGAAGCGGTGTCAAATGGGCCATTTTAAAGGAGAATGCGCTGCATCGCCTGGCTGGGATTTTTGTTGGCAGCGCCTTACTAGTTGCGAGCCTTGGTTTAGGTTTGCCAAGGCCATCCCTTGCCCGAATTGCGTCTCCGTCACCAGCTGAGACGTCATCAACACTAATTAATGAGGAGGCTACAGAAATGGATATGGCTGAAACAAACACAGACAATGCTCTAGATGACAGTGAATTTGAATCTGCCAGTGCACCTGCACAATCTAAGGAAGAGGAGCTAGATCCCGCAGAGCTTGTGCTATTAAGCTTCTTGAAGAGGCACCCGGAGGATATTAAAGCACTTGAGGGGCTGATGTATATACGTTTACGGAAGGGATCTGTTGCCAAGGCACTTGAGATCGTGGACGATTTACTTGCATTGCGGCCAGATCATGCCCCCTGGCAGCTCGTTAGGGCTCAGGCCCTTGAATTTCTTGGTGATCTGGAAGGAGCTCGGCACGCTTTTGAGAAAGTTCTCGAGAAAGACCCTCTCTCAGCACGAGCTCTGCAGGCGAGAAAAAATTGCCTGATTTATTACAATCGTTTCATCATACTTATATTGTTCTGTGTTTTTTTGTCCGAAAATTAATCGGAGTATAACCCGAATTTCACCTGGCATAATTTGGGAAGTCTCTGTGGAGATTAGTAGCTTCAAGTCGTTCTTCTTGTTTAAATTTTTAACCTTCATTTCCCTGCTCTTGCGCTTATAAACTGCGCAGGGCTTGGCAACCGTGATGTCCAGGACGGGTGAAGGCGAAGAAATGCTGGAGATGTTGCGAAGGGCAGTGCAGACTGCAACGCAGACGGGAAAGATAAGGGAGTGTAAAAACCTACGTATGCTGCTAGGACAAATGTACACAGTTCAGGTAAGTTCTTTACATTTCCAAAGTAAGTTAAGAAACGATATTTAACGAGAAGATACGCAATGGGTCCAAGACTGATAATATATTATCGGTATACCCAGTTTAGTTACGGCCGATATACTACGCAATATATTCTCGTTATCAGTGTCGCTTCGTGATCATTCTCAAGTGCAGTTTATTCAGCGAAGCCCTTACTGCCGTATTCTTTCTCTTTGTGCTGAGTCGAATTTTATGGTCTTGTTGGTTATTAGGGAAATTTTCAAGAGGCGCTTGAACTGTACAAAGAATTAGAGAAGGAAGATCCAAAAGACTTCAGACCCTATTTATGTCAGGTACAGGCTCACCCTTCTTTTTTTCGTACTTGAAAGCAGCATGAAAACCACCCTCAGATATATATTTTCGCAAAGCGATAGTAATCAAGACCAAATATTGAAGTACATGTAAGGATCTTAAGTTGGATCTTATCATGTATAGCAAAGTTTGGAATTGTTACTAAGGATCTTAAGTTGGATCTTATCATGTATAGCAAAGTTTGGAATTGTTACGTTTCCTTGCGATGGATGGATTGTGTGATCATTCTTCTCAATCATCATTTCTCTGTTTAATCGTGCAACAAACAATGTTTCACACAGGGCGTTATTTACAGCCTTCTGGAAGATAAACAAAAAGCAGATACGGCATTTCTAAAGTACCGCAGGCGGTGCCCGAAGACCTTCCCTGAGCGGGGGTACCTCGATGATCTCATGATCGGTGCCAAGACCGAGGCCCGTAAAACCCAAGTAGTGGAAAAGTTGAAACCACCGAAGGGAAAGAAACAACCAAAGCCCTTGCGACAGCCAATCATAGAGACGGGTGTCACTCAAAACCCTATGTCAGAGGAATTAGAATTAGACCAGGATTGAACTCTCGATCAATTCTGATAGGATTCACGAAGGTATGCAGATGTAGTGCACAGTGGGCAAACGTTGCTCTGAATTTAGTATGTATTTGGATTTCAGCAGCCATGCAAGCTTGTACCGTTGCAAGCATAAAGTCACATGAAATACAAATCAGCAAAGTCCTAAACTTCCGCCGAACACAGTTCCCTACCATCGTTGCGCAATGGATTTTATTATCATCCCTACATGCTTTTCCAGATCTGCCTGTAACAATAACTAGTTTTGCTGGAACTTTTGGGGAAGGGATTTGTGACCAAATTGCCGAGTCTGTGGCATGTAGAGAGTATTTCGGACACGTATTTGGATGAAAGATTTATCGTTCGCTCTTGTTAAGAAGGTGGTGATATCATTCATTCTTATTTTCCCGCTCTTGTTCCCGCTCCCACCCTTCTTCATCTTCTTCTCCTTTCGTCGAACCATATCGACATTCGATACTTGCGAAGGATTTTGGGTGAGTTATTTGTCGTGAGCTGTTTTAGGTCTTCTGTTGAGTGACAGGTCTTTGTGTGACACTTATTTTGAGCTTCATCTCATCTTGTTTGATAGTGAATTGTAGTAGGTATTGTGGTTTCAAGATTAGGTTTTTTAGAAACTGAAAACGTCTGGTCGGAAAAGTGTTGGGATTGTTCAGAGAGGGGATATTAGCCATGGCTGACATATCGAATCCTCGGCCAATGGTGAATTCGAAATTGTTGAAGAACTACATGGGAAGGAGAGTGACGACAGTGGTGAAAGTGGCGAGGACGGAGGGAGGAAATGTGGTAGGGGAGTTGCCTGATGGTGCTCCGATCACGGTTAAGCAAGCGCCGCAGCACGTCGCTGCTCAATCGCAGTTCATGGAGGTGATTGGAGTCGTCGAAGGTGACCGCTCCTTGCGAGCTGAGACTTGTACAAGCTTTGGTGATAATTTTGGTGAGACGGGAGCTAAAACCCTTTCCATTCACTGATCTAATGCTGTTGCAGATGGATTGTTGCATTGAGTGTAATCTGCTGAAGTGAATTGGTTTTACAGAAATATCAACTTTTTGCATAGTACGTTTTCTTGGGCTAGGACAAGACTATGGTGTCTTGTTAAAAAATATTGAAGTCAACTGTATGAATTGGCCTCTTAGTGATCCAGAATGGCATCTGAGGCTTGCCAGTGCAATGAAGATGTGGTGTTAGGCAACGGCATCGATATTGGAGGCATCATCATTGTTGCAACTAAATATTTTATTGATAAAGCATAAACCCAGAATGAGCTTCTATGAGAAGGGCGGAATCGAAATCTGAGAATGCTTTTTAACTACATCAATCTAACACAGTTGGATGATATCAGTGCAGCTCAGTGCTGCACATGGTGTACCTCCTAGATTGTATTATTAGCTTCGTAGGGTTCAGCGCCGAATGACTGATACAGATACTCAGTTATGTTCTGTGCTCGAAAGTGCAAGATGTGAGCATGATGGGTTAGAAGTATGGGTAAAAGAATGTTTGTTTAGACGATATATCTATTCTTAATTTTTGTCCTGAAAGGCTGCTAATTGTGTGCAGATATGTCTACATATAACGAGCTGTGTCAGCTCGCAAACATAGAGAACCGTGAGTGCTTCGTGTAGGCGCCACTCTTGTCCAGAAGAATTCGGACAACTTATCGCTCGAGTGGATGACGAAAGAGAAAAGCAATAGTGTTTCTTGTGGTTTTTTGCAACTTCATGGATTCAGGAGCTCACGGAATGCGAGGCCTTATTTTGAAAAGCTGTGGAGGCATCACAGAACGAACAGCTACGGAATAGTTTGGTTTATAATGTACTTTTCTTTGAAGTTGGATTTTAATTTCAGGAAACGGTGGTTTCTTAACTGGATCTGACATGCACTTGGATATGATCTATGTGCTCATAAATTTCGAGTTACTTGCTTTTAAGGGAAAGGGAAATATCTCTTTTATGTTGGATTTATTCATATCCCTTATCAGTTCCATTCTTGATCGAAGGTGTGGGGGTTCTTTATATTGTTGAAGATCAAACGATCAAGATAATGTGCACAAAACAACGAAGTTACTGTTTTCAAGTGCGCTTATGCTGCTGATCCAAATTGCAAACATGGGTCTGTTACAAAATGTCTCTTATATCTTTGGTGGGTAGAGATCTAGATCAAGTCTTTTTATACTTATTTTTGTAAGCATGTTATTTCAAGATATGTTTTTATTTCGTAAGACCTACCGATAGTATTTTTTTTTAATTATAAAAATTAAATTCTTAAAAAAGTGTTAAATTTGTGTAATTTTTCCATGTAGATTTAATTATTTGATTAAAAATTTAAAGAATAAATAGTAAATTCAAATTTGTGTCTATTACTTTTTAATATATTTAGAAAATATCACATAATAAGAGTTATTATATATATATATAGTTAGTTAGTTAGTTAGTTTTTAAAAAAAATATTGTGAGAGTGTCTTTGTAGTATGTGCTATAGAATACATTTTATTTTGATAATTTTGATATTATAAATGGTAGTGTCAATATTGTATATTTTCTTAAAATATTAATAATAATAATATGCAAATTAATGGTAATTTTGATATGTCAAGTAGAAAAGAAGAATTCTCAAATAATATAGATATTTAAGTTAATAAAAATTAATTTGAAGATTTTAATTATTTATATCTATTTATTATCTATGTAAGATATATGGCCAATATATATTTTTTTTTAATTTATATTTTTATTATTTATATTTAATTAATAGTCAAAAGATATATTTTAATAATACCTCTAAATGTGTTGAGATTTTTTTACAAACCCTTATATTACAAACCATTGTATTTTCACAAATAATTAAAAATATGTAGATCAAGTTTCAATTAAATTTCAATTAGCTATAACATTATTTAGATTTAGATATTATAAGAATGTTGTATCTTATTAAACAATTATAAAAGTCTTTGATATTAAAACATATAATATTACATTGCTTACAAATCAAATTATAATTACATTCTTATATGTGAAATAAAAAAAAAATTTAAAAAAAATGCTATTAAGGATAAGAATTCAAAGGATGTATATGAATAAGTAAGACAAATATTAAAGAGAGATGACAAAAAGAAATGTATATATATATATATATATATATATATTGAAGAAAAAATTGAAATAGCTATTGTTAAAAATAAAAAGACTAGAGACTCTTAAAACTAAACTAGAAGCAAGAAAGACATTAACAAAAGTGAGGAAGGCCTCACTCTTACCTCCATATATACTATCTAACTAAGAAGTTATGTACCACTGCCGTGTAGGCTACATGACACATGTCCAACTTGTGAGACACGCATTTAACTTATAGGGCAATTTCCTATATATGCATCATGCTACCAACTTGTTAGTCAAGTTATAATAGTTATTTTAAATAAAATAAAATAATCAAGATATAATTTAATTAAATTATTCTTAATTTATTTAAATATATATAATAAAATAATAAAATACATATTAATATATATAGACACATGTTTAAAATCTATATAAAAATATAATAAAAAATATATAAGTTTATTATATATCAAAAATATATTTTTTAATATTTTAAAATTAATATTAAAAAAGCTAAAGAAATTAAAAAATTAAGACGAATATTATAAGTATTTTAAAATCACATTATATATATGACATCTTTTTTTTACAATACTAGAAGTATTTGGTATATAATTATAAGTATAATATATCTTTAATGTATAACTTAATAATATTACATAAAATATTTTATATTAATATACTAACACTTTTATAAAAAAATAAAAATAAAAATAAAAATAAACTTGTCAAGTTATTTTATGACATTGTACAAAGCTTCAAATAAAGTTGGTTTTTTAAAAAAAAATCAATGGAAATATTTAATTAAAGAATCAAGCATTAGATGCAACCATGCAAAAGATGATGAAGTATACCCTTGATAATGCTTTGCATATTTATTGCTACACCGACTAGCAAATCCTATTAATCTACATATTATTAAGTTGTAGCATATATTGAAGATATTTAGAAGAACTCCAAATTTCTTTGAACCTCACATCTTTGTAAGAGATAAGTTACTATAATATGAAGAGTATATTCTTACATATTTTTCTTAAGCTATATTACAATTGATCATAAGTTTGAAAAAAATAATTTAAAATTTCTAATGCTTTATCATTTTACAAGTGACCTATTCAAGCACATTTGTCCACAAGCTCAATGGTTGTTATGACAACTATGATACAACATGATTTGACACAAATAATCATCTTGTCCTCTATCAGCTTCATGCAACAAAATTGCTTATAAGATGTCCTATAACAAGTTTGTAGATAGTCTATACACTTCTTATTCATATACAATGAAGTAGAAGATAGTAGTTAAAGCATGTAAAGCTTTTCAATAAGCAAAGATCTTATGATTTGCTATTATAAATTGATTGATTTTTTAAGTATCTAGTTTATATTGTATTATATTATGGTCCTATTAATAGTACATCACTATTTCAAGAAGTGACTTTTTACCAAATTTTCTCATCCAAACATTCTTTTCTAATCCAACATGTTGAATATTAACAATCATTTATAGCGATAATAATTGTGCTATGAAAGAGATCAATGATTCTAGCACCTCTTTTATTCTTTGGTAAAGTTGATAAGACAATGCATACTTAAAGTATCAGATATAAAGGTACTCAAGACAAGGGCATCTCACAATTGTACTACTCTTGAACATGCAACACCTTTTTTTAAAAAAAAAGAAGAGATGGTTAATTAGGTGCTTTAGATAGTTAGAAATGTTTCAAAGATTTGACAAGATTTTTGAATGTCATTAGCAAAAAAATGACTACATAGAATGCGTAGGATTCTTATCTTCATGTAGAATTTGGCACGCTTGGTTGGCTCTTGGTTCTTGGCACTTGTACTTGGAATCTAAATCTTTAATGCAACAACAAAGTGTACCAATGACAAACCATAACAACAACAAATCAAAAAACCATGGGCCTACAGTGCATTGGTCTAGACTAAAGAGTCATCTAAAATGCATGCTTTGAGCAAGCAAATCCAGGTTGTGTGAGTTGCAAAGATTGGTTATTGTAATTGCCAAAGAATATATTTCCTTCCTAGCTCCTTACATTGGGGCAGCTTGCAAATGGGCAACCCAAGCTGGGACAACCTAAGGAGGAGTTGTGTACTTGGATAATGTTGCAACCTAGTTGCAACAATACATCTATCCATCCCCTATTGTGGGGTGAGTCTTGCAGAAATGCTAAAAGTATCTTGCTTATAAATACTCCAAATTCGTTATACAGAATTCTGTACCATTTTCTCAGGGCGTACAAGCACTCCATTCGCATGTGGAACTGACCAGGCATTGAACAAACGCCGTCCAATGGTGGGATCTGATCGGGAACGGACGGTTGGACGGAATAGACAAGGGGCGAACGAACAAAGTCGACGAGCGAAGGACGAACAAAGCTTCCTAAACGACGACGCGCACTGGCCTGAGTGCACAGAGATCGTCGGAGGGACGAGCGTCGCTCGGACCGAGAGACACCACAATAATAGCATGCACGGCTTGACAGTAATATCCATGTATTTCTTAGATTAGCATCAGGAAATCCCCAAGTTAGTGCAGATTTCCGGAGAGGGTGTTCCGAGAAGGCTCTTGTTGCGTCATTGTTGCGCAGAGCCCCCGCCGGCTATGGCGAAGGCTGCGTCGATCTGGTCCTCTGTTTGTTTCTGCTTGGATCGTTCGAAATGATCTCCCGTAGCTGTTGCTTTTCGCCTCTTGTGTTGTAAGGTTTGTTAACGGCTACTTTTAGAGCTCTGCCGTGGAGGATGCAGGTCTCCACTGCATAGACTGATGTGATTTGGATTGTAAGCTTTGTTGTGGGCTCCGTAGAGGCTCCGATGATTTTGCATACATTTATGTTTTTTCGGGGTTCCAAGGAGTAGGAGTGTGACATTCTTAGAGGATGTATTCCGTTTCTGTTTTATTTTCTTTCTGGTTATTTTTTTTCCCCCTTCCAATAATGAGAGTAATGTTTGGTCTGAGTAATTGGAGTTGCGAATTTGGGATGGGTTTATTGGTTGGAAGATTGTGGAGATGTGACGTCACTGCGTTGAAGGAGTCTGGAAAGGAAGTTGAGCTGCAGATTTGAAGACTTAGATCCTACAAACAGGATCCTGGCGTGAGGATTAGCGATCGACACTTCGCTGCCTAGATACAGTTAGGGTTCGCTCTCGCATTCTCGCATTGGGAGAGCTTTAATGTGGTGAGTTCTAAGTGATTGAAGTTATGGAGTTTCGTTACCTTCGGTTCAAGGAGATTGCAAGTTTCTTCTTCCTATTTGCTGGTTCTGTCAGCAGTTCAATGCCTGTGAATGCCATATCTAGGACTGATGAGCTAGAGTTCAAGCAGACTAAATTGGCCACTGCTACTTTTGGCTTTGTACTGGAAAATCCTCTCCAGGGCAAGTGTACAATATTGCATTCGATCTGGACCGCCACATGATAGCTCTAAGTTTAACTTAGAGTACTTGGTTTGAGAGCTGAAGAAATCCTAGAACTGCAGACCGAGAGCTATGGCGAATGCTGAGGTGTTCGACTCATTTTTTCGAAGGGCGGATCTGGACCGAGATGGTCGTATTAGTGGCAGTGAGGCTGTTGGATTTTTTCAGGGATCCGGGCTGCCGCAAGCTACTCTTGCTAAGGTGTGTGGCCATTACTTTCTTTTATTATTTATCCTGAACTGAGCCATCTAGACCTACTTGAAACGCCGTTCATTCACTTGACTGTCCGAGTAATCATTCAATATACTTTCAGGTTTATAACAGGATTGTGAGTTTCATTTAACTATTCTGGATCATAGATGTGATAAGAATTATGCCTTCCTTTTTGAAATAGTTTGATTACATTCCTTGTCAGAAACGTAAGTATTAAGCGGATGCATGAGCTTTAGGCGAAGGGGCATAGTCGCTAGTGAGAAACCAAGAAGTAGCGTCATAGCTGAAACAGCGGGTGCTCTATGATCTTAGAATTATACCATTTGTAAAACGGTTCACTGAAGATCAGGATTTTTCGCACAAATTTGTTGAATCAGTGCATCCAGATTATGAGTCCAACCGTGCTTTCAGTCTTAATTCATTTTAGCCTGTCCACATGATTTTTACCTCAATGGATAACTGAATTGCCGTTTAACTTGATTTTCAGGCCTTTTGAATGTGTTCGAATGTTCACTATTTTAGGGTTTTCACTATCATTTTGAGAATCGTTTAGGGATGTAGAAATATGAATAGCGTGGGGTTACATATCATTTTGATAACGCTGATAAAATGCAGTAAAACATCAATAGCTTGAGCTATATTTTTTACTACTATTCTAATCATTTAATAGGTCAGAATGATAAAATGGCTACTAAATTTGTCATGTTCATGCGGATACACTCTGCAGTGATTTAATAATTATATGGATAAATGCTGGTATGTGAATATGGTGGAGGATGATAGAGGTCCTTGATTTGTGCAATTTGCATCTTCTACGTGTCATGCAGTTATCTCATTCCATGTTATGTGCACTCTTTTTAGATTTGGCAGTTTTCAGATCAAAATCGTGCGGGCTTCCTTTCACGTCAGGAGTTTATCAATGCGTTGAAACTTGTGACAGTGGCACAGACAGGGAGAGACCTTACTCCAGAGCTGGTGAAAGCAGCCCTAAATGGTCCTGCAGCTTCACAAATCCCCCCTCCTCGTATTAATATACCAACACCACCTCCCTCTAATTTTGGTCAGACTCCTCCAGCTCAGACTCCACTTACAGCCCCACAAGGTAGTTATGGACAGCAGTTCCCCGCTCAAAGTGGCCATGGTCAGAAATTTAGTTCACAGGGAGGGTTGGGCCTATCGCACTCTTCACTGGATAGTGGTATTTCACCAGTGTCTCAACTTCAAGGACGTCCCTCTTCTGTTGGAAGTGTGCCTCAAGGGGCATCTATTACGCAAGTGCCGCCCAGACCAGGTTTTTCTGCTGGTGCCCCGGGAGTGACTCAGACCAGGCCTACTTTAGGGGGTCTGATGGGTAGTTCCTCTCTTCCGTCTGGAGCTCAGTTTTCTACCGGTTCCAGTTTATCCACTGGACCTGGATTTCAATCTTTCAGGTTCTCAAATTTAAGACTTGCCTATTTGAGGTTATGATTTTCTGTGCTTCCGGGTACTTGTTCCTCTTTGAAGAATGTTGTAAATGTTTAAATGTTTTGTGTAGTAGATCTTTTGTTGTAAGTCATTAGATTTGCTAGTGATAATCTCTCTCTCTCTCGCTCTCTCTTTTAAAATAAATAAATAAACAAATATATATCCAAATCTAAGATCAATTCGCAAATCCTTGTTTTGACACTTCAGGCCAGATTCTATTGGGCCTACGGGGCTAGTACCGACGACCCTTTCCTCGTCATCCAGTTTAGCGCATAAACCTTCTGGGGTTTCACAGACACCAAATTTAGGTTCTGCTTACGGTGTACGACCCCTAAGTGGGCCAGGAGTGACCCCTCCTTGGCCGCAAATGAGTGCAAATGATGTCCAACGGTACACACGGGTGTTCAGTAAGGTGGACACTGATCAAGATGGGAAAATTACAGGGGAGCAAGCTCGTCAGCTTTTTCTTGGCTGGAAACTTCCGAGAGGTTTTTTTACTGACCTACTAGTTAGCTGGTGATAGTTTCTTGGAGATTGCGGCCGTCGGCACCTTATATTCACACAATTTGTTCCAAAATGAATTCTAGTAAAAATTAGATTATGTTTGACCAAGACATTTTTTCTGTAAAAAGTTATACATTTCATGTAGTTAGGTAGTTTTCGTTAGTTTAGGTGCTGCATATGATTTTGTGTCGTTCGAGAAAAATACACAATTTGGATGAACTTGTCCGAGTTATCCTCGTGCTGACACTCAATTAATCGTCAATGTGGACTCAGAGGTTCTCAAGCAGGTCTGGAATCTTTCCGATCAAGATGGTGACAGCATGCTATCAATACGCGAGTTTTGCACAGCGCTGTATCTGATGGAGCGATTCAGGGAAGGTCGACCTCTTCCTCCAAGACTTCCACCAGGAATTTACCTTGATGATCCCCGTGCTCCTGAAGGACAGATTCGTGCAGGTCAGCGTCTTGGCTATGGCGATTCTAACTGGCAACAAGGTTATTACTTATGTTTATCTCGTTCTGCTTCATAGAGGTGGTTTTCTAGTTGTGATCAGAACGTAGTTATGTTCACAATGGTTGTAATTGTGACTCCCTGCTTTCATGAAGACTTGAGGGATCCTGTTCTGCTGAGGTTTTCGTAACATCTTGAAGTCGTACATTATGTATCCACCTATGTTTACTAATATAATTTTGTCATTTTGTGAAGCTTTGATTAGGTGAGTGTTTCCGGGTGGTTCGTCTAGTATTTGTTTCCCTTTACATAGCGTTTATTTTTTTTTCAGGGAACATGCAACAGATGGGTCCTGGTTCTGCTCCTATTCGTCCTACGCTTTTGACTACACCAGCAGGGCAGATGCATCTCCAAAGTTTAACATCCAGTGGTGCAGCTAGCGCTGAACCTTCCAAGGATGCCTTTGGAGAATTCAATTTTTTGAGTAAAAAGAAGCCATCTGATAAAGAATTGCCAAGTTCCATGCCTGGTCCAAATCCCATGCCAAAAGGGATAGACGTTTCTGTGGATAAAGTACGTAAAAAATAGTTATGCTGAACGTGGCAGTCTCTCATATGATCTGCTTATTATTCATTTAAGACAATTCTTGGCCATGAGTGTTCTGGATACATGATAAGCTGGTGAAAACCATTTTGTTTAATTCTAGATTTCTTATCCTAAAATTTTTAGAGAAAATGTAGTTTGTTACAACTGTGCCGTGTCATGCACAGGTTACCACAGCTAGGAGGATGATGGATCAAAGAGAAAAGTCAGCGTATTATCGAACCAAACTTCAAGAAATTGTGAGCTCTCAAATCTCATCATTACCACATAGTATATTGTTACTTTAGTTTGTGTTGCATGATGAAATGCACCAGATATTGTTTAGTATGTTTCTCGGAATGGTTCAATTATTTCGACTACAGTTTTAGGGTTGAAATTTCATTGAACGAATTTTTTTACAAAAGACTGATCGCTTCGAACTTACCAGGTTTTGTTTAAAAGTCGTTGTGACAACAAGCTATCAGAGATAACGGAGAAAGCTGCTGCAGACAAGCGAGAGGTTTGTTTAACCGATTCTTTGGTTCCATTGTGGTTGTACTGCATGTATATTGTCAGTCAATATACTCAAATTTTACCTTGGTGTAAATTGTGTGTTACAAAGCTATGGAAAGCTTTGATATATATGGTTGAGGAGATCGCTTATTTCTTTGATGGAGCTGATCTTGTTACTCTTAAAAAGAATATTGTTGTAGTTTAGTGATGCAATCACAACTTTAAATGTATTAGGCCGCTTCATCATATGGTCATTATTGATGATTTCTGTATGCTGCAGGTAGACTCATTGGCAAAGAAATACGATGAAAAGTTCAAAGCTGCCGCAGAAGTGAATGCACAGTTAGCTGTTGAGAATGCGAATCTTCGAGATGCCCAGGTACTTTGCCTGAATGACTTGTTCGAAGCAATAGTGTACGTTTCGAACTTGATTAGGAAATACTTGAATTCCCTTGATAGTGGGGATGTGCTTTCTACACGATGAATTTTCCTCATTGATGGCCACTTGTCTGTATGGTTCAGGAGAAGAAGATGGAGCTTCTAGATGCTCTTTTCAAGATGGAACATGGTGGTGACCCTAATGCACTTCTTCAGGTACTATTTACATTTTCTTAAACTGCTGAACTTGTTTTAATTAGATGTGCACTTACAAAATCTGCCTTAACTCTAGTGATATTGAATTTGATTAGGATCTCTTTGTTATTTATTTATTTATTTATATTTTCTTTTCTTTCTAGTAATTGATGTCAGAAGATGCTCTTAAATTCAGTAGTTGAGAGCAGCACAGGACAGGGTGCTCTACTGGGCTGAGGTTCGTGTTTTAGAGCACAACACGTGTCTGTTTTAGTCTTTCAAAGCCTTCTGCTAGTGGAAATGTAGTGGGCTCTAAAATGTGTACTTGAAGATAACTTCATCGCAATCCTGCAACTGCTTTTATTGCAGAAACGAGCAGACCACATTGCAACTGACTTGGATAAGTTAAAGAAGGCACTTCGTGACCGCGGTCAACTTCTAGGCGTGGAGGTCAAACAAAAAATTCCCAAGGAGATGCCGTTTGGTGAGCGCACGATCTTATGGATATTTGCAATGTGTACTGTTAATTTTGTTTTGTTGTACGATGTTATCCATAAAAATGAAGGCAAAGATCGTCTCATGGTCTCGGATTGTATGCCAGGCTGGATGAAAAATCTCGAAGAGAAAGCTGCTGAATGGGATGAGTGGGATGATCTTATGGATCGAGGTAAGACTTGCCACCATAAAAATGAGCATCTTTTTTAATTTTTTTGTGTGCGTGTGACATCTTCTTGCCCTTCTCGCTTGTCTTGACTTTATGTATGCTGATCATGCAGGAAATAGAGCGCCTAGCTTATTCTGGGTTTAAGTCCTTCAGGATTTGGTACCAATGTATGTTAGGGCTGTGAAGTCGATGGTTAATTTTTTTCTTACTTGCTTTAAAGATTTCGTCAAGATACTAATTTATATTTTCGGCAGACTTCTCTGTAATTGAAGATCTGATAGATCAGTCGACCATCACGGACGAGCCTTCTGCTGCCGCCAGTTGGGGTAAAGAGGAAAACAATCCAGCAAAGATTGACTCTTCTCCAGCCTCTGATACCAACATCAACGAAGGAAAGGACGTTTCTTCTACCCCAGAACCAGGTGTCACAGATAAAACTTCTCAAACTCCCAGTGAAGTCTCACCAAAAAATGAAGTCGAGGTTTCTGCAAGTGCTATTTCGGCTTCAAAGTTTTCCTCTGATGTAAAAGCTGAACTTACCTCATCAGTTCCAGCAACCAAAGCCGGTGGAAGGTGAATCTATCTCTGTTCTTGTTGTCAAGTTATAGCACACTATTTGAATTGAATTGTTTACGGTCGACATTCTAGGCTTGACTGCTCTCTCAATACTTTGAAGCTAGTCTTGTATACTTATGGTAACATGTTTCGCTGGCGTGGATAGGTTGAATCTTAGTTACTTCTTTGACGCTGCACACTTTTTATAAGTTTCTTACATGTTCCTGGTTGTACAGATATGCAAATGTAACAGAGTCGCAGGAGTTTGGGTCAGACTTGTTTGACGGTTCAACAGCTGCAAGTTCTCCTACGAGCAGGTTTGTATGGTTTTTTTAGCTCGTGAATTGAGGTTGGTTGTTATGTGACATTTCACTCAATTTTACTAAAACAAAACATTGGTTTCAAGTTTTGTTGCCTTTTTTGAAAGGTTAATGATTGTTTTCTGCAGTTCGGAAGTTGGGCGTGGGTCTTTTACACCAGATGCGTTCGCTGGAATTGGTTCTTCTTGGGGATTTGGATCCAACGAGGATGATGTAGATTCGGGTCCCCGGGCTTCGTGGGGTCAACTGAGTAATCCGCCCAGCACTCAGGTTGATATTGTTCTTTCGAAAACTCCTAAATTATTATGATGGAATTTTTATATTCGATTTTGTCAGGTTTTGAATGATATTATTCAATTTCCTCTTAGTATAAGAAGTTACTTTCACATCATGCTTTTGCTACAGAGTAATTAGAGCCCCAGGTGGGAATCGTTTATTATGTTGCTGCTTCTAGATCCGTAGGTGTTAGTGGATACTTATTCATTCTGTATATGGGTGTAGGCTTCTTTTGATGTGACAAATTCTCGTACTGCAACGCGATTTAGCAAATCATCAGGTTCCTTCGACTTAGGCTCACCACAAACTTCAAGTGTTGATGGAACTTCTAGCCCCGTAAGGGCCGCAGAACGAAATGGGACCAACCATAGCCATGACTTTGATTCCTTTGGAGTTTTTGGCTCCAAAGATTCTAACAAGATGTCCTCATTGTTTGGAGGAAATTCAAGCCCTAAAGCTGCTGCTACGCCTTCTTTATTTGGTGGCAGCCCTAAAGCCTCTAAGCAGGATGGTGATTTCAGCAGCTTCTCGAGATTTGATTCTTTTGGACCTGGAGGTTCTGTAGCCCCACCCAGAGCTTCAGGTTGGCAGACACTGTATGACCACTTTCTTTTGATGATTTGTGGTATGTTCCGTACCAATCTATTTCGAAATTATACGTGGCATTTTCTAATGTGTTAAGTTGGTTTGTTGTTTGCAGCAGCAGGTGAAGATCGTCCCAGCAGTCTTTTTAACCGATTCGACTCATTCAACAGCGTCCAAGGTGATGGAGCAAGGGGCAGTGGCTTTCACTCAGATGATGAATCAAATATTTTCTCTGCACCTAAACCTTTTAGTGCAAAACAGTCCCATGAATCTGATGGCTGGAAAGCTTTTTAGACAAAAGTGTAGTTCATGTTTGCCTCCGCTTGTATGTTGCTTCGTGCTCTAGCACGCCTAGATAGTCTTACTGTTTTGCGACTGTGCAACTATTACTTCACAGGTGTCCCCACCATTCACATTCCACAATTTGGTTTGAATGAAGGTTTGGTTCAGTTCTCTTCATTCCAGAGCTTTGTTATTGGGATATCAATCCCTTCTTAGTCCTACAAAGTGGATTTTTATTGTTTTGTTTCTGCATTTTGATTTCGAGTAAATGATATCAGACACGGTTGTAGAGTTATGTTAAGGAATTCTCTAATGCGTATGAGAGCAACTATTTTTGTTTTGAATGGTGAGTTATTCATTATTTGCTAAGGCGATTTGTCACATAGTTTTTACTGGCATATGGACTCAATGGGTTTGACTCAAAATCTACATACTTGAAGTCTACGGAAATCAGAAGCACAAAACTAGGAAATTAGTCTAGGTCTTGAGAACATGTAGTAGCTCAGAAATAAGGTGCTTGGAATAGACTTTTGTGGACTTTTAAATTTAAAATGTTTTCTAAAAGAATGTTGCTTAATCATTGAAGATTTCTCTAATTTAAAATACCCTTCTTTTTATAACTTTCTTAAAAGAAGTCAATTTTCTTGCATATACTTCTTTTAAGTCACCTCTGCGACGTCATACTGTTTCATATTATTGGTTTTTGCTAGTTTTATGTTGTATAACTCCTATACCCTTATATTTCTCTGAATAATACTCTCATATTCTGAACATGAAGTCGTATTGTGTATACATGTAAAGTATCTTTAACACAATTCGTGTTAAAACAATTCTTATTGATTCCAAGTGAAGAAAATAAAGAAAACAATCATCGTCGGAATGGAGTAAAAGAAATTCAAATCCAAACTGACAAGCGTGACTACATTTTTACTTTCATTTCAAAGCTAGTTATTCAACACAATGTCATTAACATCCAGTGAGTTTTCAAAACGGACAACCATGCTTCGACTCCTAAATACTACCCACTTCTCAAATGTCACTTTCAAATGCCCAGAAGAATGAAAAGCTAAATCACTCTGATCCATCCACATAGTCATTGATGGTGGAAAACAAAATTTGCAGCACACTTATGTAAATGTGTGTGTGTGTGTGTGTATATATATACATGTAAAGTCTAGTGCGGCCCCCATGATGGAGTGAACAGTTCCAACAACGCAGTCAGCAACGAGATGTTCCACGTTTCATCGTGGGATTCAATCAAACCATCGTCACCTAATGTATAGCGTGTAGATCCTGCATCATCAACAACAATCAACCCAGTTCAACTGAATTGCAAATTTCTGGAAAAATGAAACAGAGCATATCAATCGGATAGTAGTGAGAGAACGAGTAGAGATGATGTCCTTCGGTTAAACTAATGCTAAAGTCGATGAATTTTACCTTCATACGGCATTATATGTGGCTTCCATGGGAACTTCAAGTACCTGCAGAGTTAAAGGATGCAGTTTCTGAGCATCATGCATGCCTTATCTTGACTAGTGACTAACCAGAAGATAAACTTCCCCGGTAGTGGAAGTACCAATCTAGCGACGAACGTTCCTAAGCTCAATTATGGATGTTTGGACCGGCTCTCGAAATGACAACCATGTTTGCGTGGAAAAATCTGATTAACAGTCCAACAAATGTTTCGGAATTAGGAATACCCGCCAAGCCGCCAATTGACTTCAATAGTACGTGGCCCTGTGACATCTATGGAGAGCAACACCTGTTGAGACAGGTCAGGATCAAATAGCAATCTTACAGCCGCCACATACTTGTTCACTCCAGTGACTACTGTAGTTGGATCAATGAACCTACAGATAACGCCAATGTTGTTAGCTCAAACAACAATCTTCCAACTTCAACTCTAACTAGTGGTTCAAAACCAAACACAGGCGGTAGCGCTACTTCTCAACTGTCAGTTTATGTCAACAGTGCATGCCTAGCACATCATATATGGTTTTGACGATAGTTGGTTGCTGTTGTGTGTAAAGAATAGTTACAATTAAATGCAAAAATAGAATAACTGCCACGTGGGCACAAACAGGATTATGAGACATACTTGCAATTATCTTTGTATATGCTCGGAGTCAAATTCCCTGTAATGTAATACTGGCCTTTTCTGATGTCGTTCTCAATGATCTCCTGAAAGAACAACATAAAACTTTGTGAAGCACTGAAAAGACGAAGGGCATTACAATCAGAAAGAAAAAATTCGACCCCTAAATCTGTGGCCAGCCATATAAGCTGCAAGCATGCTGGTGGAGTGGCTCATGATGTTTGCGACAATATCTAATAAAATGGGCAACATACTTCCCTTCCATCAGGATTGCGCACTCAGTAAGATAAAGCCGCACATAACAAAGTGTCACAAGGAATAATGCAAAGTTAATGGAGTAGTTCGTTGTAGATAACCTACTAAAACTCTTTATCCCAGCTGTAGTAAAAAGATCACAACCATCATGCAAGAAGTGTCTCCAAAGTATGACATACAGTGCGGAGGCTCCTAGAAGCAATTAGAATACCACACGAGACATTGCAGCATACTTTTGGAAAACAGTAGGCTGATGGAAGTGTAGAAATCTTAGATGGGATTCCAATCAGTAGTTCATAACTCATTAAATCAAGAATTCTTGTGATCCAGCTAAAAATATAAAACTGAGTTGAAAGAAGTCAAATAGATGAGCTCCACACCTTCACTTGCTCAACGCTAAGATTAGTTTGCTTCCTTTCCGTGGACGCATTGGCATAATGGTTCTGATTCCAAGCTCTGAAAAACCCGACGTCTCCAGATACGCCAGCTAAAAAGGCAAGGGTATCTCGCCTGGAAAATTGCGCAGCAGGTGCCTCGCGGTCGTCAGTCCCTACAGCCCTCTAATGAGGATCACACGATGATCAAACTTAAAAGATCTTATGAGAGCATTTCCTCACACGCTGATATGCTACGAACACAAATATTAACTTCTCACATACAGCAAGGTCCGAATTCTCTAATTACTGGCCATGACGTGAGCTTCTTTAAGTTCTCCCTCATCACAGAATTTTGTATTGCAGCACAATCTTTCTTCATAGAATAACCTGAACTCGTTATCCCATAGAAGCTAAAAGGAACCTTACCCTGCGGATACAAATCAATTCTACGTTTCGCTGATTGGAATGAGCTCGGTCTCGTTCAGTCAAATTTTCACAAGATTAAAGTCCTGAATAACCAACTATTCTTTCAGAGATTTCTTTTTTCTAAATAAAAGACGGCCAAACAATGAATTCCAGATTTTCTCCATGCAATCTCAAAATCTTATCTCCCGCAGATTACAACCCCTATGTTGAGATCTCCGCAATTCCAATCCAAGCGAATTTCTAAGAATCTCAGAAAAAAAATGGGAGCGAGCCAACATCAAACTCAAACTAAAATTTCATCAGGAGCCGCAGGATAACATCACAAGAATCTCACATTCAAAGCAGAAGGCGCCGTGAAGCTCCGCGATCGAGCTAAGCGGGAGCAAAAGGGGGAGGAAGCCAAGAAATCACATGTTCTAGGGGCAACACTCTTCTGCTGGAGGACGAAATAGGGCGAGGAGGTCGAAAGCATAGCAAGGGTCGCCATGGCCATGGCCAGAGCAACAACAACAACACCGGCCTTCGATGCGCTGCAGTTCACAATCTGCCTGAAGGCAACGACGAACTCACGAAGCCGATGACGATGGCGTCAGCATTCGTTGAGACCTATCATCCATTCCTCGGTCTTTATTTGGCATGAGAACCTGGGATCCACCCAATGAATCCATTTCAACGCAGTCTCAATCACACCCCTTGAAGGCTCCGGTGCTATCCCTGCAGTGGAAGTTATCGTATCTGATTACACCTGTCTGTGGACTTCACGACATTTCGGTGCGCACTGCCTGAATTACCCACAATTGCGTTGTCCGCTGCGGCGAAGTGATTTCGATTCCAGGACTTTTCCTAAGTCTACAAGTCAATTGTCGGCAACCAAAGTCGCAGTATTACTCCATGTTGCCGACATGGGTGAGAGGCTTCGACTGAAGATGGGTCATGCTTCGTAGGCTTCGATGAAGCAGAAACAAGGAAACTTCAGGTCTCCTCGAACGCACTCTGCTTAAGCATTCTTCGATGTGAAGCATCATCTTGTTCGGATGCTTCGCTTTAGCTACTCTCTTGAAAATGGTGCTTGTAATAATTCAGTCTTCTGATGTTTGTTTTCCTATTGGCAATAGTTGTCGGTGAACAGAACGCTAAACATGTGTTGTATAAACCAAGTGAAATAAAAACGGAAAAGCAGAATGTGCAAGAGCGATGAATGCTGATGTGCTAATATAAAAGCATGGTTCGATTGTGATGGTTTCAAACCATTTTTAAAGTTAATAACTATGAAGAAATAGGAATCTGTGAACAGAGCGTAAGTTGAATCAATGAACTACTTCAAAAATTCAAAAAGTTGCCAACAAGATTACATTTAAATAAATAAAAAATAAAAAAACTACAATTTTTTCAAATATAGGCCACATCCCAGTTCAATAACACTACAAAAACATTAAATTGAACATTCATGTATTGTTGTACACTTTTTGTACTAGTCACTGAATGGCAACTAAGCTATACAAACACGTCCTTTGACATTCTAATGGTTATAAATGAAGCTAAAAATGACAATTAAGAAATGCAATAGTCAAACAACAAGAGAATCCCAGAAGAACACTTATGAGACTACTGAAAATACCAATGTTATATTTTACAAGCTTATAAATATAAAAGTGGAACACCTTTGAACCGAACTATCAGAACTTTTTTAATAAAAAAGCTTCAATGAGATTGAAATGATAGTTTCAAGAAATAAGTAATTTGGTACAAATCATGGATGCTAGGTTCAGCTTCGCAGCAGTTTGTACTACACGTAACGAAAGAATTCAAACATATAGTGATGAAAGACTGCAAACAAGTACAAGGAAGCTTAATATCACAGCCGAAAGCATTCCAACAGTAGATAAAGCTTAACTGGGTTCTACAAGCAACAGCTCTAACCTACAATCCAGAATGAAGGCTCTACACATTCAACTATTGCATTCGTAGCCGTGTTGTATACCTATAGAACAGAGAACCCATCAAAAGCATAGAGTGAAGTTATGAGATCCACTGCAGAGCTGGTCTCCATTGCCGATCAGCTCCAAACACAATTGGGCCACACGAACATATCACGAAGGGATGTAGCCCAAAGGTGCTCAATCTTTTCCCTCCCCTGTTGAGACATACTTCTCCAGCAGCATCAAACCCAATTTGGTCTGTGCTTCAGTAGTGAGATGAATGTGGTCGCTCAACAACGGAAGACCAAGCGCGTCCACCAGGTGCAGATGTTTCACTTGATCGAGTGCAGCTTGTTGGGCACTCCTCACTTTCTTAACATACTCCGGATGCGGGGAAGCAGGCCAATTTATCGCCACCTAAGGTAAAAGTACACAGCGGAGAAAATTCAAGGAACGAACATATGGTCAACATAAATCTCAACCTGTAAACTCAGCGTCAGAAGTGGCCATCTACAATCAAGTCAAGAGCTGATGTCAGACGTTAGAATTCATAGACATAAGGCAATAAATTTGCTGAAATTCCATCCGAGTAATTGGAATGTCACTCACTTGGATAATAGGAAGGTTGTGGTTGTTCAGGTCCATGCGCACATGGTTGAAGAAAGTGACCAACCTCTGCTCGTAATGATCCGCATGGGATTTCTCCAAGGCGTCACTTTCGCCTTGATACCACAGAAGGGCTTTCAGGGTGCCGCCTTTCTCAAGAGCTGCCTTGGTTCGCTGTATCATTTGGTTGTAGAGCACCCCGCCTTTCTCCCATTGTACAATGCTCGTACCACCGATGGCACACGGCACTAGGCCGATCTGTGGACCTGTTGGCTTGACCTTGTATTTTCGAGCTCTCAGAAGTGATGCTGCGAACACTAAACCGGGGCCAACACCGCAGGGCTTACCTGCAAGGAGAAGGGCACTGCCACCGTGTTCAGGCATCGCAAATAAGGGCGGACAAAACAAGCCTGCGATGAATTACAATAGCCATTTGCGTAAGAAATTGTGTCAGGTTTGGGTGGATCAGCATCGTACTGGTATCAATGTCTATATGAGTAGGCTCGTGAGCCTCTTCCCATTCCAGATTCTTGTTCAGCCTCAGAATAGACCCAGGCTCAGCTGCACATTCTGCAGGGACGATCCCATCCCACTTCCTGGACGTGGATCCGTCCTTTGCAACTATGGTTTGCATGCCTCCTCGTCCCGACATGTTGCTCTGTCCCGACAAGATGAAAATCTCGAAACCCTTCGTGCAGTCAGTCATGGTGATCGCACTCTTGCCTACCACTTGTTTGAATGACGAGCAGACATTAAACCTTGGATAGGTGTAGGGCCATCGGTGGCGGGGGCAAACAAAGCCGATATCTACACACACAGCCAATCCGATAAGTGCTACCTAAGCCCTTGATTGGAGTCACGTTCAGATCATGGGAAAAAAACGCAGCCAACAAACTCCAAAACGAATATGTGAAGAAAGATCTCACGTCAGGCTTTCCTGGATATAGTTACCTCGACAAGGGACTCGATTACTAAACGGCATGCGAGGATTCCCAAGCTTCTATACCTTCTATTGCAATCTAACTGAGGAACATGATCCAGATCTTAGTTCTTGGGTTCGCCCGAAACCCTAAGTAATGCTTGCCCACACCTCAGCGGCTCTATGAAAAGGCACTTTCTAAAACTGCACCTGAAATTTTCTGCTCGGATACGCTCTGCTTCAAAGCAACGGTAGAACTGAGAGCCCACGCAGCTTGATCTAGAAAGAAAATCACAACAATGAGATGCGTGACTGGGAAAACGGCCATAATTGCTACATTTTAGCTTCCCGAGGGCCACGAGAGTGTGCGAGGAAACTCAGATTGGGACCAGTGTCCATGTCAGAAAGCTCCAAATACATAGAAATTTGAGGGTCACGAGTATCTTGAGGTGCGAAGACAACTTTCCCCAACTCGCATTGTGCTTGTCAAAGGTTGGGTGCTTCGATCCGAGCTCACAAACAATTGCAACCTTACAACGCAACCATGAAAGAGAAATCTAGTTGGTTGCAAAACTATCAACACGCATCACGTTAGCTTGCAGAAGAGATGCAGACTTGAGCAACCTCACATACAACGACTGTGCAAGGTTCCCATTCTGATGCATACTTACACGATCTTCAGGAGTGATCGAAAGCCCCACTCCCCCAAAAAACTGATGCTCTTCACTCGCCGGTGCTTTCGCGTAAGTCGTAGCACACTGCCCTGCTAAATTTGCGTCGCAGTCGCATTGATGGCGCTTCTTACCTCCTATATTCCTCCGTCTCTCCGACCGAATCTAAGGCCCTTCTCTGAAGGACAGAAAGTTGCATTAGGCTCTGACCGTTAACGAAAAAGCCGAGAGGACACCAGCCCAATTCATCCTTTTATGCAGTGAATCGACACGAGTGATTTAGAAGCATGATTTCATTGATTCCTTTCAAAGTCCGGTGCAAAATAGGCATAATCTGAATTCGAGAGACTGCATCTCAGTACCATAATCTGCTTAGTCACGGTATTCACAACCTGCTTATCCCCTTTGCAACTGCGATGCCGAGCTTGGATGATCACCAACACCGAGCTGAGACATCAGAATTGAACTTCTGGGGAGCTTTTGGGAGTACCTGTGCCTGCATCGCGCATTTATCTCAACTTGGTGAAGCATCACGATTAGCGTTTACGATGATATCCAACTTGTGATGTGCGATCAGTGCGTTGCCCCAGAGGTTGAGTATCTAAGCGGTGTATACACAACCGAGTTTTGTGTAAATATAATTCATTAAGATATAATCATCAAATCTCCTCAAAACAGTTTCGAAGGATATTTCTTCAACTCTCTCTATACTCTCCATGTTTGGTGGGCATCATTCTTTGGCATATGATTGTCAGCCTAAGTTTAGTATTGAGAACCATGCTTTGCATTCCTTGAGGTGCTCTCACCTAGACAAGTAGACGAAAACAATCACGCTCGGTTCAAAACACTCGATGACGCTCCTCACCAGACAGCCGCCCTAGTTAGGGTTTCGTGACAAACATGCTCTCTACACACTCTACGCTATTATATTAGATTAGTACTAATCACGTTCTTTGCAGCCGGTTTATGTTCTTCATCGGGCTCCTTCATTCTACATAATACAATTTAAGATACCTTTCAGAGTTAAGATTAAGGGTAATAGACAGGGGACTTGCAAAATAGTATAGATTTTACATAGGTTTATGCCAACAAGGTAGTACCACCACACAAGCAGTAGTGTACAAGAGTAGCAAAAGGCCCATGGTAACCATCCTCACAAGATAAGACCCGACCCTTGCAACTTGTAATAGTCTACCCTCTTACAGGCCTATTTGAGGTGCCAAATGAGCCCTACAACTACAGCAAATTTTGGAAGGACCTTCAATCCTAGTTTAGCTGAATTACACATATTATGGGACCTTGTGTTGATGGACAGAAACATTATAAAGAAATTAGTCATCCATGGCTCCAAATAGGAGTTGCGCCAGATAACCTTGCCTGCCAAGGATTGCTCTGAACAACCTCGTCCAAATACAATGCCCCCGTTGAACTGTCCTAAGTTGATTGTCCTAAGCGCGCCTTGCAAGATAATAAGGCATGTCAAAGAACACTTTTATTTCCTGACTTGCCTTGATTCATTGGCACAAATCTTAGGTGAGGCTTTGACTTAGACTACTAGTCCGAGTTAGTGGATCCTTTATCCTCTATTTGTGTCTTGTATATGTCATGTGTTTGTATCTTGTGTGAAACTTGGATCACTTGTTTGTATACTTTTATTTGTGTATAGGGTTCTTCTATTCTATTACCAAAATATTTTTGGCTTTTACATGCCTTAAATTTATATAGATTTAAGCCACCAAGGTAGTACCACCAAACAAGCAATAGTGTACAAGAATAACAAAAGATCCATGGTGACCTACACAATTGTCACAAGAGAAGACCTGACCCTCTTAACTTATAATATTCTACACTCTTATAGGCCTATTTGAGGTAGCAAATATTTATGCTCCAAATGAATCTCACATCTAAAGCAAATTCTGGAAAAATCTTTAATTCTAATTTAATTGAATCTGTAAGCAAGATCTCACCACCTTCATTGCATTTATAACCCGATGGATCAATCTTTTCCACACAAAGAAATTCTAATATGTTTTTCTTTTACTCCTTAAGTTGTTCATTCAATGCTTCAGTCTCCCTTCTCTATTACAAACTCCACTGCTTGCCAAGGACACAAACTAAAACAAATGCATAAGTTAGTAAAAAACTATGTCAAAAGAAAATAACAAGATAGAAATAAAGAAGTATGTATATTCAAGAAGAAATTGGAGTGGCTATTGCCAAAGATTAGAAAATACATGAAACTCTTAAACTAGACTAGAAGCAAGAAAAGAGTTGACAAGAATGAAAAAGGCTTCACTCTTCTCTCTATTTATACTATCTATCTAAGAGCTATATGGCGGTATTCTATAGGACATCATATACATGTCTAATTTGTAAGACACGTGTCAAACTTGCAAGACAAGTTTCTTACATGTGTGCCACGTACTTGGCTTGTTCTGCAAGCTACTAATATGTGCGACATATGGCTAGCTTGTTCCATAAGCTATCAATATATGCGACACGTGGCTAGCTTGCTGACCAAGTTTCTAACCTATCAATCACTTATAGACATGTATAAAGGTGATTTGGTGTCTATGAAGCTTCTAAGAAGCTTTTTTTTAAAGATGTTATCAAATTAATTTAATTTATCTATATCTATTCATCTATATTAACTAGATAATTACTGGAATAAATCTTATGTCCATGACATTATCCCCCCTTCTAGGGACGAGTTTCACAAGGAGCGGTGATTACATGTTGAGGAAGTCCAGGATATGTCGAATTGTACTTGCTACATACTCTGATCTTTGTTCTCTTTAAAGGTAGTTGATAGGTCCTTTCAATCATCAATAGTGTCCCATACCAGGGCGAGAGGACCATCCTATTATTTGATCATTATTGAGGCTTTCATAACTTCCTTCAAAGAAAACATTTGGAACACCATCAAGAGTAGTTTCTAAAAGTATCACCAAACATCAAGAGTCTCTAGAAGAATGTACCAAATTATTATAAGCAAACTCTGCTAATGGCAAAAGAGTTGTCCAATCATCTTGATGGTAGTTGATGGTATATCTCAAATATTGTTCCAAAACTTGATTTACTCATTCCGTTTGTCGATTAATTTGAGGGTGAAAAGCTAAGGATAATTTTATATCCACCTTTAATATTTTAAAAAGAATCCTCCAAAATCTTAATATAAATTATATTTCTTTGTTTGATATAATATCCCTTGATAATCCATGATAGCGATAGATATTATCAAAGAAGAATTAGCTATTTTTTCACCTGTAATAGATTTTATACATGATACAAAATGTACCATCTTGATAAAATGATCTACAATCATGAATATAGAATCATATGAACTTGACTTTAGAAGATCCGTGATAAAATCCATAGAAACAGAAGACCAAGGTTGTTTTAGTATAAGCAATGGTTGGGGAAGTCTGTAAGGTCGATGACAAGGAATTTTTGATCTTGAATAAATATCACACAACTCTATAAACTCTTTAACAGCCTTCCACATCTGAGGCCACTAAAAATCTCTCGATATTAGCTCCAAAGTCTTATTATATTCAAAATATCTTATTACAAGGAGGTTGTGACGAGCTTCTAGAGCACGTAATCATGTTGTACCTTCTGGAATATATAGTCGTTCTTTGAAATAGAACAAATTGTTCGTAAATTCAAACTTGAAAGTATCATAAGATTA
This sequence comes from Physcomitrellopsis africana, assembly GCA_036785485.1. NCBI lineage: Eukaryota > Viridiplantae > Streptophyta > Bryopsida > Funariales > Funariaceae > Physcomitrellopsis > Physcomitrellopsis africana. Next base: position 374,623 of record JAWRVF010000203.1, on the reverse strand, counting down.
TTTTTAATCTCATAGACAAGAAGATTTAAAGACATATTCGACTAGATTTTCTTGACAAAAGTGGAATCAACAATTAATATTGATTTAATTGCTCGAAGATGAAATTGCTTCGATTTTAAGAGGATTGGTCTTTGTTGATCAAAAGTTGAACCTCCTTCTCTTGGTACAAGATAAGAACGTCTAAAAAAGGCACTGGACAAACCTTATTGTTTTCTTAGCCGATAGGTAATAATAAACTTGAATCTTGATAAAAACATACTCCAACGAGCCTGGCGACAATTCAATATGCGCGCAAATATGAAATACTTGAGATTCTTGTGATCCGTATACACGGTGTCGTATTGTAATTGCTTATAGTATGTAAAATCCACTCAAAATGTATAATATGTTTATAGATTTAGATATGTGTTCAAATGGTTAGTAAAGTAAATTAAAGGGAGTTAATATAAAAAACTTTATTTTAGATTTTTACTTAGTTTGGTTACGGGATTTAAATTATATAGATCTAAATATTTAATATGAAGCCTTGAGAGAAGGTGGGAGCCTAAGGATGAAAATTTAAGCTAGAAAGAGGCTAATTGGGAGGGATGAAATCAAGGCATGGTCGGATGAAGGCAAGGAATGGAGAACTTCATCCCTATTGGTTGAATACCATACCCAATGGACTTTGAGGAGGCTACCTGCAACCTTAATAAGGGTTTTGGAAAATTCAAGGAAGGCATTAGAAAATCAAAGACTAGGGTTAGAAATTTTGTTTTTTGGACTACAATTTTGGTATAAAAATTGAGAGATTTGGAGTTTTTATGAGGGAGAAGTAGGCGCTTGAAATTAAGGTGTGCAATTTGTACCTACTGTCACACTTTTGAAGATTGGAGGAGTTGCACGGAAGCTTTTGGAGATTGAGAGGTGCGGTTGGAGAGGAGGTTTTAAGATCTACATCTAATGAGGAAGAATTATTACATTTGAAATTTTAAAGAAGGAGATATTGGGAGTCAAAGACAACAGATTGAATTCCAAGGCAGTAAGTAGGCCGTTTTGTTGATAGTGATGGGATTTGCCATATCTTGAGTTTTTGGAAATTTTTTTGTCTCAAACTTTTCAAAAAGGTGTATTATTATGCTAAAAAGCTATACATCAAAGTTTCATAGCATTTGGACTTTTAGATTGTGAGATATAAAGAATTTAGTACACAAGTGTTTGTAAATAAGGGTTTGAAGCTGCTGCTAGATTTTTGGCGATATCTAAAGGTCAATAATGAATCAATAGTTGAAATTTGTAGTGGTAGTTGTGAAGAATACATCAGTACTTCATGTAAATTTGGAGTGGATTTAGACAATTGGATTAAAAATTATGGGTTATTGAAGTTTGGCAAAAATTCCCTTTCTACGAGGGAATGAGGGTTTTAGAGCATTTGTTATGTTTTGAGAGGTTTGAGGAAATAAGGCTTATGTATTAGAAGTAATAGTCCTATGAAGAAATATTTTATATAAATTTGGAGGGTTTTAATATACTTGGATCTTGCTTGAGTAATTAGTGGTAGTCAGAAGTCTAGCGCTTTCTTGAGGCAAATTCTTTCTACCACGACAACGGTGACTAGATTAGAAGCGCCTTCCAGATAGTGATGCCATTCTTGAAAAGAATCCACAATTACAAGAAGTTCTTTATTATGGATTTTATAATTGATCTATGCTGCTGAAAATTTCATGGAATGGAAAGCTATTAAGTGGAGTTTGTCATCTTCTCCCATTTGTAACAATACTACCCCCAAAGCAAAGTCTGAGGTGTTTGTTTCCATAAAAAATGCCTTGGAAAAGTTGATGCAATACAAGATTGGTGCACAAATAAAAGCTATCTTCAAAGACTCAAACTATGCTTATGCTTCTTTATTCTACTTGAATTTGTCCTTATAAGTAAAGCATGTAAATAGAGCTGCAACTTGAAAAAAGTTGTTGATGAAGATTCAATAAAAATTGGAAAATTCCAAAAAACATTATACATCTCTTATTGTTTTTGGAATCATCCAATCTATGACTGTCTGAATTTCTTTAGGATCCATTTTTGAGACCATCATTCGAAATGATGTATCTTAAAAAGTCAACTTGAGTAGTATGAAATATACACTTTTTCATTTTGGCATATAATCCTATATCTCTAAGTTTTTATAATACATGATGAATATAAAGTTCATATTCTTCTATATTCTTAGAGTAGATTAAAATGTTATCTAAATAACAGACAATGAAGTCATCAAGAAACTCATGAAAAACGTCATTTATAAGATGTTAAAAAGCAACTGGTGCATTTATAAGTCCAAAAGGCATGACATTATATTTGAAATGTCCATACCTTATTTAAAAAGCAGTCTTTCATTCATCACCTTTTTTGATGCGTATTAGGTTGTATGCTCCTATTAGATCTATTTTTGTATAGATCTTGGCTTGATTGAATTGATCAAAAAATCCATATATCAAAAGTAGAGGGTATCTATTCTTGATGGTAATCTTGTTGAGTCCTTGATAATCTACTTATATCCGTAATAATCCATCTTTTTTCTTTACAAATAAGATAGGAGCTCCTACTGGGGATTTTGAATGGCGTATGAAATTCTTGGCCAAATTCTCATTAATGTATTTCTTGAGTTCAGCCAATTTATTGTGGAATAGACTGTAGATCGGTCCAAATAGAGGCTGAGTTCCCTCTTTGAGATCAATTGAACAATCATATCAACAATGCTCCAGAAAAATGTCTGCATTCTTCTTTTCAAAAACGTCTTGATAATCTTGATATTAGCTTGGAATGCCACTTGAAGTCCTTCCTCTATCAAAAATAGATGTAGCATAAATAGCAAAAAATGATCTTTCTTTTGCTTCATTTATAAAAGCTTTTGCACCTAAAAGTACGGATTTTACTATGCTAGGCTTATGATTTGTTACTTGACTTATAAGACTCTTATTAATGCTTTGAAAAAAGTCAAGTCTATGGAAAATCTAATCTATTCAAGGATTATACTTTTCTAGCCATAATAAACCTAAAATGACTGGATTAGAAGGAGATTTAATTATATTAAAGACTACACAATTATTATGACCATCTATTATTATATTTATAGAAAGGATTTCATGAATAACATTTCCAAAAGATAATAGGCGATCATCTATGACTTTTATATGTATAGATTTAGTTTTTTGAACTAAAGATATTCTATGGCTTTTAACAAATTCTTTATCTAAAAAACACACTGAGGCTCTTGAATCTAATAAGACAAAGACTTTGTGATTTTTAGGTCCCAAATAGATATCTATTATAAAACAAGAAGAGGGTTTTGAGGAGAGGATAGGACCTTTATAAGGAATTGTACTGGATTCCAACTATACAATCCCTATTGTAGCTGGACAAATTCGTTTTTTAGCATAGTCTTCTTTGATAGCTGTACTTTTTATCTTGTAGTTGCGTCATTTCTTTCGACAATGCTGAGTAGTGTGTTTAGGTTCTCCACAATATAAACAAAATTCTTTTTGACAACGACAAATCTTTTCTTGTTCAGTAAGAGGTTTGAAACGTATCGCTGTCAGATAGAGAGAATTCACCTTGGAAAAACACCGGATTCCTAGCTGCTACTAAAACTAGTAAAAAACATGAGAGAAAGCTATGCAAGTATCTTCTATATTTATACAATATTTATTCAAGCTTTGATATTATACTTATATTATACTTATATAAAATTTATACAAATATAAAGTATAATCTTTTGAATAATACTTATATAAAAATAAAATACAATCCTTACATAAAAATAGAATATAATTCTTATATAAAAATAGAGTATAATCTTTGGTATAATATTTATACAAAATAGAGTATAATCCTTGATATAATACTTGTATAAAATAGAATATAATTCTTGATATAATATTTATATAAATACTTATATAAATACTTGATATAAATAAAAGTATATATACTTATATAATAAGTATAAGCAAAGTATGTATATACTCAGGTATACCTCAAAATACAACCGCATATGAGGAATATAAGTTATATAACAAGCTAAAACTAAATAAATCACTAAAAATTCATCCAAAGGTCAAATCAAGCGTGGTTATAGCCTATGGAAAATTAATAACTCATTGTAAAACATATCAAAATTTCACTAATAGATGTCTTAATATTTAAAGGTTATGGCTAAATGAACTAGATACTAAAAATTCCCAGCAAATACAAAGGCAGCAAAGCTCTTCTTTACTTCAGCCTTTTTTGTGGTTGCTTCCCTTTTCCAAATTAGACATATAATAGCTTTTTAAAAAGCTCACTCTATCATTTGACTTGTCTTAAAATTTCGCATATATACCTCTCAAACTTCAGATTTTATAGCTAGTCGAATCTACTCTTCAAACCCTAGTGACAATTTGCCCTCTTTATACTTCATAGCTCATAAATCTTTCATAGAAGCTCCAAATGCATTGATTTTTTTTTTTGTAGAAAGCTTACACAAGCTACTATAAGCTTCTAAAATATCAAAAAGATTGAAGAGACTGTCCAACTTAGGTGGTTGAACAAAGTCTTTGCCCCTCTTCATCGGGTGGCAGTAGACCCTTTCCCACTCTCAAACTCACAACTTTCTCTCTCCAACTCCAAATGCTACAAGAAATAGCTTGATAGAAAGCTAGTACAAATTTTCCATATTTTCTACAAATTTCTTTAAGAAAGAATTGAAATCAAACTTGCAGTGGCAGCTCGAAGTTTCTACTGTCTCCTTTCAATAGTAGCAGACCTTACTCTATTAAAATAAGCATAATGTTTTGCTCACAAATCCAATACAAGCAAGTGAGTAGGTTCTAGAATCCTTACAATTCAAAGAACACACCTTCTAATTCTCATTATAAACACTTTTATATCCTCAGAGCTCTCTCTCTCCAAAGTTCACCACTCAAAAATTGCCAAATCCTAGGTCCAGCAAGAGGGGTATTCTCCACTTTTCTTCCACATCAGCCCATGTCACGCCTACATGGGCAGCCAAAATCCTATTGGATAGGCCCTATTCATCTCCATACTCTTCTTTCTGACCCCTTACAAGGTCCATGTTACCTCAAAGTCAACAAGAAAGGTAAAACAATCTTTATCTTTCTTCTTAGTACAAAAGAATCTATTCTAAGATATAAGTAAGGTAGGAACAAAATAAATAGCCATCTTAATTCACTAATTAAGTGGCTAAAATAAATCCTCTTCTTAAAATATCTTCTAAACTAGCCTCTAGCATTCATACATGTAATAACAATAAATATAAAATATAAAATATTTTTATACACTGCACATAAATGCAGCATGACACTGCGTTGATTTGCATATCTTCTACTTTTAAATGTACATATTGAAAAGACATTGATGTTACCAGTGTATTGTAATAATATTAGGGCTTCTTTATGTGGCTCTCCAATCATAATTCAAAAAGTTGATTATCACACTTTATAGCAAAATCAATTGCTTAACTCAATATCTGAGGATCGGATAAGTTGAGCATCAATTTCTTTACCTCATATTATAATCCATAGAAAAATTGGCTAATAAGTGCAACATCATCCCACTTGATGTCAATTGCTAATTATCAAAATTGTATAGCATATGATGTCACTGATCGATTGCCTTGTCACAAGATATGGATCTTGTTGGTTGCGACATGAATTACATTATGTCCTCTATATATAGATCAAAATTCCACTAAATATGCCTCTAAATTATCCAATATTAGATCACGTCATTCAAAAAAGGATGAAAATTATGATAAAGTAAAATTTGACAATAGTATTCCAATAAACCTGATTTGTGATCCCTGGGTTAGATAACTTTGGGGTTGAAGTTCAATCACCAGTTATACTTGATTGATAAATCCTCGAAACTTACATCTGATACCATCAAATTTCTCTAGTAAATTAATCTTTAATTCTTTGATGCTTGAATGATGTTTAATCATAGGTGAAGTGGTATGGCTTGAAGCAGCTTGAATCATTTCTATATCTTTGCTTCCTGCTAATCTTATTGTTCCTTATAATGGTGTATCGAGTTGATGCATTACGAGCATTAATTCTCTCATTTGCTCTTGCATTTGTGCCACTGTACTCTTCATTTTAATAAGATGTGCCATGATACCACAATAAAAAAAGAAAAAATATCTATTTTCACTATAAAATAAAACATTCAAGAACAAAGAAATTTTTTTTAGGAACAATATCAATTTAGAAGTGGATAATCTACAACTTCTAATATACTTATGTCTTATTGAGAAAAAAAAATAATCCACTCTTAATTAAGAAGAAATAAAGCTTTGATATTGTAACTTGACTCTTATCAATCTGTCAAGGACACAAATTAAAATAGATGTATAAGTTAGTAAAAAACTATGTCGAAAGAAAATAATAAGATAGAAATATTGAAATATATACATTCAAGAAGAAACTGGAATGACTATTGCTAAAGATTAGAAAATACATGAGACTCTTGAACTAGACTAGAAGCAAGAAAAGAGTTGACAAGAGTGAAGAAGGCTTCACTCTTGTCTCTATTTATACTATCTATCTAAGAGCTACATGGTAGTATTCTATAGGATCTCATATACGTGTCTAATTTATAAGACATGTATCAAACTTGCAAGATAAGTTTCCTACATGTACGCCATGTACTTGGCTTGTTCTATAAGCTATCAATATATGCAATACATGGCTAGCTTATTCCACAAGCTACAAATATATGTGACACATGGCTAGCTTGTTGATCAAGTTTCTAACCTACCAATCACTTATAGACATGTATAAAGGTGATTTTGCATCTATGAAGCTTCTAAAAAGCTTCTTTTTAAGATATTATCAAATTAATTTCTTTTATCTACTTCTATTAATTTATATTAATTAGATAATTATTGGAGTAAATCTTATGTCCATGACATTGCTACAACTTCTCTTCTGTTACTTCCATTTTTTTTTTTTTTTTTTTTTTTTTTTTTGGATTCTAGATACTCTCTTTTTAGTTAGATATTCTTTGCTAGTCTTTATTGTAAATATCTCTCCATATTTATGACTACTATCTACCTTTGTAAACACTCCTACACTTTATTGCTACTATCGCATTCATCGTAAATCCGAAAGATGACACTTTGGAAACTACACCAACTAAACTAGATGTATTTGTTTTCTCGTCATTTTATCCTATTACACCTACTATTCAACTTTGAAGATCATGACGTTGCATCCCTAGACAATATTCCTACATTTCTAAAGAAACAAATCTTAAAGCCTACTATAATCGTGTTTCTATCTAATTAAGCAATCTCTTGATTGCAAGCTCCAACATCACCGAGATAAGACAAAGAGTAAACTCACAAGCTAATGTAATGATTTAGAGCCTCTCGCAGTATTGTGAATGCGCACCTAGCCATTATACATGAAGCCCAAAAAAATCCACCTACTAAGATATCTAGCCTACAATAAATCCATAATATATTCTCTTTTTGGCATATATAAATCTCAAAATGGCAATCAAAAGAACCACACCCTATACATGAATAACTCTGTGTTCTAATATCGCACTGACTTCTCTAGGAGAATAGTATGCCCAATCGACACCACTATCAAAAATCTCGGAATCAATCGATCCTTCTTACTTCCTTCATAGCCCTCAATCATCTTAGCAACCATCCAAGCTACACCCCACTTGTTGTTCATGATTGTAAATGACTACTACAATCTACCATATTCCAAAAAAAAAAACATCTCTAATAAGCTTTTAGAGTTCCGCACTCATTTCAAATTTCTATAATACTTTTATTGCATACTCCTCTAAAGCACCTCCTAATTGTGCCTTCTTTATAATTAATAAATTCAAATATTGTCTCCATTATTAAATCATTTCTAGTGTCCTACATATGATAAATTCTCCTGTGATCAAATCAAGATCCATGTTGAAATGACTCATTCTATTTGCTCTTCAAGCCTTCGATAATCTCTAGAGATATCTCATACCAAAAAAAATATCATATTTATCGTACATCAATCTCCACAATCAAATCTTTTATAGTAGCTTTCTTGAAATAGCTCCCTAGTCTGCTTCAAAAACCACCAAAGCTATGTTTCTCTGAAAAACTCAACCAGAAGTGGATAATTGTGATTAATCATGGAGACATCGTTTGTCTATCTTGAAGTCAAGAACATAAATATGTATATGATAAAATATATATATATATATATATATATATATATATATATATATATATATATATATATATATATATTTTATTGATTTCTATTCTATCATATATCATTCAAAATTATTTTAAATTAGACCTTTGACAGAGCCCATTGTGTCTGTGTGTTTGTCTGTCAATATCTATTGCTCAATTTCTTCAAATTCCAATTATATATTTTTGATAAAAATTATTAAAAACAACTGCTCTACCTAATCATTGATGACCATCTTCTTTACAATTTTATGTGATTTTATTATTTTCCAAAATCTCCTTCGTGTTGCCTATTGAGATCATTGTTATTACCAACAGCAACTATTCAATTCTACTTCTCAGAATTCCATCTTAAAAACAATATATGTATACAACATCCACAATAATATTAAAAATGATCTCTAAAATCTTAAGAGTGTAAGTGCAACAACCACTACAGCATTTGCTACTTTTGTTCCAATTCTCAAATCTCAATTTTCCAACACCATGTCTCTAAGCTACCGCTACATGGAGTATTAATCCTTGAGTATTGATTTGGCCTACCAACCTCCCTCATTACGTTCACCGCCACCATTGTCTATCATATGCCTCCAACTTATGTGCGCACTAAATGTCCTCTTGCCATGTTTATGCCGCTCCTAATACCGTTACCATGCTCCTCACTACTTTAACCCGCTGTATCTCTACATCCAACTCCGATGCTATAATTTTTCAAGCAATTCCGCTCTATGCATATTGCCACCTATCATTGCTATCCTGTTTTCTTTTTTTACATTAGAATTCATCCACCATGCAAACGTTGCCCTCCGTTTAAGCCATGTTGCCTGGACCAAGTTTGTTGCAAATTCAACCTTCACTTAAACTTATTACTCCTCTACAAAACTATTCCATTGCCATGGCAACTCCGAATTCCAAGCCAATGGTTCTATTGCAAACCCTACATTCATATCCCACTAGCAAATCTAATGCATATATTTTTCCTACCTCTTGCTCACGTCTATCGTATTTCTCAAGATCGGCTTTTAAATGACTGCTTCTTCTCTTACAACTGTCGAGAGCTTATTAGATTTATATTTTTTATATTTTTTATATTTTTTATATTTTTTTTAAAGTTCCAAATTCACACTTATGAAAGATTGCAAGGGCTTAATTTAGGACTCTTTCTTATTTCATTTTCATATAAAAATATTAACTCCAAAAATATTTATTATTTTAAATAATTTTTTTCTACTTCTAGTTATTTTAAGATCCATATTTTTTCTTCCCTACTACTATTTTCACTAATTAGTCATACTAATTGTCTAATTTATCTTTCTAGTTCTAAATTTTAAAATTATTATTATTATTTTTTTAAATTTATAAGTTAAACTAATATGAAGAAACAAATTTTTGGCTTACATAGTCATATATATTACAAGACCTTGTGTTGATGGATAGAAATACTATAAAGAAATTAGTCATCCATGGTTCCAAATAGGAGTTATACTAGATAATCTTGTCCACCAAGGGCTGCCCCTAATAACCTTATCTGCCAAAGATTGCCTCAAATAACCTTGTCCAAATATAATATCTCTATTGAGCTATCTTAAGTTGGTTGTATTAGGAACATACACTTTAGAAGTTTTACAAAACCTTCTAAAATATTCTTGATATTTTTTATTAAGTAGAAGTTACTTGAAAAGCTTTGTAGTTATTGGAAGTAGCTCGAGAAGCTTCATAGTTAATGAAAGGAGCTTGAGAAGCTTCCAAGTTGGTAGAAAGAGCTCAAGAAGCTTTTGAGTTGATAAAAGTTACTTGAAAAGCTTCCTAGATAGGAATATATATTGGAGTCAAGGCTAAAGAGTTCTTTAGTCTCAACAACGCATCTTTTAGAGTTCTAACTCATCTTTCTTGATATTATTTGTGTACTTATTTAGATAATTCAAATTCTTGTTAATTTCTTCTTAAAACCTCCTTTTAATTCAAGCTTCTTGTTTTGTATTCTCATATTCTTGATAGTTTGTTGAGACTAATATCATCTTAAATATAAAAGTTGGATCATTTTTATTAGAGAGTGAATTATCTCTCTTCTTAAAGATATACTAGCACTGTAGAAGTTGCAGATTACCCTCTTTTAAACTGATATTTCTTTCATCACAATATTGGAGCTTTATTCCTCTTATGAGAAAGTAAATCACTCATCTCCTTGAAGGTCTTAAAGCATTTTAGAGGTTACAGATTTCCTTCTTTTAAATTGATATTGGTTTCTTATAGATTCATTTTTTTTGTCTTTTAAAATGGTTGGAGGTTAAGACATTAGTATGACTGAATCTTATGAGTCCAAGTTACATGCCATCATAAGCACTTTTACTACTTTATCTACTAGAATTGCAATTTTGGAGTGGAGAGAGTTTGCTTGAAGAAAGCAATAAGCTTTTGGTTATTAATAATTTTTCAATCAAGTATCAAGATAGATAAAAATTTTAAATTTATATAGGCTATTTCTAAAAAAAAATCATTATATTAAGTATATAAGCTTCAAATATTCTATAATCTCTAAAATATATCAAAATACACTAAATCCTTTATTAATCTTAAAAGAGATTTCTTCCAAATTTTAATAGTGTATATCTCCAAATCGGTCTATTTATAAGTATTTAAATTTTATATAACATATTGATGCACTTTTAACAACTATTACAACAAATTTCAGCTATCAATTTATTGCCAATCTTTAGATATTACTAAAATCCTAATAATAGCTTTAAATCTTTGTTTATAGATATTCTTATGCTAAATTCTTCATATCTCATAAATTAAATATTCAAATGCCACGAAAATTTAGTATGTATCTTCTTAACATAATAATTTATTTTTTTAAAAAAAACTTAAATAAAAATTCATCTAAAAGCTCAAGATATGGTGGAAAGCATTATTATCAACAAAATGATCTACTTATTACCTTAGAATTTGATCTATTATCTTCAACTTCTAATACCTCCTTCTTCTAAATTCCAAATATAATTATTCTTTTATATAAGATATAGGTCTTAAAATCACCTCTTCAACCGCACCTTCCAATCTCTAAAAGCTTTTATATAATTTCTTATATTTTCAAAAGAATGATAGTAGGTATGATTTTTACACCTTAATTTCAAGCGCTCACTTCTTCTTTATAAAAATTTCAAATCTCTTGATTTTTATATCAAAATTATAGTACAAAAAATAAAATTTTTAATTCTAGCCTTTGATTTTTTAATGCATTTTTTAAAGTTGCTAAAATCCTTGTTCTCATTGTAGATAGCTTATTGAAAGCCTATTGGACATGAGTATCAACCAATAGAGATGAAGATCTTAATCTTTTATCTTCATCCATCTATATTTTACTTTCATCCCTCCAAATAAGCCTCTTAATAGTTTAATTTTTTATCTTTGGCCTCTAATTTCCTTTCAAGGCTTCACACTAAATATTTAGATCTTATATAATTTATATACCATAATAAAAATAAGTAAAAAAAATCAAAATAAAGTTTTTTATACCAACTTCTTTTAATCTAATCTATTCATATATTAACTATTCATATATTAATTATTAATATATTAACTAATATATATTTAGACTTATGAACATATTATATATTTTGATTAACTTTTATATACAATAAGCAATTATAATACAATAGTAGAGATTAAAAGAATTATTGTAAAACTTCATAACAATATAACATGTGCAGTATCATAAACTAGATTGCATCCACCTCTAATTTTTGTGCTTAAAAATACATTATTACCTATATTACGCTAAGAAAATCCACTTGTTTAGTAATGTAAGGAACCTCAAGTTTACCTTTTAGAAAAGTATAATAATATATGTTCAAAATTTTAAGGATTTATCAACTAAATTTGATTGATAATGGTTCTATAATTTGATACTTATTCAACAGAAGAATCCTAGATTGGATTGGTTGGCACCTTATTTACAAAGTAAGCATTATTATGATTTATTCCCTTGTTTGAAAAGAAATCACCAATTTTAAGCAACTTTGAAGTTTTCATAGAAATATTTGAGGAGCCATTTAAAAAACATGACAAAGCTCATTAGACAATATTTAAGATCTGAGCATTGCAATAAAAGGTGTATTTTGTATCAATTTATACATCCAATTTTAAGCAACTAGCATGCAATATCAATTGAGATAAAGAAGCCTTGATGAATCAATTCTATTAGAAATTAAGAGATGATATGAAAAATTTGTTATTATTTCTTTTTTATCCAAAATCGCTTTATGAAGCCATTAGCTAGGCCATGAAATGTGATAATTGGCTATTTCAACATTGTCAAGATCAACATTCATGGACTTTAGTAAGACAACACATAATCTAGTACACTCTTGTTATATTAATAAGTATTTTGAATTCACATTCAAAAATAGAAGATATGCAGCTTAATACATAATATTTTAAACCTCTTAATTTATAAAAAAAGAAGCATCAAATGGAAAAAGATTTATACTTGTATTGTGCCAAAGAAGGCTACAAGGTTAGAAATTGTCTAAAGAAATAAAATTGATGCATCACCAAAATCAAGAGTGCAATTATTCAAGAAAACAAAGATATTTAGCCATAATAGAGATTGTGTGATTTGACAATTCAACATTGCAAAACTATTCAAGTTCTTCTTTTTTTATTCAACTTGCTTATTGTTTTATAATTTCTTTATGTTTTGGCCCTCATAAGCTTGAAGCAATCATCTTATTGGATTCAAAGACATGTGCTTGTTTTTTAAATGAAACATTTGATAAGCTTCATAAAATTCTTTTAACATAAAAATCCAAAGTTATTTATGTAGTAGTAATAGATAGACAATCTTTATCCTCTGATAGTGTCACCCACAAAACAATACCTATAGAAGTATCATTTGAAGACCATAGGAGCCAAATTGTATTTAATATTATTAGAACTCCTTTAAATCTTCTTATTCTTAGACTTTCTTTGTTGAAAAAGCATAATCCATCTATAGATTAGAAGATATGAAGAATGACATTTCTAATAGAAATCCCTACAAGAAAAATTTGTAAAAACTCATGAATTGGTAAGTCTTTATTTAATAGAGCAAAGACCTTTATAAGATTGATTAAAGAAGATATATTATTTGTTATTTATACAACTCAAATTAAAAAAGATATGACTTTATTCATAATTATTTTAGAGCAATATAGCAAATTTTAGAATGTTTTTCAAAAGAAGAATTCTAATATATTACTAGAGCACCAACCATATGATTATGCCATAGATCATCAAAAGAAAATACAACCATCTTCTGATCCAATTTAAAAGCTTTTTTAAAACAAGCTTTCAATGTTGAAAGATTATATTGATGAAAATCTTACAAAAAACTTCATTAGACATTCAAAGTTTCTAATACATGCATATATATTCTTTACAAAGAAAAAAGATGGTTCTTTACATATGAACATTGATTATTGGAGATTGAATAAAATAACAATAAAGAATTGCTATCCACTATTGTTAATCTCACGACTTTTGGAACAACTTGGCTAAGCTAAGATCTATATTAAGATAGATCTTTATAGAATATACAACTTGGTATAGATCAAGGAAGGAGACAAATAAAAGATTACATTCTGGACAAGGTATGGACATTTTGAATATAATGTCATACTCTTTGGATTAATAAATACACCCACTATCTTTCAATATTTAATAAATGATATCTTTTAAGAGCATCTAGATAAATTTGTGGTAATCTATCTTGATGCTATCTTGATCTACTTAAAAAATATGGAAGAATATAAAAAATATATAAAGTTAATATTATAAAAGCTACAAGATTTAGGTCTGTATGCCAAGGTAAAAAAATATATATTTTATCAATCAAAGATGGAATTTTTGGAATACATTGTATCTACTAAAGGTTTGATAATGGATTCTAAAAAAATAGAAATAATTATGTAGTGGGCCATTCCAAAGACTGTAAAAGATATACAATGCTTTTTTAGATTTGTCAACTTCTATCAGATCTTCATCAAAAATTACTCTCAAAATATTGCCCCTTTTACTTGATTGACATGCAAAGATAAGTTGGAATAGATGCCTCAAGTGGAAAATGCATTCTAAGACCTTAAGATAGTATTCACTACAATTCCAATCTTAATGTATCTAGACTTTATAAAAGCATTCTCCATGGAGATCGATGCTTTGGATTTTGCACTAAAGATTATATTTTCAAAAATAGGTATAGATAATAAATTCTATTGTATTTTATTTTATTCTTAAAAGTTTTTTGTTATCAAAATTAATTATTAAATCCATAATAAGGAGCTTCTTGATATCATAGATTTTATTTTAAAATAGCATCATTTTTTTGAAAGAATAATGCATCTTGTGAATATATACACGGTGTCGTATGACATGGCCTTCTATCTGGGAATACACTAGATACCTGGATGTGGAGAGTTTATTTGAAACTTGATGGCAAAAATCCAATAGATGATTTGTCTTTAATAAAAAAGACAAATAATACAACAATCTCACAAAAGAAAAGTTATATATATATATGAACTCTCTTGTATTTAAGTAAGTTTGTACAAAAAAGATTCAAATTTCCACAAAAAAAACCTTCAAAACTTTATTCACCCGTAGGGACTTATTTCTTGCTAAACTTTAGAGTCCAATAATTCTTGATCCAACTATTCAATTTTTATAAAATTTAGTTCAAATTGTAGATTATTATTTTGAATTTCACTACAAGAAAGAATCAAACATAAATTTGTTTTCAATTGTATGATATCTCAAAACCCTTAGCAAGTGCTTAAAACCCTAGTTTAGAGACACCTGAGCACTATTTTCCTTATATCTCACAAACCCAAAATTCTAATGTCACAAAATTTTTGCACATAGTCTTATGACATAAACATATACACTCCTGAAAATTTTGAGCCAAAAATCTTTCAAATTGCATAAGATATAGCTCAAAATGTAACCACTATGTAAGTGGGTCACTTACTACCCTTAAGTCTGTAAGCATTGACTTCAACTCCCAATATCTCCTTTATTCTAGCTTAGATTTTATCAAGCCATACATAAAAAGTATAGCCAAGAAAGTGCTCTCTCCAATCATAGTCGCCAATCCTTGATTACTTTTTGCATGCGCGAGTTATACTCAAAAAGAGTGACAGTAGATTCAAAATCAACACCTTAACTTTGAGCGCCTATAATTTCTTCATAAAAAGTGCAAATCACACAAAATTTGCACCTAAACCAGATCCAAAAATTTAAACCTTATGATCCTAGCCTCTGATATTCGACTCCCTTCAAAAAGCAAACCCTAACTTCTAATAAACCCTCGGATAACCTCCTTAAAGCCCATTGGGCATGATTTTTGACCAATTAGAATAGAGATTTCTATCATCTACCTCTATTCATCCACATGGATGGCCAAACTACCTTTTTTATATTAAAAACCCTTTTCTTATCCTTCTTATAAGATTTACATACTTTGTGTTTTAAGCACCAAATAAAAGAAATAAATAAGATTTTAAGGATCACCAATGTCTAACATAGGTGACTTAAGATATATACAAGTTATTATCAATATAAAATTAACTTCAAAAGTCACTACTAAATAGAAAATAAGATTATATAAATCTTAATAATAATCCTTTTAATAGATCTCTTTTAAACTAGTAACCTAATCACATCCTATAACCAATAAAAGTCCATTAATATGGCTTTCTTTTAGCTATGTAATAAATTATATATTAAATATACATGTACAATTTTTTCACATAGTAGCCAAACCACAACACGACACCGTAATTGGCAAAGAATGGAGTTTGCTGACTAGAAGAATGTACCAAATTATTATCAACAAACTCTGCCAATGGTAAAAGAATTGTCCAATCATCTTGATGGTAGTTGATGGTACATCTCAAATATTGCTCTAAAACTTGATTTACTCATTCTGTTTGTCTATCAGTTTGAAGGTAGAAAACTGAGGATAATTTTATATCTACTTTCAATATTTTAAAAAGAGTCTTCCAAAACCTTAATAAAAATTGTATTCCTCTATCTGATATAATATCCTTTAGTAATCTATGATAACAATAAATATTATCAAGGAAGAGTTTAGTTGTTTCTTTACCTGTAATAGATTTTGTACATAGTATAAAATGTGCCATCTTGGTAAAATAATCTACAATCATAAATATAGAGTCATATAAACTTGATTTTGAAAGATCCATGATAAAATCCATAAAAAAAGAAGACCAAGGTTGTTCTGGTATAAGTAATGGTTGAAGAAGTCCGTAAGGTTGGTGACGAGGAATTTTTGATCTTAAACAAACATCGCTCAACTGTACAAATTCTTTAACAACCATTCACATTTGGAGCCACTACAAATCTCTTGATATTAGCTCCAAAGTATTATTATATCCAAAATATCCTATTGCAGGGAGGTTGTGACGAGCTTCTAGAGCTTGTAGTTGTGCTACATCTTGTGAAATATATAGGCATCTTTCAAAGTAAAATAGATCATTTTTGAATTTAAACTTAGAAGTATCATAAGATTTAGATGAATTATTCTTAATCTCATAAACAAGAAGATCTAAAGGCATACTTGATTGGATTTGTTTGACAAAAGTTGAATCAATAGTCAATGTTGATTTCATTACTCGAAGATGAAATTGCTCCGGCTTCAAGAGGATGATTTTTTGTTGATCAAAAGTTGAATCTTCTTCTTTTGGTACAAGATAAGAACATCTAAAAAGGACATTGGACAAACCTTGTTGTTTTCTTGGCCGATAAATGATAATAAATTTAAATCTTAACAAAGACATGCTCCAACAAGCTTAGCGGCGATTCAACACACATGCGGACATAAAATACTTGAGGTTCTTGTGATTCGTATATACGGTGTCATGGCGAAAGTCCGCTTCAGGTAGACGCAAGGTCCTTCTTTACAATCAAGTTGGATCCAATATGCACAAACTTTTTTAAACTTTTCTTTTATAGTCAAAAAACCATGTGTATAATAAATCAACAAACTAGAAGCTTGGAAATTTATAAATCAAAATCCAGCCGTTTATATAAGTTCAAATTTTGGAAACATAGAATCCACTTCTTTAGTCATCTTCACAAAAATTCTCAACCGTGAATTCATTACCGATCACCAAATATCATCAAAATATTAGCAAGTAATTATATAAGTAAAACCAAACCAGAAACTTGAAAATTCATAATTTAAGATCCAACCGTTCAAATAAGCTCAAAATTTGGGAAAACATAACTCATACCTTTGATCCTCATCACATAAAATTTGAGCTATGAATTCATTGCTGATCGTTAGATATCACCAAATCCTTGGCAGATACTTTTAAAAGTCAAAACCCTAGACACCCAAGAACAAATTTGCCATTACTCCCTAATCAAAGTCTCAATTGATATGAGATTTTAGACATAGACTCTTTATAGTATAAGTAGTATGTACACAAAAAATGAGCTTCAATTTCTTCTTGAAACTCAAGTTCTAGCTTAAAGCAAATCCTTCTATTTATCTAACTTCTTCAAAACCCCAGTTTAGTTTGCTGGGTTTAACTAGCCATATCTCACTCAATCTGAACTCATTTCTATCAATTCTTGGACGTAAAATGTGTAGCTTGAAGTCTAGTTTCTAACCCAACTTTTGGATTTCTTGCTAGTATCTTAAAACTTCTAATACACCCTGAAAAGTGACAGTAGGTGTCATATTAGTAGTCTAAGTTCAAACAAGCATATCTCTCTCATCTAAGCTCCGAATCCTGCGTTTCTACCACCTAAACTCATGCCAAGAAGACGCTCTCTTTGAATACCTCTCTGCATTTGCCAAAAAACCCCGTCTTCTTCTCCTCCGAGCTCGTCAAAGAAGTCGCAGCCAAGGTCTTCAAAGTCCAAGTCAACAATTAATAGTTTAAAGTTATAAAAACCCCAAATCTAATCCTCCAAGTCAGCACTATTAATGGTAGCCGACTATTGACATCCAAATCTACTATTTATCCTTGGTAAATCCTAAATTCAATCTCAAAGTCAAAACTCCTTATATCTACAAATATAATCCTGAATCTACTAAAATCTAAGATTAAAAAAAAAGATAAAAGAAATAAAAGAAAGTTTCAAGGCTAGATCAAATTTAAAGTTAAGATTAAAGATAAGGTAAAAATTTAACTAAAAAAAAAGAAAGAAAGTGAGAAATTTTTCCTAAACTATATAAAAAACTTAGATTGGTAAGAAGAAAGAAAGAACTTAATAAAATTTCGAAGAAAAGATAGTTAAGTTAGGTTTCTATATATGGATGTATTTACTTCACGACAATGGTGACTGGATTAGAAGCGCCTTCTATATAGTGACACCATTCTTGAAAAGAATCCACAATTACAAGAAATTCTTCATTATAGATTTTGTAATTGATCTCTGTTGCTAAAAATTTCTTAGAATAGAAAGCTACTGGGTGGAGTTTGTCATCTTCTCCTATTTGTGACAATATTATCCTCAAAGCAAAGTCTGAGGACCTGTTTCCATAAAAAATGCTGTGGAAAAGTTGACACAATATAATATTGGTGTAGAAATAAAGGCTGTCTTTAAAGCTTTGAATAACGCTTCTACTTCTTTATTCCACTCAAGTTTGTCTTTACAAGTTAAGCGTATAAGTAGAGTTGTAACTTGAAAAAAATTCTTGATGAAGATTCAATAGTAATTGGCAAATTCCAAAAAGCATTATACATCTCTTATTGTTTTTAGAATCTTTCAATCCGTGATTGTCTAGACTTTCTTAGGATCCATTTTGAGACTATCATTCAAAATGATATATCCTAAGAAGTCAATTTGAGTAATATGAAATATACACTTTTCTATCTTAGCATATAATTGTGCATCTCTAAGTTTTTGTAATACACAACAAACATGAAGTTCATGTTCTTTTGTATTCTTAGAATAGATCAAAATATTGTCTAAATAGCAGACAATGAAGTCATCAAGAAACTCATGAAAAATGTCATTCATAAGATGTTAAAAAGAAATTGGTGCATTTGTAAGTCTAAAAGGCATGACATCATATTTAAAATGCCCATACCTTGTTTGAAAAGCAATCTTCTATTCATCACCTTCTTTGATGTGTACTAAGTTGTATGTTCTTCTTAGATCTATTTTTGTATAGATCTTAGCTTGATTGAATTGATCAAAAAGTCTAGATATCAAAGGTAGAGGATACCTATTCTTGATGGTAATCTTGTTGAATCTTTGATAATCTACACATAATCATAGTGACCCATCTTTTTCTTTACAAACAAGACAGGAGTTCGTGTTGGGGATTTTAAATGGCGTATGAAATTCTTTGCTAAATTCTCATCAATACATTTTTTAAATTCACTCTATTCATCATGGAATAGATTATAGATCAATCCAAATGGAGGTTGAATTCCATCTTTAAAATCAATTAAGCAATCATATAGACAATGCTCTGAAAGAATATCTGTATTTTTTTTTCAAAAACTTCTTGATAATCTTAATATTGGCTTAGAATGCTACTTAAAGTCTTTCTACCATCAAAAATAGATGTAGCATAAATAGCAAAAGATGATCCTTCTTTTGCTACCTTCATAAAAGCTTTTGCGCCTACAAGTACGGTGTCATGGTAGAGAGAATTTGCCTCAAGAAAGCACTGGGCTTCTAGTTGCTACTAATTATTCAACTAAGATCTAAGTATAATAAAACCTCTAAATTTATATAAAAGAGATCTTCATAGGGCTATTACATCTAATATATAAGCCTTATTTCCTCAAACCACTCAAAACATAACAAATGCTCTAAAATCCTCATTCTTACGTAGGGAGGGAATTTTTTTGAAACTTCATTAATTCATAACTTTTAATCCAACTATTCAAATCTATTCAAAATTTATATGAAGTATTGATATAGTCTTTACAACTACCACTACAAATTTTAACTATTGATTCTTTACCAATCTTTAGATATTGCCAAAATCGTAGCAATAGCTTCAAACCCTTGTTTTCAAACACCTATAAACTAAATTCTTCATATCTCACAATCTAAAAGTTCAAATACTATGAAACTTTGATATATAGCTTTTTAGCATAATAATACATCTTCTTAGAAATTTTGAAATAAAAATTCGTCTACAAACTTAAGATATGGCAAACCCCATCACTATCAACAAAATAGCCTACTTATTACCTTGGAATTTGATCTGTTGTCTTTGACTCCCAATATCTCCTTCTTTATAACTTCAAATATAGCTATTCTTCTACATTCAATATAGAGCTTGAAATCACCTCTCTAGTCGCACCTCTTGATCTCCAAAAGCTTATATATAATTCCTTGAATCTTCAAAAGAGTGACAGTAGATACTATTTGTACATCTTAATTTCAAGCACCTATTCCTCCCTCATTAAAACTTCAAATCCATAAATTTTTATACCAAATTTATAGTACAAAAAATAAGCTTTTTAATCTTAGTCTTTGATTTTAAAATGCTTTCCTTGAAATTGCCGAAACCCTTATTCTTGTTGCAGGTAGCCTCCTCAAAGCCTATTGGGCATGACTATTGATCAATAGGAATGAAGAACTTCATCCCTTGTCTTCATTCATTCATTCTTTGTCTTTATCTTTTTAAATAGGCCTCCTAGTAGTTTAATTCTTCTTCTTTGGATCCCAATAGCCTTTCAAGGCTTTATACTAAATATTTAGGTTCTATATAATTTAAAAGCCATAACCAAATTAAGTAAAAATCTAAAATAAATTTTCTTATATCAATCTCCTTTAATTTACTTCACTAACCATTCTAACACATATCTAAATCTATAAACATATTATGTATTTTATGTGGGTTTTATATATTATAAATAATTATAATACGATAATAGGTTTTACTATATTAGACTTATGGATTATTATTTGGCTAACAAGACTCTTATTAATACTTTGAGAAAAGTCAAGTCTACAAGAAATCCAATCTATTTAAGTATTATACTTTTCTAGCCATGATAAACCTAGAATAATCAGATTAGAAGGAGATTTAATTATATTAAAAATTATACAATTATTATAACCATCTATTGTTATATTTATAGGAAGGATTTCATAAGTAATATCTCCAGAAGATAACGGGCGACCATCTATGTCTTCTATATGTACAGATTTAATTTTCTGTATTGAAAGTATTCTATGAATTTTAATAAATTCTTTATATAAAAAACACGCTAAGACTCTTGAATCTAGTAAGGTAGAGGTTTTATAATTTTTAGGTCCCAAATAGACATTTATTATAAAACAAGGAGAGGGTTCTGAGGAGAAAGGACTTTTATTAGCAATTGTACAAGATTCCAGCTGCACGGTCCCTATTGTAACTGGACAAATTCATTTTTTGACATATTATCTTCTTTAATAGCTGTACTCCTCATTTTGTGGTTGTGTCATTTCTTTGGACAATGTTGAGCAATATACTTAGATTCTCTATAATATAAATATAATCCTTCATGATGATGACAAATCTTTTTTTGTTCAGTAAGAGATTTAAAACATATCATGTCAATTTGTATATCTTCTATTTCTGAATGTATATATTGAGAAGACGTTTATATTGCCATTGTATTATAATAATATTAGGGCTCCCTTGTGCGACTCTCAGATCAAAATTCAAAAAATCAATTATCACATTTCATAGCAAAATCAATTATTTGACTCAATGTTTAAGGATTAGATAAGTTGAGCATCAATTTCTTTACCTCATATTGTAATCCGTAGAAAAACTGGTTAATAAGTGCAACATCATCTCACTTGGTGTCAATTGCTAATTGTCAAAATTGTAAAGCATATGATGTTACTAATCGATTATTTTGTCACAAGATGTGGATTTTGTTGGTTGCGACACAAATTACATCATATCTTCTATTCATAGATCAAAATTTTGCTAAAAATACCTCCAAATCATCCAATATTAGATCACGTCTTTCAAAAAAGGATGAAAATCATGATAAAACAGAGCCTAATAATAGTGTTTTAATAAACTTGACTTATGATCCTTAGGTTGGATAACTTTGGGATTGAAGTTCAATCACTAGTTGTACTTAGTTGATGAATCATTGAAATTTAGATCTGGTACCATCAAATTTCTTTGGCAAATTAATTTTTGGTTTCTTGATGCTTGAACGGTGATCAATCGTAAGTGAAGTGGTATGGCTTGAAGCAGCTCGAATCATTTCTATATCTTCACTTCTTGTTAATCTTATTGCCCCTTGTGGTGGTGTATTAAGTTAATGCATTGCAAGTATTAATTCTTTCATTTGCTCTTATATTTGTGCTACTACACTCTTCATTTTTGCAAGCTCTTCTATGATACTATAATAGAAAGAAAAAAAAAAATCTATTCTTACTACAAAATAAAATACTCAAGAACAAAGAAAAAATTCTAGAAATAATATTAGTATAGAAGTGGATAATCCATAACTTCTAATATGCTTATGTCTTATCAAGAGAAAGAGATAATCCACTCTTAATCAAGAAGAGACAAAGCTTTGATATTGTAACTTCATTCTTGTCAATCTATCAAGGACGCAAATTAAAATAGATGCATAAATTAGTAAAAACTATGTCAAAAGAAATTAATAAGATGAAAATAAAGAAATATGTATATTCAAGAAAAAATTGGAATGACTAATGCTATAGACTAAAAAATACATGAGACTCTTGAACTAGACTAGAAGCAAGAAAGGAATTGACAAGAGTGAAGAAAGCTTCACTCTTGTCTCTATAAATACTATCTATCTAAGAGTTATGTGGCGGCATTCTATAGGACCTCTTATACATGTCTAATTTGTAAGACATGTGTCAAACTTATAAGACAAGTTTCCTACATGTGCGCCACATACTTAACTTGTTTTGCAAGCTATCAACATGTGCAATACATGGCTAGCTTGTTCTACAAGCTACCAATATGTGCAACACGTGACTAGCTTGTTGACCAAGTTTCTAACCTATCAATCACCTATAGATATGTATAAAGGTGATTTTACATCTATGAAGCTTTTAGGAAGCTTTTCTGTAAGATATTATCAAATTAACTTATTTTATCTACTTCTACTAACTAAATAATTATTAGAATAAATCTTATGTCCGTGACATAGGGAAGGAATTTTTTCCAAATTTCAATAATCCATAACTTTTAATCCAATTGTTCAAATTTATTTAAAATTTAAATAAAGTATTGATATATTGTTAATAACTACCACCACAAATTTCAATTTTTGATTCATTATCAATCTTTAGATATCTCAAAAATCCTAATAGTAGCTTCAAATCCTTATTTACAAACACATGTGTACAAAATTCTTTATATCTTGCAAACTAAAAGTCTAAATGCTATGAAACTTTGATATATAGCTTTTTAACACAAAGATTTATCTTCTTAGAATTTTTTAGACA
Organism: Physcomitrellopsis africana; assembly: GCA_036785485.1. Classification (NCBI taxonomy): domain Eukaryota; kingdom Viridiplantae; phylum Streptophyta; class Bryopsida; order Funariales; family Funariaceae; genus Physcomitrellopsis; species Physcomitrellopsis africana. The sequence goes on along the minus strand of JAWRVF010000203.1, from coordinate 350,925 downwards.
AAAATTTATTCCAAAGCTCAAGATATGATAAAAACCATTACTATCAATAAAATGGTCTACTTACTGCCTTGGAACTCGCTCTACTATCTTTGACTTGCAATATCTCTTTCTTTAAAATTTCAAATATAATAATTCTTCCTCTTTAAATATAGATCTTAAAACCACCTCTCTAATTATATCTCTCAATCTCCAAAAGCTCTTGTACAACTCTTTATATCTTTAAAAGAGTGATAGTAGATACAATTTATATACCTTAATTTCAAGTACTTACTCTTCTCTCATAAAAACTCCAAATATCTTAATTCTTATATCAAAATTATAATACAAAAATAAGCTTTCTAATTCTAGTCTTTGATTTTCAAATGCATTCTTTGAAGTTACCAAAATCCTTGTTCTCCTTCCGGGTAGCCTCTTTAAAGCCTATTGGGCATGACCATTGACCAATAGGAATGAAGAACTTCATCTCTTGCCTTCATTCATCTATTCTTTATCTTCATCCTTTCAAATAAGCCTCTTAATAGTTTAATTTTTCATCTTTAGGCCCCAACCTTCTCTCAAGGCTTTACACTAAATATTTAGGTCTTATATAATTTAAATCCCATAATCAAATTAAGTTTAAAAAAACCAAAATAAAGTTTCTTATATCAATTCTTTTAAATAATTTATTAATCATTCTAATACATATTAGAACTTATAAATATATTATATATTTTAATTAATTTTTATATATTATAAGAAAATATAATATGATAATATATTTTATTAAAAAAACTAGAATCAATAGATATTGATGTAATAGTGACACAAAGCCGAAAATATTCTAGCATCAATAAAGTTGCATATTGTTAATCAAACGTTGCTACTTTTATCCTTAGTACAAGATATGATCTCTTTAATAAAGTATTGGACAATTTTTATTGCTTCCTAGGTCAATAAGTAATAACAAAGTTAAATTGAGATAATAACATGTTCTATTGAGCTTGACAACAATTAAGAACTTGAGCTGACATAAAATATTTCAGATTCTTGTAATCTGTTGTCGTATTGCGGTTTGGCTATCATGTGAAAAATTTGTATATGTATATTTAATATACAATTCATTATACATGTAAGTAAAAGCTATAATAGTAGATTTTATTGGTTATAGAATGTGGTTAGGTTGCTAGTTTAAAAGGGATCTATTAAAAAGATTATTATTGAAATTTATACAACCTTATGTCAAGGACATACTTGTTAGAACCTTCTAAAATATTCTAGAAGTTTCCTAGAACTCTCTAGAACCTTCCAGAGCCTTCTAACATCTTCCTAGTTGGTAGAAGTTGCTTGAGAAGCTTCTTAGTTAGTAGTTAGTAGAAGTTGCTTGAAAAGCTTCCTAGTTGGTGGAAGCTGCTTAAGAAGCTTTCTAGTTGGTAGAAGTTGCTTAAGAAGCTCCCTAGTTGGTGGAAGCTGTTTGAAAAGCTTCCTAGGTAGGGATATATATTGGAGTCGAGGCTGAAGAGTTCTTTAGTCTCGACAACACATCTCTTGGAGCTCTAGCTCACCTCTCTGGTGTTGTTTTTGTACTCATCTGATTAATCCAGTTCCTGCCAATTCTTCTTGAACTTCTTTTTAGACTTCAAGTCTATATTTTGTATCCATGATAGTTTGTCGAGACTACTCTCATCTTAGATATCAGAGCTAGTTCCTTCTTGTTGGAGTGTGGATTATCCCTCTTTTTGAAAGTACACTAGTATTTTAGAGGTTGCGGATTACCCTCTTTTAAAGTGATATCTTTTTTTGCCATAATATTGGAATCTTATTTTTTTTGGAGAGAGTGGATTATCCCTCTTCTTGAAGGTCTTAAGGCGTTTTAGAGGTTGCGGAGTACCCTCTTCTAAACCAATATTTCTTCCTTGTAGAAACAATTACTTTTTTTTTTTTTAGAATGGTTGGAAGTCAAGACATTAATATGAGTGAAAGTTTGGAGTCTAAGATGGACGCCATTATAAATGCTCTTGCTACGTTATCACAGAGAACTACGGTGATGGAAGGAGTCTTTACAAGACTTTATAATGATGGAGCATCCGGAATAGCACAATCTAGACTTCATCAGCCTCGAGCTTCTATACGAGAAGAAGCAGCTTTAACTGAGGTTCAATGAGAACCATTGCTTCCACAACAAAAAGAGCCTCAAATTAGCCTTTCAAATAAGTTTGATGGCATACACTCCAAGTTTCAAGGTTTTTTCAATCAAATCAAGTTAATAACAATTCTACAACCCGAACGTTATCCGATGAAGGAATCACGCGTTGGATTGGTTGGAACTTTGCTTACGAGATAAGCTCTATTGTGGTTTGCTCCTTTATTTGAAAAAAGATCACCGATTTTGAACAACTTTGACACTTTTTTGGAAGCATTTGCAGAAGCATTTGGTGAGCATGATAAGGCTCGATGGGCTACAACAAAAATTCGATCGCTACGACAAGAAACTCGCTCTACATCAGTCTATGCATCGAATTTCAAGCAATTAGCATGCAACATCAACTGGGATAAAGAAGCGTTGATGAGTCAATTCTATTGGGATCTAAGGGACGACGTGAAGGATTTGTTGTTATCTCTTCTTAATCCATGAATGCTCAACAAAACCATTAGCCAAGTTGTGAAGTGCGATAACTGCTTATTTCAACGTCGCCAAGACCAATGCTCCAAACAATGTACAAGTCATCATGGCGCAATTATATCGGTAAGTAGTCTAAATTCACAAGCGAAGACAAAGGCCATGCAGATTGATGCGGTACGTGTCAAATTCCTTACTCCAAAAGAAAAGAAGCAGCGTATGGAGAAAGATTTGTGCTTTTATTGTAGTGGAGAAGGCCATAGAGTTGGAAACTGTCCTAAGAAGCAAAATGGACGCAGCATCAAGAATAGAAGTGCATTTGTTCAAGAAAATGAGGATACCCAGCCACAATAAGAATCGTATGGCTGGACAAATCAAAACCAGGTTCCTTTCTTTCTACTCAATCTACCCGTTGTTTTACAATTCCTTTGTCTTTTGGTCCTGCAAACTAAAAACCTTAGCTTTAATAGATTCAGGAGCATCTGTTTGTTTCTTAGACCAAGAATTTGCTAAGCGTCATAAAATTCTCCTAGTACAAAAATTCAAACTTGTTCACATAGAAGTAATAGATGGACGACCTTTATTATCTAGTAGTGTCACCCATGAATCAGAACCTATAGAAGTGACGTTTAAAGACCACAATAGTTATATTATTTTTAACATTATTAGCACTCCGTCAAATCTTATTATTCTTGGTCTTTTTTGGTTGGAAAAATATAATCCATCCATAGATTGGAGGTTACGGAGGATAATATTTTCCATAGAACAACCTAAGGACAAGCCTAGAAGAAGATCCCCGATCAAAAAATCCTTATTCATTGGAGCAAGAATGTTTGTAAGATCGTGCAAGGAAGGCACACCATTGGTCATTCATACGACTTTAACTAGTAGAGAGCAGATTTCAATAGCAAGAATATCGGAACAATACAAGGATTTTCAAGACGTGTTCTAAAAGAACAATATTGACATGCTACCAGAACATCGACCATATGATTGTACCATAGAATTGCAAGAAAGAGCACAATTGCCTTTTGGTCCAATCTACAACCTATCGCAAATGGAATTGGCTGAGTTGCAAAAATACATTGACAAGAACCTAGCCAAGAACTTCATTTTTCATTCAAAGTTGCCAGTTGGGGTACCAATCTTATTTGTGAACAAGAAGGATGGCTCACTATGGATGTGTATGGATTATCGAGGTGTCAACAAGGTGACAAAGAAGAATCGATATCCATTACCTTTGATCTCTGGTCTTCTAGAACAACTTGGACGTGCAAAGATCTTTACAAAGATTGATCTAAAGGGAGTTTACAACCTTGTGCAAATCAAAGAAGGAGACAAATGGAAGACAGCTTTTCATACAAGGTATGGTCATTTTGAGTATAATGTCATGCCATTTGGTCTTACCAATACTTCGACGGTTTTTCAACACATGATGAATGATATTTTTTGAGAATATCTAGATGATTTTGTTGTCATCTATCTAGATGATTTTGTTGTCATCTATCTAGATGATATCTTGATATTTTTTGAGAATAAAAAAGAGTATAAGAAGTACATTTGTTTGGTACTTGAAAAACTACGCGAGCAAGGATTCTACGCCAAGTTGGAGAAGTGCTTATTTTACCAAACTGAGATGGAGTTTTTAGGGTTCGTTGCCACTACGGAAGACTTGAAGATGGATCTCAAGAAGGTGGAAGCAATTGTATCCTGGAAAGTTCCAAAGATGGTTAGAGACGTACAATATTTTCTCAGCTTTGTGAACTTTTATCAGATCTTCATTAAGAATTATTCTCAAGTTGTTGCTCCATTCACTCGATTAATATTTAAGGATAAGCTTGAATGAGAACCTCCAGCGGAAAAAATATTTTAAAATCTTAAAATGGCATTTTCTACGGCTCCAATCTTGGTACATCCAAATTTTATAAAGGCTTTCTATTTGGAAACCAATGCTTCGGATTTTGCTTTAGGAGCCGTACTTTTGCAGATAGGCATCGATAATAAGCTTCATCCAGTTGCATTCTATTCACGAAAGTTTTTTGCGACTGAGATCAACTATAAAATTCATGATAAGGAACTCCTTGCTATAGTGGATTCTTTTCAAGAGTGGCGTCACTTTCTCAAAGGAGCTGCGCATCCAGTGACCATATATACGGTTTACAAGAATTTGGAGTATTTCATGTCTGCTCGGGTACTAAATCGTCATGAAGCTCGATGAAATATGTCGCTATCTAGATTTGACTTTGTTATTACTTATCGGCCTAGAAAGCAGCAAGGACTATCCGATGCCTTATCAAGAAGATCATGACTAGCGCCGAAGGTTGGAGAAGCAGCGCTTGATCAACAGTGTACAACATTGTTAAAGCTAGAGCAATTCAGGATTTATATTGCTGTTGTGCCAATTGATGCTGGCTTCCTCAACCACATACGTGCTGCGACCATTGAAGATTCAATAGTCCTTGATATCAAGCAGCATATCAATGATGACAAGTTTAAGGTTGAAAGTGATCTCTTATACTTTGAGGAGCGGCTATATATCCCAAAAGGGCCAGCATGACTTCGAGTCCTTTAATCTCATCATGACTTTCCAATTGTGGGACATTTCGGATTCAACAAGATCTTGGAACTCATTTCTTGAGATTTTTGGTGGTCCCAAATATAGAGGGATGTGAAAGATTTTGTCCTCTCTTATGACATTTGTTCAAGATTCAAGAACCCTCGACATTGCCCTTATGGACTTCTACAGCCATTGCCTATTTTGTGTTGTCCATGGTCTTCAATTTCCATGGACTTTATTACAGATTTGCCGCCATCAAATTAATTTGACAACATCTTTGTTGTGGTGGATCGGCTTACAAAGATGGCACATTTTATCCCTTGTAAAAAAATATTGTCAAGCGAAGACACAACAAGGCTCTTCCTTGATAATGTGTATTGATATCATGGTCTATCACATGATATCGTGTCGGATCGAGGAACCCAATTTGTATCAAAGTTTTGGAGATCTTTTTTTAAGATATTGAAGGTGGACATCAATCTTTCTTCGATATTCCATCCTCAAACTAATGGCCAAATGGAACATGTGAATCAAGTTTTGGAACACTATTTATGATGCAGCATCAACTATCAGCAAGATGATTGGACTACATATCTACCGCTAGCCGAGTTTGCATATAACAACACCCTTCATGGGTCGACTCAAAAAACACCATTCTTTTTCAACTATGGATACCATCCGAAGCTTGATCTATTGAGTCCGTCAGCGAATAATAATCCAACAATTGAAGGATTGGTGCAACAGCTATTGGAGCTTCAAACCACATTGAAGTTTCAATTACAAATTGCCCAAGAGTCTTACAAAGCATCCGCAGATAAATTTCAAAATCAGGCACCTAATTTCAAAATTGGAGATAAAATATGGCTGCTTCGACAGAATATCAAGACCAAGCGGCCATGTGATAAGTTGGACTACCAGAGATTGGAACCATTTATTATCCAGAAGCAAATCAATCTTGTGGTATATTGCTTAGAGTTACCAGCTATTATGAAGGTACACCCTGTCTTTCATGTTTCTCTATTAGAACCTTATCGAAAATCGTCTTTTCCTGGAAGAGTGCAATGTCCGCCACCTACTATAGAAATTGAAAACAATGAAGAATATGAGATAGAAAGGATACTAGATTCATGGCAAAGATGGAATAAATTAGAGTATTTTGTACATTAGAGCGGCTACAATATTAATGAATGAACATGAGAACTGGCCAAAAATCTTGCCAATGCGTCGCGAAAGGTACGGGAATTCTATCGACGATATCCTAATAAATCAAAAGTTGGCCATTAATGAAGCATGAAGATGAAGCCTTCTTTGGAGAAATAAATAGAAAAGGGATCCAGATCTTATCAAAACATAACTTGTTGTATTTCGTAGTATCAAGATATCTAATATCAAGGTGTATTTAGATATAGCTAGTGAGAATGTAGATATTGTACTAGTGGTATCATCTCAACCGAGTAGCTCATGATGTCGACCTTGAGATGAAGAATTAGAAGAGCCAAGAAGACGTCGAAGAATACCAAGCAGTAGGTCACTTGTAATTGTCTTTGAAGTTGAATCAGCTCATGCAAGTAGTGGCGAAGCTATATTTTCAGGTCGTTTCTACAATAAAGATACAGAAGTTCAGGCATGGTCTCAAGTGGAAGGTATTGGTCATTATCGGTGGCTACAAGGGCCCATAAATCATCTGCCTCGTGAACGACAGCTGCAATATATTGCAGAGACTATGCAACAAATTTTTGATTTCTTACATTTGTGAGTATACATCTCAAATGGCTGCTCGAAGACCTCGAAGCTAGAAGAGGAGGTGATGTCAAGGACATACTTATTAGAACCTTCTAGAACATTCTAGAAGTTTTGTAGAATTCTTTAGAACCTTCCAGAGCCTTCTAACATCTTCCTAGTTGGTAGAAGTTGCTTGAGAAGCTTCTTAATTAGTAGAAGTTGCTTGAGAAGCTCCCTAGTTGGTGGAAGTTACTTGAGAAGCTTTCTAGTTGGTGGAAGTTGCTTGAGAAGCTCCCTAGTTGGTAGAAGTTGCTTGAAAAGCTTCCTAATTGGTGAAAGCTGCTTAAAAAGCTTCCTAGCTGGTGGAAGTTGCTTGAGAAGCTCCTTAGTTGGTGGAAGCTATTTGAGAAGCTTCCTAGGTAGGAGTATATATTGGAGTTGAGGCTGAAGAGTTCTTCAGTCTTGACAACACATCTCTTGAAGCTCTAGCTCACCTCTCTGGTGTTGTTTTTGTATTCATCTGATTAATACAGTTCCTGCCAATTCTTCTTGAACTTCTTATTTAGACTTCAAGTCTATATTTTGTGTTCATGACACCTTATTTTTTCTTTTGATAGTAATTTTGAGATTGATTTATATTGATAATAACTTGTATATATCTTAAGTCACCTATGTTAGACATTGGTGATCCTTAAAATCTTATTTATTTCTTTTATTTGGTGCTTAAAACACAAAGTATGTAAATCTTATAAGAAGGATAAGAAAAGGGTTTTTAATATAAAAAAGGTAGTTTGGCCATCCATGTGGATGAATAGAGGTAGATGATAGAAATCTCTATTCTAATTGGTCAAAAATCATGCCCAATGGGCTTTAAGGAGGTTATCCGAGGGTTTATTAGAAGTTAGGGTTTGCTTTTTGAAGGGAGTCGAATATCAGAGGCTAGGATCATAAGGTTTAAATTTTTGGATCTGGTTTAGGTGCAAATTTTGTGTGATTTGCACTTTTTATGAAGAAATTATAGGCGCTCAAAGTTAAGGTGTTGATTTTGAATCTACTGTCACTCTTTTTGAGTATAACTCGCGCATGCAAAAAGTAATCAAGGATTGGCGACTATGATTGGAGAGAGCACTTTCTTGGCTATACTTTTTATGTATGGCTTGATAAAATCTAAGCTAGAATAAAGGAGATATTGGGAGTTGAAGTCAATGCTTATAGACTTAAGGGCAGTAAGTGACCCACTTACATAGTGGTTACATTTTGAGCTATATCTTATGCAATTTGAAAGATTTTTGGCTCAAAATTTTCAGGAGTGTATATGTTTATGTCATAAGACTATGTGCAAAAATTTTGTGACATTAGAATTTTGGGTTTGTGAGATATAAGGAAAATAGTGCTCAGGTGTCTCTAAACTAGGGTTTTAAGCACTTGCTAAGGGTTTTGAGATATCATACAATTGAAAACAAATTTATGGTTGATTCTTTTTTGTAGTGAAACTCAAAATAATAATCTACAATTTGAACTAAATTTTATAAAAATTGAATAGTTGGATCAAGAATTATTGGACTCTAAAGTTTAGCAAGAAATAAGTCTTTGCGGGTGAATAAAGTTTTGAAGGATTTTTGTGGAAATTTGAACCTTTTTTGTACAAACCTACTTGAATACAAAAGGATTTATATACATAACTTTTCTTTAGTGAGATTGTTGTATTATTTGTCTTTTTTATTAAGGACAAATTATCTATTGGATTTTTGCCATCAAGTTTCAAATAAACTCTCCATAGCTAGGTACCCAGTGTATTTTCAGATAGAAGACCACGTCATACGACAACGGTTATCATCTACAACTTGATAATTTTGAATTTTTAAAAGTTGATAATCGTGCAATGGAACATTTGGCAAATTGATTATCAGAGCTATATGCAACAATAAAGGCAAAACTAAAGAAAGTTCAAGAATGAAAAAAAATTGATATAAATGTCTATTGCAAGGAATAACCTTAATTCCACGTGGGTGATAAAGTATGGTTATTTTGTGATAATATCAAGACTATTTGTCCTTGCAACAAGCTAGATTATCATAGGTTTGGAACTTTTTTGATTTATGAATAAATCAATCCAATTGCTTATTGATTATGCCTACCAAAATCTATGAAGATCCATCTTATATTCCAAGTGTCACTACTTGAGCCATACAACATAGTGGACATATAAGGAAGAAGATAAATGCCACCGCCTCGTATAGAAGTAGACAATAATAAAGAATTCAAGATCGAAGAGATTTTAGATTCAAAGTAGCACCAAAATCAACTGGAATATCTTGTGCATTGACGTGGATATGATATTTTTGAATGTACATGGAAGCCATTTAGGAATCTAGCAAATCCATCAATAATAGTCAACGCGTTTTTTTACCAACATCCATCAAAATCAAAATAAAAAATCAAGAAAATCTTTGTTATAAAGCAAAGCATGTTTTATAGAGGTTTCATTCTACTTTGTATTATTGTTTGTTATTTCTTTGAATTTGTTCGTGTTAAAGAGATGGACGATTAACAACTAGCAAATTCAGCTCAAGAGCTATTATTTGCTGACTTATCGGACAAGACATTATAACTATCACAACCTTCAAGACGATGGAATAGAGATGAAGACCCTTAAGATTGACATGTCCTTCCTTGAATTGATGGAAAAATACAATGTGTTTGATATCACAACCTTAGAAGAGACTCTCAATATTTGGTGATATTTTTAGAGGTAGAAACTACTTTTGATGGTGTTCCAAATATTTTCTTTGAAAAAAGTTATGAAAGCCTCAATAATAATCAAATAACAAGGTGATCCTCTCGCCTTGATATGAGACACTATTGATGAATGAAAGGACCTATCAACTACTTTTAAAGAGAACAAAGATCAAAGTATGTAGCAAGTACAATTCGACATATCCTAGACTTTTTCAACATATAATCACCACTCCTTGTGGAACTTGTCCCTAGAAGGGGGATAATATCACGAACATAAGATTTATTCTAGTAATTATCTAATTAATAGAAATAGATAAACTAAATTAATTTGATAATATCTTATAAAGAAGCTTTCTAATAGCTTCATATACGCAAAATCATCTTTATATATGTTTATAGATGATTGGTAGGTTGGAAACTTAGTCAACAAGTTAGCCATGTGTTGCACATATTGATAGCTTGTGGAAGAAGCTAGCCATGTGTCGCATATGTTGGAACAAGTTAAGTACGTGGCGTTTATGTAGAAAACTTGTCTTACAAGTTTGACACGTGTCTTATAAATTAGACACGTGTAGGAGATTCTATAGAATACCGCCACGTAATTCTTAGATAGATAGTATAAATAGAGATAAGAGTGAAGCCTTCTTCACTTTTGTCAACTCCTTTCTTGCTTCTAATCTAGTTCAAGACTCTCATGTATTTTCTAGTTTGTGGTATTAGCCATTCTAGTTTCTTCTTGAATATATAAATTTCTTTATTTTTATCTTGTTAATTTCCTTTGACGTAGTTCTTACTAACTTATGCATCTATTTTAATTTGTGTCCTTGACATCCTATAGAAAAATGAGGATTTTATAGTATTTGTTATATTTTGAGTGTTTTGAAGAAATAAGACTTATGTATTGGATGTAATAGCCCTATGAAGGAGACTTTTATATAAATTTGAGGATTTTTTTATACTTGGATCTTGGTTGAATAATTAATAGCAGCCAAAAGCTTTACACTTTCTTGAGGCAAATTCTTTCTACCACAACAGCGTGTTGCAACTACTAATAATATTTTGGCCCTTAATATCAAGTATTACCTCAATAAAAATGTTAACAAATTCAAGTTTGAAAAAGACCTTTTATATTTTGAAGAATGTTTATATATCCTAAAAGAACCAACATGACTGTGTGTTCTTTAATCTTGTCATGACTTTTTAGCTATAGATCATTTTTGATTTAATAAGACCTTAAAATCCTCAACATCATCTTTATGGACTCTTACAGCCCTTATTTATTCCAAGATAGTTATGGTCTTCTATCTCGATGGATTTCATTATGGATCTACCACCATCTAATTCATTAAACAGCGTCTTTGTGTTGGTTGATCAACTTACAAAGATGGCTCATTTTATTCCTTGTAAGAAGACTACTTCTTACGAAGAAATGACAAGGTTCTTTTTTGATAATATATATCAATATCATGGCCTACTAGATGATATTGTATCCAATCAAGGATCCTTCTTTGTATCTAAATTTTACAGATGTTTTTTTAAAATATTGAAGGTGGATATTGAAACTTCTTAAGCTTTACATCTTTAAACTCATGGCCAAATAAAATAAATTAATTAAATTTTGGAGCAGTATTTATGATACAACATCAATTATGAATAAGATGATTGGATCTTGTATCTACTATTAGTGGAATTTGTATATAATAATATTATTTATGTCTCAACTCAACAAACACCATTTTATTCTAACTATGGATATCATTCAAAGCTTAATCTATGGATTATGCCAAAAAACAACAATTGAGTAGCTGAAGGGTTTACAAAGCATCTATTACAATATCAAATAATCTTGAAACTTCAATTGCAAATAGCTTAAGATACTTACAAGGTATTTGCAAATAAATTTAAGAATCAATCGTATATTTTTTATATTAGAGATAAAATATAGCTTCTTTAACAAAACATCAAGACCAAGTGGCCATGCAATAAGTTGGACTATCAAAGATTAGGACCATTTTCCATTGAGAAGGAAATTAATCTAGTGGCATATTGCTTAGAACTACCATCTTCTATGAAGGTATATGCAATTTTTCATGTCTTTCTTTTGGAGCCTTATAGAGAATCATATATTTTAGAAAGAATACAAAAATTATTTTCTAATATTGAAATTAAAAATCATGAAGTATACAAGGTCAAAAAGGTACTAGATTCACGACAAAGATAGAGCAAATTTGAATATTTTGTTTATTGGCATGATTATGATATCAATAAGCATATATGAAAATGAGTCAAAAATTCCTCCAATGTCTTCCAAAAGGTACATGAATTTCATCAATTCTATTTCTATAAATTCAAATGTATTTGATAATAACTTCTTGGTGAAGATTGGATTTGAAGAATATTTATAAGAAGAGAAGAATTAAACTAAAGCCTTTATCAATATGCAATCATCTATTCTAAGATAGAATAAAGTTGTATAAGCAAGTCAATCACTATGTCAAACTTTTAAGTATTAAAAGATTTAATAGAATAAGATTTAAAATATTCACTTGTTACGTAAGCTTCAAACAAACAAATATAATTTTTGTAGCCTTCAATTGAGTAAAGTGAGAACGATACATTTCAATGCCAAGTATGACCATAGTTAGATTCATTAGGAGCAACATCCAACTATGCAAGTTTCGATTCTAATACTTGAGCTTTAGTGATATTGCTTGAGCTTGGAAATGTAAATCTTCTTAAGCTTGAGATCTTGTATGGAGGATATTTTTGAAGGTCACAATGAAGATCAGATCTTTAGATGAGATTTTTTAATAATGGAGGTACTAGCTCAAGATGATAGGTAATTTTTTCAAGGACCAATAGAACCTATTTTCCAAAAACAAAGAACAGAATACATAACTTCATTAGTGTAGCATATTTTTAATTTTTTTTTATATATAAAAAGATTTTCAAAAGTATAAACTCTTTTTGAAACTCGTCGCTAAAGAAGAGGGTGATATTAGGGACATACACTTTGGAAGTTCACAAAATCTTTTAAAATATTTTGAAAGCTTCTAAATTAGTAGAAGTCACTTAAAAAACTTTTTAGTTAGTAGAAGTAGCTCGAAAAGCTTTGTAATTAGTAGAAAGAGCTTGAAAAGCTTCCAAGTTGGTAGGAGCTCAAGAAGCTTTTTAGTTTGATGGAAGCCGCTCAAGAAGCTTCTTAGATAGGGATACATATTAGAATTGAAGCTGAAGAGTTCTTTACTCTAAACAACACATCTCTTAGAATTTTAACTCATCTTTTTTGATGTTGTTTGTATACTCATTTAGATAATTTAAATCTTTATTAGTTTTTTCTTGAAACTTCTTTTTAATTTAAGTTTCTTATTTTATATTCTTATGTCCTTGACAATTAATAGAGGTTGCTTGAGAAGCTTTTTAGTTGGTAGAAGTAGCTCAAGAAGCTTTGTACTTTGTGGAAGGACCTTGAGAAGCTTCAAAGTTAGTAGAAGTTGTTAAGAAGCTTTCTAATTTAATAGAAGCTACTGAAGAAGCTTCTTAGATAGGAATATATATTAAAGTTGAGGCTAAAGAGTTCTTCAATCTCAACAATATATTTATTGATATTCTAGCTCACCTTTCTTAATATTATTTGTGCATTCATCAAGATAATTCAAGTTCTTGTTGATTTCTTTTTTAAACGACTTTCTACTTCAAGCCTCTTATTTTATATTCTCATATTCTTAATAGGTTGTCTTAAACACACCTTACAAGATAATAAGGCATGTCAAAGAATAGTTCTATTTTTTTTAACTTGTCTTGATTCTCTAGCTCAAATCTTAAGAGAAGCATTGACTTAGACCATTGGTCCGAGCTAGTAGATCTTCTATTCTCTATTTATATCTTATATATGTCATATATTTGTATCTTGTATGAAACTTGTATCACATATTTGTATAGTTTTATCTCAAATGCCAACTCAATACTTAGTTTTGTCTCCCAAGTATTGAGTTGGCATTTGAGATACTCTCAAAGATGTTCAATAGGATTAAGATCAAGAGACTAGGCAGGCGAGTCCATTACTTTAATTTTATGATGATCAAACTACTCCCATGCTAATTTTGAAGGCAATATATTAGGATCATTGTCTTCCTAAAAGATCACCTTTTCTTTAAAAATGTTGAATTTCTTAATATTAAAGAACAAATTTTTTTCAAGAATTGCCACAAATAACTTGGTATCCATCCTTCTCTCAATCTTTGCCATCCTTCCAATCCCATTCCATTCCATATACCTCTATATCATTATATTTTCATCCCTATGCTTGACTATTTTTTAGATCTTTTTATTAAGCAACGACTAATCTTTTTGTTTCTATACCCATTTCTTATCATTTGATCCAAATCTATTGATTTTTATCTCATTTAATTAGATAATTTTCTTTCAATCTTCCATAGTCTATTCCTTGTACTTTAGAGCAAAATCCAAGTATTGTTTCCAATAGCAGGTAGATAGTAATGGTTTCTTTTTCTTCACCACAACCTTCATATTATATTTTTTAAAGACATTTCAAATTATTTGGATCGATATAAGATTATTAATAATATTATTAAAAATTTTGACAATCTCAATAATATTCTTAGCTTTTTAATATTGATTTGGCTAATAATTCGTCTTTCATCTATTGCAGTGAGTTTCTTTTATATGGCTCTTTTAAAGTTTTTCCTATAAAAAGTGACTTTTTTTACTAACTTAGAAATAGTAGCTTTATTGCACCCAAGTTCAGAAGCAATTTAGCCATAGAATTTTTGAGCATGAAAAAGATCAAAGGTGATATTGTCTTGGAAAGAGCAAAGAATGGATCTCATAGTTCATTGAAGAATTATTAGGAATACAAGAATCTGACAAAGAAGTATGTCAAAATTAAAGACAAAGAATGAAATTGATAACAAGAGTAACTCTAAAGACTCTTATTTATACTATAATGAAGGTTCCAAAATTTTATGGTATTTTGTATGGAATTTCTAAAAATCTATTGAAATTTTTAAAATGTAAAGAAGCTTTTAGAAACCTATGGAATTTTCTAAAAGCTTATGAAAACTTCTACAAATATCTAGAAGATTCTTAAAAATTACAAAAGGCTCTAAAAGATCCTAAAATATATTAATTTAGAATATATCAATGACAAGAATTATGATTGAAGATGGTGCTTTTATAGGTGTTGATAAGCATAAATAATATCATTAGATTAGTAATAATATTATCATAGTATACTTGATGATGACAAAATGATGTAATCTTGAATAATTAATAAGAACCAATAATTAGATTCTACACTCAAAATATTGATTTAATATTGCTCCAAATTCGATTGATCATAGCTCCACAATTACTTGATAGATTCTTTTGAATATAAGCCTATTTGGTAGCTATATAGGAGTACTTTATTTGTTGTATTAACCACATATTATAATTCACTATAATTCACCTGTAATACACTATTTTTTTTAAAATATGCTAACATTGAACCAATTTTTTGAATCATTGTAGTTCTAACAACTACTCTTACTTATTACTTTTAAGATGTAGAGCCTCATACAAGGATGTACTTTAAAATCTTAAAAGAATCTTATATCCATGCTTAGTTGATGCAAAAATATTTGAAGTAGCCTCCATATCATTTAATATTAAACAAAATATAATTGGATTGGACAAAATTGAATTGTGATTCATTCACTTAATGAATATCTTTCAATATAATGGTTTTTATAATAGACTAGTAAAAGACTATAAACTCAAGTATGTCAATAAACACATAAATAATGAAAGTATAAGATTCACATATAAGACATAATCAATTTAATTAAATATTTTGGCAATCTTAGATAACTTGCTTCAATGAAGAAAATTAAAAAGACAATCAAATTAGCTTATCTCATTGTATCAAATTAGCTTGTCTCATTGTATCAAAATTATAAAAAAAAAAATCTTTGATTTCACCAAAATAAAATGACAATGAATCAAAATTAAAATATTTAAGAATATACATAAGAAAAAAAAAACCACATATTTTTATAAACTAAATACATCTTTTGTAGCATCCTACCAATATTGCCAATATAATATATTATTGTACATCCCATTCATACTATATCATATTTTAAAGTAAAAATTAAAATAATATTTGCTCCAAGGCTCTCTTGCAAGACCATCAATCCTTGCTTGATATATTTATTCCTATATCTTGATAGTATAGAAGCAAAATAATAGCCTATACACTACAAGTTAGTATTAGCTATAAGAAAAAGAACGCAGTAATAGGAGATACAACATACCAATGATAGATTGAAATTGCTTTGTAGGAATCATGCCTTTGTTGTTATTATTGTAACAAAATCCATAGATACATCCACACACAAGTTCTTTGTAATTTTGATATGTTCAAATATATTGAATTCTTTTTAAAAAAACTACATTAGTATGTTGATTTTTTTTATGTACAAGCTTAGTTTTATTTGAAAAATTTTTTAGATAAATGTAAGATGACTTTTTTATCTCTCCATGGATGAAAAAGTTTTTAGTGTGATGTGGTTTTGAAAGAAGATCCACCCTACATCTTTCAATTCTTTTTTCTAGCTAATAGAAATGGATTTTAGGTAAAGATTGAAATATGACAGATAGACAAGAAGATAAATCTTTTTCATGCAATAATTCTCTTTTTATTAAAGAAAAAATTATTTAGAAAGAATTCAAAGAAAATTAGAGCCTTTAAAATCACTTCTCTTCTTATAACAATCTTAAATTTTTTTGAAACAATAGGTAAAATACAGTTTGAGTACCTCTTAGTCTAAATGGATTTCATACTACATCACAAGTTTTTTCTCTAATATCTATTAAGGATTTTTTTTTTCTAATACCTTATTATTTGACCATCTTTTAGTATTCTTTTCCATCTAATTATCTAGGCTTGCCAAATCTCATTCTAGTTATAATTTAAATTTGAGATATATAGACAAATCTAATGCCAAATCAATTATATAAGATATTTAGAATAGAAATTCTAATGCCTCTTTTATAACCAAATCTAAAAAGACCATTAGATATTGTGCAAATTATTGCAAGAACAAAATTACACATCAAAATAAAAAAGAATTAGCATGGAGATCAATTATAAAATATACCTATGTTAATATTTAAAAAGATTCAATTAATATTAGCTTATAAAAAGAATTCAAATACCAACAAAATATCTTAGTCAAATTTGAATAAACAAAATCAAATGGACAAAGAGTATGAGCTTGCATCAAATGTATTATATTAAGAGACTTATGCTTCAAAGAATTGTTCCAAGTAATTTAAAAAAAACAATCTAAGACTAGAATTCACAACTTATAAGATCCATTAGGCAATAATATTCATGATCTTGATTTTTTTTTCTACCTATATTGAAAAAGATAGAACATCCTAAGTTTATTTTGAAACTTTCATTTCAACCATTGTAGCTTATTCCAAGAAAATAAAAGAGAAAGTGAGAAATTCCTTAGAAGAAATCTTTTCTATATAAAAAATTTATATTATAATAAAAGCCTTAGCATTAAATTATATTCTAAGGCCAAAAAGTGTGGATATTAAATTTTATTCACACATTTTAGAACATCTTCAAAACAAACTATCTTCAATTTATTATTGACAATGTAGCTAGACAAGTTTTTCTATAAGCTATTTTTTGAGGCCTTATCATGCATATATATAAGAAATGACATGAAGATCTATTAGACAGCTATAAATCCATTATTTTTTCTTAATTCTACTTATAATATTTTTATCAAAATTCTCCAACTACGCAATTGATCTATTTTATATTAATTCATTGATCTAAATTAAAGAACTTTTCTTCTTTCCAAACATTTCTTAAACAATGTGCTTCTAGTATATAAAGCATTATATAAAGCTTACTCATCGAAATAAATTTTATTTCTTATTAAATTCAATTTTATTAAAGACTTTGATTTTATAGATAAAAAGTTTTTATTTCAATCTCTTTAAGCCTTGGACTTCGACTTTTAATTTATAAACATGATAAAATTATTATTTATTGATATTAAAGATCAAATTATAATTAAAGAAAAAATCATAAATTTCAATCTTAGCTATTATTTAAATAATAACTACCACAGCTTCTTATTCTTTATCTTCATCTTTTAACTATGTGACTGCTCATATATGTGGCTATGCCAATAGGAACTTCTTTGATTTTGTAAAGTTTAATGAACAAACTAAAAGCCGAGCTTGTAAATGAATAAGTAGTTTTTACTAGTGGAGCCTATTACTAACTTGAAAGGACCAATAATAAATTTCCATAGCTAGAAATTCATGCTTGGTTTTTTCTACAACCATTGGATGAATTCACTTTGTATATTAACAAGTATTGTTTAGAAAATCTTAAATCCTAAACCCTAAATCCTAAACCTGATTGTCACTTAGACCACCAACTATTATAATGAGTTCTAAACTTTAGAAATAATTCTCAATTAAGATTTTTTATCTCTTTTTATATGCTTATATATATATATATATATATATATATATATATATACACAATGGGATATTTACTAAGGCAAAAAAAGTTGTTCATGTCAAAATCCTTCATAGATTTAATATTAGAGAAGAAGATGGAAATTAAAAATAAAAATTAACATGATCATGTATATAATCATTTATTTATTTTTTATACAATAATTTTTTTGAATTTGGTTTCACTTTAATAAATTTAAAAAAAAATAATAATTCATTAAAATAATAATTTATAAATTTTTTGATAGAAACATTGATTCATTGAAAAAAAAAATCTAAATTAAGATATATAAATATATTTTAAAAAATTATATGATTTAATACCAAAAATATATTTAAATAATATGTATGCACATTCTTATATATATATATATATATATATATATATATATATATATATATATTTATTTATTAATTATATATAAAAACTATTTAATAAATTATAATTTTATTTTATATATATATATTTATTTATTTATTTATTTATTTATTTGTTTGTTTATTTAAATATATTAAAAATAATGACTCAAATAATAAAAATATATTTTAACATATTTAAAGTAGAAAAAATATTTGAATACACATAAGGTTAGCAATGTAGAAAAAATCATAAACTTCAATCTTAAGTTAGCCTTCACTTAGTCTTTATTTCAATGCCTCTTTCTTTTTAATGACAATGCTCAACTTGTCATTAGTCAATTTGCTAATAATTCTTTGTAGAGAAGAAAGATAATGTATCATAATTATTTTAAATCATTACTACCTTTAATAATAATGTAAGCTAAGATATTAATTAGATTACATCTACAACTCTTTGGTGCTTTTCCATCTCTCTTCTAAGTTGGACTAGCCAATATCAATGGATATAAATAAATAAAAGGGACTTAAATATCCTTATAAATAATCCTTTTGGTCTCAATTCTACTTTTTTAAAGATTTATTATTTTTTAATTCAACATCTTCAACAAAAACTTAAATTTTGGTAGTCCGCTAAACTCAACCTTGCCAAGAAGAATTTTGGTGGCCAATTATGTTATCTTTGCCTCTAAAATTTATTTTGTAATAGTTTGGATTGGCTCACTTTATACAATAAAAAAAATTAAGCAATTAATTAAAAATTATTTATAGATGGGCAAGAAAACAAACGCCAAAATAAGAGTTCTATAGCAACTAGCTTCCTAATACATCTAAAATAAAGGCCTAAAGCTTTTAGATCATAAAACAATCTTAAATGCATTAGCAACCCATTTAATGCTCAAAGATTTTATGTAAGGCAATTCTTCTCTATTAAACATCATCAAATACAAAATCCAATATACTTAATCCTTTGGAAGAATTTCTAAATAAACTTTTAGACCTCCATTAGTTAAGAAGGACTTTTTAAAAATATGCAATAGGATATAGGTTTAAAAAGGATTTATAAAGTATAGTTGTTTTTAATCAAAGATCTCAAATATATTCTTTTGGATAATTTCTGCATAATATTAAATTATTTTTTTTAGAATGAAAAAAGATTCTTAGTAATTGGCACTACTATATCAAAAAACATTGTAATATGATTGTACAAAGCTAGAGTACAACAAATAAAATACTTGTAATGCATCCAATCCGAAAATATATTGAATTGAAACATGATAGCTTTGACATACAACCTCCCACCATCCAACCAAGATATTTTAACATTTCAACTACCACAAGCTTAAAAAGATGTTCATGTCCTAGAACCCTTAAATTTTAAAGAAAAAAGACTAAGTTAGATTGTGTTATAAAAACAACTGAAACTATCCAATTTTTATCTTTGAAATTCCTAAAGACAAGGAAAGAGGCAAAGATAAAGATCCTTTTATTATACGCAATGATATAGCTGAAGGTATCTTTATTGTATCTAAAACAACATCCATATTGCAAAAAAAACCACATAAAATGATACTAAAAATACTACACAAATTTGTCCCTACTAATCCTTTTAATTCAAAATTCCTATTATACTATAAGATAGTAGAATGATAAGGATTAAAAACAACTAGCTATCACCTCTTAATCTTTTTTGATCCTCTATTCAAAATCAACTTTGATCCCAATAACTTTTCATAGCAATAAAAATATAATTTAGAAAAATATATTGTAATTTTTTTAAAATAAAAAATAAAAACTACTCAAGGAAAAAATATAGCCTACACAAATCTAAATTATAAAATAACAAGGTGTTCTTTTTTTAAATTGTAGTATGAACTAAAATACTCTATAAAATTAAATTAAATCTAAGAATGAATTGACTATTATTTATCTCATTTGGCACAAAGATATTGTAGTAAATATTTGAAGAAAGAAAATTAGCAAGGTTATAAATGATACATGCCCACTTTGTCTTCCTACACCCTAAAAATAATTATTCATATATTTTGGCAATATAAGTAGATTGGAATACAATTATCCTTTAGTATCTTAGCAAAGAAGGCCTAAGATACCCTACTCAACATACTCTCAACCTCCAACAAATAATATTTGGTGATGCTCTCAACCAATTCAAAGACATGAAGAAGTTTTAACCTCTTATTATAAGAACATACTTTTGGACTTTTGGACTATATGGAAACAATAAAATGACAAAATCTTTAGGCAAGAAATTTGGACTAAAGAAAAAATAGAATGGTGAATATGATATAGACTATGAGAAAGACTATGAGAAAGCTAGTTGGCATATCAAAAAAATTATGTCAATTTGAATCAAAGAGGAAAAACTAACAATAATAAATGTAAGTAACTCCATCACATGGAACTACACTCCTCTTCTAAAGGTAAAAATAGAACATTCTCAACTTGAGCTTTAACAAAGGCTTATTCTATGTAACTAATATTCAATTAATCAGCAAAGAAGACCCCTTATATTTCAACAAAAACAAAAAAAAAAAAAAAAAAAAAAAAAAATCAGGCTCAATTTCCAATGAGCTTAGCTAAAAGAGGCTGGAAATACAGCAGCGGTTCAAAACCTCAGATTGCAGCTACACAAGTCAATTTCTATTCCAAGTTTTTAAAAAAAAATCAATACGTAACGGTGTACTTTGTCAAGTACTTTGAAAAGGAATTGTATAGCTGACTCCATGAAAGGTGACGTCTGTGAACGACTCCAGTCAATGAACTCTAAGTTGGTGCAGGCAACTCCAGCTTGCATCCAGCTGGGCTACTACTACAGACAAGAAGAAAGCTCATAAATATAAGAAAGAATCAAAATGTTCAACACACACAAATCTAATGCACAGTCCATACCTATGCATCATCGCTGCAGGGTCTTACACGTGCCATGCCAATTTAAACCCCAGCTTGTTTAACACATCTTTCTCTCTCTCATAAGTCGGCTCACACATCTCTCTTTAAACCGGCACAATCTACTGAACCTTGAGAGAGAGGACGTGTTGTTGCATTAACTGCAGAATTAGAAATGGACAGGACACTGCTATTCTAAACGAAATGCACCTTGGTATGTATTGGAAGTATCATGAACATCAAGGGATTCACTTAAAATAAGGCAGATAAATCTAGGTGTGTAGGTGGTGTACATTCAACCATTTGAATACCCATCCTGACAAACACCGCTGCCCTCTTATCCAATCGACAATCATTGTATTGATCAAGAATTCAGAATGGTAATGGCTGATTACGGCAACCGCATGGTGCCGGTATGCATGGCCAACAATCGGTAACTAATATTTTACATCCTGGCCTATTATCAACTACATGTTTATTTAGCCCATACATGTCCAACAAAACCCTCGAAGTCGGAAGAACACGCTAAAAATGACTAAATAAGATTTATTCAATGACAAAGCAACAGCTCAGCGACTTGCATCTGCTGATCAACGCTTAACCCACTAGATTAATCTTTTTTTCAGTACTAGTATGAGAAACGATCAAGTCCGCGGACTAAGAAACCTGACCGAGGATAGCCACCTTAACTACCGGGTATATTGGAAGCAACCAACAACAGAAAGACCATTCGAGATCTGTAATCGAGTCGGGTCAAATGAAGATGATCTTCTTCTCTCTCAGGAAGAAAATCGAGTAAAATACTCAACAATTGATGCCTAGAAAGCTACACGCTCAAAGCATCACGATTCAACAGTACTCTGAACTACTGGGCCAAAATTTTGTGAGTAGTCAGCCTAGACCAGCATGATAACCATGTAGAGTGGACCTTAATGTGAACACACAGCAAGTCCTGAAAGAACTTACTATCCACTTCCCAGATGTGATCCATCGACCTACTAATACTTAACCTGCACGGCTTCATCTCAACTCCGCTCCTCCCTCCTATAGCCACCTTGTCCATGCAGGTTTCTGCATATTCTACCTTCAGGCGCAAGATGTCCATTATGGTGGACGATTGATCCACTGCCTTCAGTGTAATCCCAATTCTCTTTTGGGAAGGAGACGTGGTAACAGAACATCGAGGGGCCAGATGAAGCTTGAGTTCTTCGTAACCACGAACAGTATGTACATCCCATGGAACTTTCGATCCAATGGAAGGTAACAACTTTATCCGCAATAATAGATCCCTTGCCTTCCACAAAGTTGAAGTACTTGATCCGAAGACATAAATCGACTTGTTCGATGTACAAATCACTGGCACCTTTTCTTGCTCTCTGCATTCTCATCCAGATTGGTGCATACTGTTGACTCTCGTCAGAACGCACCCTCATTTTTTAAGTTTGAATTACTTTAACCGATTCCTTCTCTTTCCGCTTCTCCACATTCGCTGGTTCAATGACCGGGACCTCCTCTACCAAAATGCGTTTGCAAGCCTCATAGCACATGAAAGATATACCTGCAGCTGGAATAATTTTAATGCAGCTTGCTCCAAGCCCGCGGTAAAGACCTCCAGGTCCATGTTCTTTCACAATACCAGACAGCACATGAAGTACATTGTTGTATGCCTGTCGTCCACCGATGTTTCCTACCTGCGAATTCCGACATGTAAACTGATACTTTCACCAAAAATCCTGAACGCTAATAGCTTGAGGTGAGAATTGCTATAAGAATTGCGCAACTCGGAAACGTGTGGTGAATAGACAGATGGCAAGATACAATTGAAACCTGACTATATCTCTTACTTATTACAGTTTGAATTAAGACATCTAATATGAATCCTTCAGTTCCCGAGATAAGTTACAATTAAGAACACCAATCATACCTGCATTTTTTTCCGTGCAACTTCTAATGGGAAAGATGCGGTACTCGCAACAGCGCCTGCGATGGAGCCCATCAAAAGAGTCTCTAAGTTACCAATATCTTCTCTCTTCGCGATTCTTCTGTACGTCTTCCTCAATGTGTCATAAGAACAGTAGTTGATGGCTGCATACGGAATCACACCGATAAGGCTCGGAAGTAGACCTCTGTACAGCTTCGTGGGTCCCTCTTCCTTACAAATCTTGAGGAATGCATGTAACAAGTTGTCATACATACCATGCTGCAAATGAAAATAAAATTAGTTACCATGCAATACACTAGGACGTATCAAATCAGCAAAGGAAGAGTTGACGCAAGACGGTACACTCCTGTCGAAAGGGTCAAAGGCACAAAACAATGAGGGAATACAGCTGCCTGGCCTCAAAATTGAGAGTTTCACTAAAACTTCTCACAACTAACACACGAATAGACATCATTAGGATAGTTCGGTAAAAAACAATAATAATGATCCTGATTAATCATAATAAATAAATAAGTTATGTAGAGAGAAACAGAGCCACATGTAACATCAGGTGTCTGGTGACGTACCTCAACAGTCAGCCGTGTCTTCAGCACCTCAAGAGGATACATGGTCAATGTCGAGCATACACCAGCCGTTGCACCTGCTATAGTAGAAGCAGGAACTGGGAGCCGCGAAGGTTCCCCGTTCTTAGGTGTCAGAATCGTCTTCATTGTGTCGTACGCAAATAGCTGGGCATACCACGCATTCAGTAAGATAATGCGTCAACCTAGTTGTGAAAAGGACATCCTTTTCAACAGTTCTGCTTCCATCACTGAAAATTTACGCCCAGTGAATCCCAAACAGCCTCTGCTTGAACTCTTGAAGACCGTGGCAACACAGTACACAGCATGTGTGCCATGTGCGTGGGCAGAAAAGCCGAAATGATCACCGAATCCTCCTAATGAAGTACATAACATCTGCAATCACTGAAAAATTCCATCAAACCCTGCCACACAAGTCCAAACTTGGCGTCGGTTGAATTCGAGACTCACCTCAATTGCTTTACTCGGAGCCACCCGCAGCACATTTACTCCGTTTCCTCGGAACAGGCCTTGCCAGCCATCCCTTTCCATAATAGTATGAAACATACCAACTACCGAAATCTTGCCGCGACCAGTCCCAACCATGAGATGGGTGCGAATTGTCTCCAGAGGAGCAACTGCGGTTCTGGACACGGCACCAGCAATAGCTCCACTCAATAGCCTCCTCAAGGAAGCATTGCCAACTTTCAGTTTAAAACCCTTGAACGCCATTCTCTTCGGCTTCCTCTTCTCCTTCACGATGCTCTCCTCCACCTCCTCCTCCACCTCCTCCTCCTTCACGAGACCAAGAACGTCCCTGAAAAACTACAACCTCCTCAGAATCAAGCCAACACACAACCTCCCATTCAAATGACCAACTCTCAACATTCTCCAACTCCCACCAGCACAAAAACCCTTCACTAACCGGAATTCAGCTTCCGTGGGCAGCAACGTCCTAAACCCAAACTCCAAAGCCGGCGGCATTGCTTTAGCCACGCTCGCCACACCAGCGGTCCCTTTTCTCCTCCGCACATTCTCCACAGCACTCCGCTCAGACGTGGTACACACCAACGACGGCATTGACGACGTCACACTCTCTGCGAAAAGCTTCTGGCTGGCGGGGCGTTGCAACCCCCCACTGCTCGCCCTCGCCACGGAGACATTCGCTGCCAAGCTCTCAGTCCCATGGCCCCCCATCCAGGAGGACGCCTTAACTCCTCCACCCTCTTCTCTCATACACACACACCTCTCCCGCCCACCACCACCACAACCACCACCCACCCACCTTCCGAAACACTCTGTACACTCGCGAATGCTCACAATTCCACACACCCACGCCCGCAATCAATCTCCAAAGAGGGATTGTGCTCGCGATCACTGAGATCAGGCAGGCTTCCCTGCCTCCCCTTCTCTTCCTCCGCTCTCTCATGTGCACTACGAGGCTCCCAAATAGAAAGATAAGAGTATTCCCCTCCCTCCATCTTCCTATTTCCTAAATTTGGAAATATCAGGGGATTTCGTGGATTCTCAGGGTCGGTGTTGGACTCGGGTTCAGGTTTGGCGACGTGGACATGGGAATCTAGGATGGGTGCTGATTTCTGGGCCCACTGTTGGCTACGGGTGGTTGGGTGTCAAAGCAGCCAGACAGGGCGGTCCTAACAACCGTGAGGTATGACTGGATCGATAAGCTGGCTGGGTGCCAGCTGTTGGTGCACTTTAGGTCTGGGCGCCGGCTCGTGGGCCTAAATTTGCTGGGCCAACTCAGGTTCCCACATCGGTATGGGAGGGAGGCTCGGAATGGCGAACCTCCCTTGAACTGTTAACTGTTTGTCGGATGTCCCTTCGCTGAACTCTCACACAGCGATGCTTCCAAAGGGGCTCCTACGAGTGGCATATTCATTGCTTGGGTGCAAATCCTCCACATTGGCCTTTAGAGTGGAAGAGACGTTGGCTTCAAAATATTACTTCTTAGGAAAAAGAAGTCAAAAGCCAAAAGTAAAACTTTGGATCAAAACGACCTTTCTGTTCTTTCCCCATTTCCCGAGTTGTTCATCAGAAAGATATGATTACACTACTAGAAACATGAAGTCCTTAAGGCACACGCGAAGAAATATATGTTGGATTGGACCACTTGGCCTTTACACTACTCCTCCTCTGGAGGCTGGTGATTTGGTGTCTCGAAAGGCACAGAATCGCCACGTCAGTGACTTGTTGTCCACACGGGCTGTGAATTCTGTTGAGCTGGACACACACCCAGAGACGCACCCGCTCACACAAAAACAATTATCAGAAAAAGGATTATGTCAGCTTTTTCATTCAAGCTTTGTATTAGGCCTATCCACAAGCAACACCATCCAAGGAACCCACTCTTTTTCAAATCTAGGGGGATGAAGATTTGGGAGGAGCAGGAGATGAGCCAGGTGGAGGTCCCACATTGGATCGTTCATCTATTAGTAGTATCTAAGTCGATTTGAGAAGGCCGTTTCCCAGCCATGAATCTCACAACTCCCCACCTCTGTCGAACCATGCAAAAGTCACTTTTAGGGTTTGTAGAAAGGCTGGGATAGGGGGTGCTCATCCAGCCAATACTTACTAAAGCGATACGGGAGTGAGTATGATAACACAAAGCACTAAAAAGAGGCACCCATTGTTTATTTTTTCATTTTTTTTCTCCCAAAACCCAAGTGGAATCGGAAATATGCTTTGGGAATATGCAGGAATGACACATCGCTTACCTGTCACCGCTTCCACGTCATTGGAACACGTCATCAAAAAGGACTTGAAAGGTGACAGATTGAGGGAAAAGGAGTGACATGTCGGGGTTTTGGGAGCTTGGTAACCGCAAGCTTCACCCTACCAAGTCCAAAAAAACACAATAATCTTCACAGCTCACCATCATACTGCATGTTCTAATCTTCTTTTCTTTCTTTTTCTTAAACAATAAGTTGTGTCGTTACGGAAGTTGGGTACAATTCCATGGTTTCTAAAATATGCCACCTGGATAGGGAAGCCAAAGTCCAATTCTCGGGCCCACGACAGTATATTTAACTGTGTGTGTGTTTGTGTGTGTGTCCAATTACTGCCGTTCATGACGTATTTGTAAGGGGTTGGGTTGGCCACCCGATGCAACTTTCAGCCTCCGAATCGTGCTTGAAGCCATGTCAAAGGTCAACTCATATGGGCCTCAAACCTCCTGAAGTCCACTGTGGGCTTCGCTTTAACTCCTGATGTAAAGCAGCCTTTAGAGTGTTCTCTGAGCAAGAGTGAACATCAGCTTGCTGATTGCTCCAAAACTTGGCGTCCAGAATATAATCCGCGAACTGCCCCATCCAATTTAAAGAAAACCAGACAAGAACCGGTACAAAATGAATGATACAGTGATTTGAGAGAGCTCACAGATCCCATTACAGGGTTGTCTCAGTTTGCAGCGTGGCATGGAACAGAAAAGGGGTTTTGATAGTATTAAGACACAAGTGGCAAAGCCATACTTGTAGGACAACATTCTGCACACCGAAGCCCTTGCAACAGACTCTTCGAGGTAGTGCTCAAAGGATAGTCACACACCACTGCTGGTGACCGTAATGTACAAAGCTCAAGACCAGATACAACTCAAACGAGCTGTCCTGTTGAGATTCCTGTTGGATCTTCGAAACTTGGTAATGGTCCCATGATAAATGGACTTCACCACTACATATACCCCGTTTACAGCACATAGAAGAGAAACATTGCAACGATGATGAATGCTCCTCGAAAGTTGTCCTCGACTTGGGTACCCAGATATCTGTCTCAAGGACTCGTGAGGCAATGCTCCTGTCGAACAGAAAGTTGGAGGATTGATGTGGTAGACAACATTCATAAACCTGTGGATTTGTGAGAATGGATATGGTGCTCAGGGACCGAAAGCTGGCGGCTGCCCCTCAGAATTGTGAGCAACGAACGAGACGAACTGGCTTGTGTGTTACATTGAGGTGGTGCACTGGCATCCTGTGATTGTTCTCCGACGTCTGAAAGGGTTTTGCATGCATCGAGGATGGAGTCAGGAGGCGCGGGTTCGCATACTAGCAACCATATCCATCAGGGTTTCAAGCTCCGCTAGAGCATTGTCTCTTTCTTGAGCTAGTTGCAATGCGACTTTTTCAAGGGCTTTTTTCTCCGCGTCTGAACTCGCTTTCAAGTTTTCCGCCTCCCGAATAGCAACGTCTCGCTCCTGTGCTAATTGCAGTGCCACTGTTTCTAGAGCCTGGTTCTGGGACTTTAGCAAACTAACCTCTCGCTCGAGCATCTCCTCTATGCCCTTCATTCTGTCACTCATCAACTCCACTGTCGATTTCAAGGCATCCACCTCCGACATGGCAGTCTCTCTCTCCTCTGCGAGCTGCAATGCCACAGTTTCGAGCGCTTCTTTCTCAGCAAGGGCTTGAGTGTACTGGGATGTCTGCCGCTTTAATTCCTCCACTTGGTTAACAGCCATGTCACGCTCCCGCGCTAGCCGTTCCATGGCAGCGACAGTCCCCTCGTCCAAATCCGGTGGCAGCACGAGGCTTGTTTGCTGAACTTTTCCCTTCGTCCCTATGTCCACGATGGCTATCACAGCCTTGACAGGCGACACTTTGAGCTTCTCTCGTTCCCCTCGAATTACACGACTGGCAACCAACACCGAGCATGCCAGGCCAACTATTTGCATGGCCTCTGGAATCAGAGGATACTTGTCCAAGGAATTGAGTACAGCAGCGGAGAGGAGAACAGCAAGAGTGGCTGAACCTCCATACAATGCGAGATTCCCTGGTCCCTGGTCTTCCAGCTTCCTCTTTGCATCCTCTAAAGCATTTGACAGAGTGTTGCCACCGGAGTTTCCTTTTGTAGAACTTGAAGTTTTCTTTGCTTTTCCAGAGATTGCATCTCCCAGCACCGAATCCACATCCGTATCAGGGTCGCTCTCTCTGGGTTGCAATGGCAATTTCAACTCCTTGTTTTTCCAATTCAGCTTCTCTCTCAAAGTCGAGAAATCCTCCTGAGCTGAGCATCTTGTTTGCAATGGTCTACTTTGAATACGGCTGAAATGAACCTGGAAATTTTCAAGAAAGACTTCACGTGTGCTCTCATAGTTCGTCAAATCTATCAGAAAATGGTTTGATAGCATGCCGAGTGCAGCAAGAGATGTGGAATTACCTGTTGGTGACGAGAATGGTTGCGAAACCGTAAAGACGGGAGCTGAAAGTTGCTCACAGAAATCGCCTCGGATGCCCAGCATCTTTGGATGGATGCCATTGTGAGCACCTCGGTGATCTCCTTCAAACGGAAGACATCAATCCACAAGGATCTGCACACGAAAACAAGTCCATTGATACGAAGACTTGAGGTGAATAATGTGGTCATCTAAAAACCCTAATGATGTATAAGCACTCACGAAGCTGCCTACAGGGCTAATTAGCAAGAAATGAATCTCCAATTTAGTCCTTTCAGAATATATTCCTTGAAATCTATCCACTTCATTACGATATCCTTCATGAGTGTTCCTTCTACAACTACACAATAACTCAAGCGCAGCACGTTCGTACAAAATTTGAGCAAGCCCCATTGCTCAAAGACAACTGTCCAAACAATAAAAGTGCAGGAAGCTGTATTTGGAAATGAAATGACACAGAACCAAAGGGATAAAAAAGTGCACAACCGCAAACCTATAAACCCAGTAGGTCAAGGTCAAGCACAAGCATGAAGATTAACTTAAAAAAAACCCTCAATTCAACTTCAATATCCAGAACCTCAGATATTCGCAGCAAGCACAGAAAGATTCAGAAGTGTTGGTCGCAAGAGAAAAGGAAGCTCACAAGTTGATTCACCACCACACAGGTTGCGCAAAGATGAGGACACACTAACTCATATTCAAAAAGTGACGGCGAAGTACAAACAGCAGCAGGTTGAAAAGATAACGGCGTAACCAACCCGAAGACATACCCAAATGAGAGTAACAGATAGACAATCACCAGCAGCTCACAACCGAAGAATTCAGCCTCATCTCCTCACAAGAGGATTGCGCCTGGGTGAAAAGTAAGGCGACGAGAGAGACCGCCACCAGCTGAATCTCATACACTGTGCCAGATGGAGATACTTGCAATGGACTTTCCTTCAAAATTGAAATCCTTACAAAAAGTCCACTGTAAAGTGCAAAGCACTTGAAGGTGGCCAATCACAGTTATCGCCGGGCATGTGCTAACATTCCTCAGATACCGAAAAGATAGCACCCATTAGCCATTGTTGTGCTGGAAATAGTCATCTTCTTCAGCTGCTCAGCAGTTGTGCTTTGGAAGCGAAGAACCTTTGCTCCACAAAGGTTTTGATTCACATGGGTCCTCCTCAAAGTTGTGAAGGATGATAAGTTGTTTCTGCAGATGTGCATTAGGAGCGTTGAAACTCAGACACCACAACCACATGCAAAACGTCACCTTGCGACTATTCTGTGGCATTGGCAGGTGGTGAGCGGAGCACCTCCGTGTTTTAGAGTAGGGGTGTAGGTATCGACTAAATGCAGTGGTTTGCGCTGCCATGGCCACTCCTGAATGAGGTTGTGTGTGAAGGCAAACGTTAGGTGGGATAGTAAGGTGATATAGACACACAATAGAGGGTACAAGCTAGATTAGTTTAGTTCAATCTGGAGTGACATTGTGGAAGAAGTGCAGTTTTCCTTTTTGGTTGGAAAATGTTAAGATTTGGGGAAAAATGGCTGCATGTGTTGAATGTGTCAAAAAAAAAATTAACAGAAGGGAGGATCCAATGGTGAGAGAAGCCACATGAGGCTATCAAGGACAACATACAAAGCTATTTTCATAGAAAGAAATTAAGGTAATGGAAGCATTTTGTACAGAGAAGGAGTGGATGGCCACATCTAATTAAACAAAGTCTGGGTGAGAATATATTTTTGTTTTCACATATGCAAGATTATGCAAGATTTTTTCTATGAACATAAACTTACAATATTGAGATAGGCAATGATATAGTCTTTGTTGAAATAGATTTTTATTCAAGTTATGTTGTTGTCACATGTTTTATAAAAAGGAAATTCTTTCAAGAAATCATATAAAATTTACTTAAACCATAGTTTTAATTTGAAGTCTACTTTAATAAACAAAGATTTTTTATTTTTAGAATAGCATTAGAGATAGAGAAAGAATTCTAGTCCATCTAAATAGATTTAATAAAAGAATAAATTACATTAGACATTATCAATTTATATCATAGAGGATCTAAGGTAATATGGTTTTATTTGACCACCTATCAGTAGAATTTTCTATCCAACTCTAACATCATTTATCAATAAAATTTATATATAAGATAAATTCTTTCTAATTTAAAGATATTATAATCAAATATCAAGTATATAAAATTTGAATAATAGCAATTCAAGGTGATTATTTTAAAATAGATTTAAATATCACATACATACTTTAAGTTATCATATTTTAGAACTTTCCATAATCTTCTAGAAACTTCCGTAGTCTTTTAGAATCTTCTATAATCTTTTAAAATCTTCTAGAATCTTCTAGAATCTTCTAGAATCTTCTTCAATCTTCTAGAACCTCTCGTAGTCTTTTAGAATCTTTTAGAATCTTCTTTAGTCTTCTTGAACTTGTCTTAGTCTTCTTGAACTTGTCTTAGTCTTCTAGAATCTTCTAGGATATTCTTAAAAGATTTGATACGACATAGGCCTTATAGTATAAATATGAGGCAAGACCAAGATGCACCTCAGTCTTGCCAACACAAGTCTTGGAGCAATTCAAAGTATTGCCTTGTTTCTTGATATCAATTTAGTCTTTTGTTCTTGTCAATGATCTAGTTCTTTATTCTTATCCATCTAGTTTTGTATTCTTGAAATTATTCTAGTTCTATGATCTTTTCTTTGTTTCTTTGCTAATCCACTATCTTATATCTCTAACAGTTTGGCAAGACTGTCTAAGTAATCATATCAAAGCTTTCATCTCTTGATAGAGAGTGAATTATCCCTCTTCTTGAAGATACTATTGCGTTGTAAAGAAGTGCAGATTACCCCCTTTTAGATGATATGGTTATTTCTTATAATTTAATCTTTTTTTGGAAAGAATAGATTATCCTTTTCCTATGATATATCACTACATTTTAGAGATTGTGGATTACCCTCCTATAAATTAATTTTGTTTAGAAATTATTTTTTTTAGTATAAAAAATATTACACTAATAGCTTATTAATTTTTTCTTTGTCAATATGAAAATAGATCAGATTAATGGAGGTGCATCCTCACAAATAGAAAATAGAGTGGCCACTCTTGTAGATCTTTGAGCTCTTTTGGATATCGTATGAGAAAAAATGACATTCCTTTGTAATCCAAAAAAAAAATTGCAAATAGAATAAATATCCAAAGAAACTAAGGAAGAGATTTATAGTTTGTAACAAGAGATTATACAATTTAGAAAAGAATTCTCTACTCTTATAGAATTTGGAGGCTTTTATAAAAAGATTTATTATTGTATTTGGAGATAATAATCAAGAAAGAGTGGCAAAAAAGGAAGATTCAAAATCTACGACAAGGACAATATTGAGCTACGATTTATGTTGCAAAATTTCAATAACTTACTTGTGATCTTAATTGGAATGATAAGATTTTTATGACTCAATTCAGTTATGGCCTAAAAGACAATGTGAAGAATTTATTGATCACAATGCTAAGAGTGGAAAGTTTAGAAAAACTCATATCTCAAGCTATTACTTGTGACAATTGTCTATTTGAGTTACGATAGGAGAGGCGATCAATTTTCAATAATACCTATCAAGGTATGTCTGCTATATTTTCAAGAATATTGGAAAAGCTATTAATATATCTTGAATCCATACAGATTGATACAATTCAATTTAAGCTATTAATACTAACAAAAAAGATTAGACATCGGCAAGAGAATCTATGTCTATATTGTCGAAGACCTAATCACAAGGCAGCAAACTGTCCAAACAAGTCTAGACAATTCAAGGCACAAGGTATAATATCTGAATTGCAGAGGTCAGAAAACAAAACCGTCCACTTACAATAAAGACCTTACGGTTGGATACCCTCAAATCTAAAGTATCAGAAAAAGATTTTTTTCTAGCTCTAGATCTAATATCCTATTTTATACTTCATATATATATAAGAACCCTAAAACAAGAGATTTTTGCTAAAATCCTTTTAGATATTGGAGCCTCGGCATGCTTTATGAATAAGAATTTTGCAACCAAGTACAACTTAGTACTTGTAAAGAAGATCTATTCCACATCTATTGAAGTCATTGATAGACAAAACCTTACATTATGAGATATTATTGAAGAAATCCAACCATTGGAAGTGATACTAAGAGATCAAGTATCACACATTATCTTCAACATCATTCAATGTCCAACAAATCTTATTGTCATTGAACTCTCTTGGTGTAAATTACATAATCCTAATATTGATTGGAGTTTGTAAAAGATTTTTTCAAGATCCAAACATCAAAAGAAGAAATGAGGTGCTACTTTATTTCTTCAAGCTAAAGCATTTATGCAAGCAACAAAAAAAGGGGCTGCATTTGCATTGTATGCTATGCCAATAAAAGATCCAATGGAGCAACTGAAGCAAGATATTCCTAGTCAATACCATGACCTTGAAGATGTATTTGAAAAAAAAAAAATAGACATGTTACCAAAATACCATCTTTATGATTGTGCAATCGAATTACAAGATAGAATTCAATCTTTATTTAGTCTAATTTATAATCTCTCACAAATGGAGCTTACAGCCTTGTAAGAATATATTGATGAAAACCTAGCCAAGAATTTTATTAGACATTCAAAATCACCTATAGGAGCTCCTATCTTGTTTGTGAAGAAGAAGGATGGTTCTTTACGTATGTGTATTGACTATCAAGGTCTGAACAAGGTAATTATAAAAAATCGCTATCTATTACTATTAATCTCAAGATTATTGGAATAATTAGGACATACAAAGATCTTTATAAAGATTGATTTGAGAGGCACCTACAATCTAGTTAGGATTAAAGAAAGAGATTAATAAAAGACAACATTCTTTATAAAGTATGGACATTTTGAATACAATGTTATGCTTTTTGGACTTACAAATGCACATATAATCTTTCAACATATAATGAATAATATCTTACAGGAATATTTAGATGGCTTTGTAGTCATTTAGTTGAACAATATCTTGATCTTTTCTAAGAATGAACAAGAACATGAATATCATGTACAAATGGTATTACAAAAACTATGGAAAAATAGATTATATGCCAAATTAAAGAAGTGCTCTTTCTATCAACCATTAGTTGAGTTTTTGGGATATATTAATTCTAAAAATAGAATTTCTATAGATCCAAAGAAGATACAAATTATTATAGAGTAGAAACAATCGTCATCAATTAGAGATGTATAATATTTTTTGAAATTTATAAATTTTTATAAAATCTTCATCAAGGATCATTTTAAGATTGTGGCTCTATTAACATGACTTATAGGCAAGGAAAAATTTATTTGGGATGACAAGGCTGAAAAAACATTGAAGAAGCTAAAAAAAATCGTTCACTTTAGCCTTTATATTTGTCTATGCAGATCCAACAAAACCATTCATTGTAAAAACAAATGACTCAAATTTTGCACTTGGATCTGTACTCTCTCAAATTGGTGATGATGGTCAAGTATATCTAATAGCATTCTGCTTTTTAAAAATTTTCAACTACAAAGATCAATTATAAGATCTATGATAAAAAACTATTGGCAATTGTTGATGCTTTTGAAGAATAGTGTCATTTGCTAGAGGGGACTCAACACAAGATTATAGTATATATTGACCACAAAAACTTAGAATATTTTATGAGTGCTCAAGTTTTGAATCATTGACAAGCACGATGGAACATGTCATTATCTTAATTTAATTTTTTAATTACATATTGTTTGGAAAAACTTCAAGAGAAACCAAATGCTCTTTCTTGATGATCATATCTTGCGCCAAGAATGAGAGACATTATATTGAATCAACAAAAATCAGTCATGTTAAAGCCGTCTAATTTATAATTGATAATATTGACAATATCTAACTATACAAATATAACTTTGAAGATGGAAATTAAGAGAGCACTGAAAATAGATGTATTTATAGAGAGCATTCAACAATATCTAAAAAATACACATGTAGAAGAAAACAATAATTTCAAGTTCGAGGACAAATTGTTATATTTCAAGGATCTCTTCTATATTCCTCCATACCCTACAAGACTTCAAATTCTTCAAGCATGACATGACCTTCCAACAGCTAGATATTTTGGCTTCAATAAGATCTTGGAATTAATATCAAGAGATTATTGATAATCTCAAATGTAAAAATTTGTGAAAGAATTCATCCAATCATGCAAAATTTGTGCCTGAGCAAAGGCCCCAAGATACCAACCATATAGAATTTTCCAACCACTTCCAACTCTTAAGGATCCATGGCAATTGTTATCCATAGATTTCATTATATATCTTCTAATTTTGAATGGAAAAGATTCAATTTTTGTGGTGGTAGACCGTCTTACCAAGATGGCATATTTTATTTCGTACAACAAGATTATTTTTGGAGAAGAAATGGCCAAGCTTTTTATTAATAATATTTATCAAATATATGGCCTTCCAAATAATATTATTTCGAACTGAGGACCACAATTTGTATCAGATTTTTAGAGAGGACTATTTTAATTTTTGAAGGTCAAGATCAGTCTTTCATCAACTTATCATCCTTAGACTAATGGTCAAATAAAAAAAATGAATCAAATCTTAGAATAATATCTTTGTTGTAGTATAAATTATCAACAAGATGATTAGATGGACCTCCTACCATTGGTTGAGTTTGTATATAATAACTCCAAACATTCTTCAACAAAGCAAATTCCATCCTTTTCAAACTATGGATACCACTTTAGAGTAGATCCATTCCAAATTAAAGATGTGAGAAGCCTTGTTGCAGAAAATCTAGCTACCTACTTAAAAGACATCCATAAAGAATTAAAATTCCAATTACAAATGGTTCAAGACCAACATAAAGATTATGTAGATATTCATTGCAAGAACTAATCAAAGTTTAAGGTTGGAGATTGTGTCTAGTTACTCTAGCAAAATATACAAATAAATCTACCATCACAAAAATTAGACTATCAAAGACTTAGACCATTTACAATTCTACACAAAGTAAATCTAATAAGTTTTCATCTCGAACTACCAAATAGTATATATATTCATCCAATCTTCAATATCTCACTTTTAGAAACCTATTATAAATGAAGTATTGTTGAAAAAATTCTTCTACCACCAACCCCGATTGAAATCAATTAAGAGTTGGAATACGAAGTGGATGAAATATTGGATTCACATATAAGACATGAATGATTAAAATATTTCATTCATTGAAAGGACTATGGAGTTAGCAAAAGAACATAGAAACCTTCAAATAATCTTAGGAATGGACTTGAAAAAGTTTACAAATTCCGTCAATGATATCTTAGAAAACCTAGATTCAATTATCATTGAAGATTTTGTAGACACCAACATCTCTTGGCTTCTACATGACGCTTTTTTATCAACAACAAAAGACCAATATAAAAAAAGGAGAGCCATATCAAGACCTTTACTTGTATATAGTCATTTTTTCTAAGATAGAATACATTCTGCTAGAAGCTTATTAGTTACAATATCAAATCTTTGCATTTCAAGGGAATTGTAGGAACAAGAGTCAGAAGACTCTTGTGCCTCACAAGCGGCTAGAGAACCATTGCAACTTTTATAATCTGTTGGATTTGAAGAACATGAATAAAGCAAAGAAGGAGTATTCCAACATCAAGTAAGGCCACTTTTGGAGTCTTTAGAGATACGGCCTCATCACAAAAATCTTAATTTAAATATCCAAGTTTTGGTAATATTCCTTGAAATTGAAATGGTGACTTTAGGTGGACCAAAAATTGTGTTTGGAGGATGTTTTGAAGGTCGCAACAAAGAGTAGATTCTTAGATGGGACGTTGGTATAACAGAGGTTATATCTAGAGGTTATTGACGCTACCTCAAGGGTCCTGTTAAACTGGTAATCAATGAACAAAAGACAAAATATGTTGCTTCTCTATTCTAACGAATTTTAGATTTCTTGCATATGTGATTTGATCATCAAATCACTTCAGCTCTTCATGGAACTCGTCGCTAGAAGGAGAGGTGATGTCACAAACATACTTTAAATCATCACATTTTAGAACTTTTTGTAGTCTTTTAGAAGCTTTCATAGTCTTTTAGAAGCTTTCATAGTCTTTTAAAATCTTCTACAATCTTCTAAAATCTTTTAGAATCTTTTTTAGTCTTCTTGAATTTCCCTTAGTCTTCTAGAATCTTCTTCAGTCTTCTAAAATCTTATAGATTATTCTTAGAAGGTTTGATAGAACATAGGCCTTGTAGTATAAATAAGAGAGAAGACCGAGATGCACCTCAATCTTACCAAGACAAGTCTTGGAGCAATTCAAAGTGTTGCCTTGTTTCTTGATATCAATTTAATCCCTTGTTCTTATCCATCCAGTTCTTTGTTCTTGAAATTATTCTAGTTCTGTGATTTTTTTCTTGTTTCTTTGCTAATCCGCTATCTTATATCCTTGACATTAAATAATTTACAAGATTCTATAAATAATATTTTAAATATTAAGCTTTATAGAGATTTAGTATTAAAATAGAAATAAAAATAGAAATAGATAATATTCAAAAAATACTTTGAATCTAAACCTAATATTTTGTGTTTAGGTCTACACTTGCATTGAGCAAGAATTAAGGAAATTTGATAAAATATAAGAAAAAACAACTAGAAGGTCAAAGATTGTGATTTAAAATCAAATAAAAATTTTGTAAATATAAAAATCTTAAATTATTCTATGTAGTAGTTATAAAAATGTCTAAATATTTAAAATATAAGATATTTAAAGTAAAATATATGAGTAAATAATATATATATATATATATATATATATATATATATATATATTTAATTTTTTAATCTAAATCATACAAAAAATAAAAAAATTTCTTGATGATTTATAAGCATCATATCATATTCAACTTTGAAAAATATCAATTTAAAATTTATACATTGCATTAATTTAAGTCTTTTTGAATATTTATTAAAAAAAGAATTATATTAAACAATAAAAATATGACTAATAAAAAGATATATAGATTTATTGGTATTAGGATAGTAATCTTTAAATTATTTTGAAAAGATATTATCTTAGATGACTTTAACATGGTCAACAAGGTTAAATTCTTAAGAATCTTTTCTACAAATATTATAAGAAGAAGATTTGTACTTGTATATAAAAGTAGAAAATTTTAAAATAAATAAATATATATTTGTATTTATATTTATATATATTTATATATATTTTAGAAACTAAAAGTCCACAATGTTGATAAACACTTCTAATAAAATTTATATTAAAATAGTACTTCTTATAGCCATCTTAATGAAAGTTATCTATCTTCATCAAATAGAATTTTTAATATTTAGATTTATTTTGAATAATATCTTGATTACTTAAGAGATTATTAATTAGAATAAAATATATATATATATATATATATATATATATATATATCTATTAAAATTTTATTATCAAATACCTATAATAATATATCTTAGTAGTTTTATTTTACACAAATAAAATATTTTGACTTATATTTGTAATTTATAAATACGATTAAGTTGTTTTTTACCAAGCCTAAAGCAATATTTTTTGTTAATAAGAATATGACAGAAAAGTTAGTAGTCCATAATGAAGTAAAACAAGAATGTTCTTTAATAAGATATTTATTCTTCATAGTAGAAAATATATTCAATCTAGCAATTTAAGAAGTAATAAAGGATCAAAAAAATTAAAAATTAAAAATTACTAAATCTAACTATCAAAGAATAAATATCAACAAATATTGAAATAATATATCAATGACTCCATATTAAATATCAAAAGAAAATAAGAAATTATAAATATTATTATCTAAATTTCATACAAGTTTTGCCATATTATTGGATTGAACATAAATTCGTCTAAATTAGCTACTTATGCACAACTTGGAAAACATCTAAGACCACATTGAACCAAAAAAAATAGTAATTCTAAGGCAAATTAAAATAAAATAAAATAATATTTAAAAATATATTTTAATATATTACATTTAACTTCTAATAGAAAATAAATTTTTATAAAACAAATAAAGAAGAAAGTATATTATTTGTATTTAATAAGACTTAATATTGTAAAAAGCACCATTATTACAAACAAATCAAATTTTTATTTTTATTTTTTACAACTATTCAGGTTGGTTTTCTTAAAGCTATAAAAATTTCAAAACAATATTTTAGAACTTCATATGGAATAGATCTAATACTTATTCTAAACTAAAGTTATTTAGAATATTTATTATAAATCCAATATATATAGATATTTAGATCTAATAGATTCAAATAAAATAATAACATACTTGATATTAAAGTCGATAATTATAACATTACAAATACTAATTTTATATAGTATCTTATTCCAAGGTACAAATAGAAACTTAGATCTAAAATTAGATAGAAACTAGAAGAATCTAAATATAATTTGTTTCAAATTTATATTTTAAATCTTCCAAAAAACTTTTGAAGTATAAAATAGGTATATATGGTCGAATTCCAAATTTGTCATAACTAGCGCAATTATAATATTACAAAAAATTACAAAGCATCACAAAAATAATATGCAATATATTAAAGACATCTTTAATGCTTAAAAAGAAATATTCTTAATAATAATATAAACTAAAGGCATAATTTAAATTATTCCAATTTATCATCCATTTTGTTAGAATTTGATAAGTTACATTTAGATTATTGTGCTGGTAATTTAGTTCCAAAATCTTAAAATTAGATTTTTCTATATAAATTAGTAGAATAAAATTTTCCAAAATATGTGTCCTAATTGTAAAATTTACTTCTAAGAATCTAAAAAAATACACTATTTTATTATGTCCAAAGCTCCCCACCTAAACATCTATCATATATGCACTTAATCAAGGATATTATGATTAAACAAAGAAATTTTAGAAATCTAGTTCTTACAAAATATTAATATTAAAAATATGCTATGTAATAGGAGGGCTTTAAATTTTAAAAATGAATATACTAATTAATTAATTATTAATAATAAATTAAAAAATCTTAATTTTTTTATGTTATTATTATAAAACCTTTGTTTGATCTAAAAATGTAGTAATAGAATTCTCTTGAGTTGATGACATATATGGCTAAAACAATTTAAAATAATCTAAAGCTTCTAACTACCTTAGAATATAAGAATATACTAGACTTAAATCTAAATTTTGATTGGAAGTATATTTAATTTAAGCTCCAAGTTAAAAAAAGAAATGATATTCATAAAGTTAAAATAATATAAAAAGCTAGTTGCAAATATGTGGAAAGCACAATTAAACATGCAAACATCTTTACAATGTATATTATGCACTCTAAAAATTATTAAATCTATTTTATATAGATATTAAAAATGATACCAAAGATACAGAATATGAAATTAGAAAATGACTTCATTAAATAAGATGGTCACTAGTCCAAGAAAATAGGGACTATAAAAACTTTTTTTTGGTAGCACATAATTTTTTTTCCAAATAAAACCTTTTTATGATTAGAAAAAACATAGTGTGTATGTTTACTAAAAATATTTATTGTAGATAACATGAATACAAAGAAATGATTTGATCTTTGAACAAAATCATGGAGTGACAAAAAGGAGTAATAAAGAAGAACGTTTCTTTTTATCTAACTTTACAAATTGTGGCAAAATGATGTAAAAAGATACATATAAGAGCACAAAGAAACAACCTTATGCAGAATATACAATGTGCCTCATAATGGTCTAATAATTCATACACCAAATAAAGAATAGATGGTAGGTTTAACCCAGGTATTATTCTGTACACTTGTCTTGCTCCTTAAAATACCTTGTGATAAGAATACCTTGTGATGAGGTGTTAGGGCTTAGAATGCTTAATCTTTACTTACCATTTAATCCAAGCAAGGGTTAAATGAAAAAAGCTAAAATAAAATAATTATTGTGAATGTTTCAGTGTGCTGGCATTGTGCAAGTGTACTCGATTTAATGAGACAATTGTAACCAAAAAGTTCAGATACTATACTGCCTTGTAGTCTCTGGAACTGGCAATGATAATAGCAGAAGATGCTTTGACACATTTTTATTTGTTCAAGAGACTCACTAACACCTAAGATGGATTCATGATAGTAGATTTTACTGGAAACAGGCAATGATAATACCAGAAGATGGTGCAACACATTTTTATTAGTTCAAAAGTTTCACCCAACACTTCAGCTAGATTCATGAAACCTCCAGTTCCACAACAAAATTCCAGAAAACGTTGCGTTGTAACAGCGATGGAGTTGCACAACAAATTCAGAAACATCAAAACCCACAATCAATTTCACATTACAATACTCTCCTCAGATCTACTTCAAATTGCAATTCACCAAACATTGATGTTTATGATAACAAGCAGCCGACCTGGATGTGGGAGACTAAATGTACAAGTTTTTGTTGGGAAGCCCAACCGCCTCACTCTGCCATTTTTGATTCTCACACAACAATGCTAGTAATAGTAACATCACTCAATGGTCTTGTGGCGCCCTAGCACTCAGTCCTTTAATATAACGACGTGGCCACACCCAAAGACAGCGACGACTAAGTGAAGCAGGGTCCGCTACCTTCCTGATCATTCAAACCATCACTTATCCTCTTTCTAGAGATAGTTGATATACAGTTCAAGAAAAGCAATGCAGAGTAGTCTTTTTCTACATCGACTCCAACCTGAGGGCGGGTCTTTTTCTGCAAGGCTAAGACTTCTTCTGAAACATTGAAGTACAGATTTGGTTGCAATCCTTACCGAATATATCTTCTACATACGAAATGTACAACACAATCGTGAACCAGTTCTTCACTCCGTTTGAGCTATGTACTTCGTTCTACAAAACTTCCATTCTTGGTCACCTGCATAGAAACCTAACGCTTCTCGCATTCAATGAGCACCTGAAGAGTTTGAAGAGTTTGCAGGTACATTGATATCAAGTCGAGCTGTTTGATGGCGCTCTAATCACATAAAAAAGTTTCGTAAATGGAATCGCCAGTCACAGGGCTTGTTCTGCAGAAAAGAAGATATATCAGTGCCCATCGACGTGTATCTAATCACAATGGAGCTGCCATGCTAGGCAAATTGCCTGCTAGTTTATGAAAATATTAGTATAACACGATAAACGGCCATATTTCTTACAATTAGAAAAAAGTATTATGGCAAGCTTTAAGAAAGATGTAATCTTGATAAAGGAAAAGTGCTAACCCGTCAGCAATTCCGTATAGTTCTTCCGCTGATCATTTCTCTAGTCTGCTTCAGTGAACTCTGTCGACACAAAACCACCCCCAGTAAGTTCTTTGTTCACTAACCGCGTTTGTGCAACTGAAGCGAATAAAAGATATCCTATGAAGTATCGCATGCTATTAAAAACATGACTGTCTTAGCAAAGACAATATCAGGGCAAAAGCCAAACTGAGGACTGTGCTCATCTCATAACGAGAAGGACAAGCTATTGAAAAGATCAAGTGACACGACGAGATATTTGAAGGATGTACAAGCACCAGTAATCGCGGTACTTTTAAACCAAGTATTTTCCGTCATCAAGCTTCCCTCGAGATTGGAGTTGGTAAGGTTCGCCTGCGTGTCAGTTATGAAAAGAGATCAGAAACGAAAAAAAAAAAAACAGGTCACGCTAAGTTCAGCAATACTGTCCCTGACGCAAAGATTGCTGTTTCCTGCTCTTTTTAAAACCCACAAATCAACTGCTCTTTTTTTAGCATTTAGTGTAAACGATCTCCACAACATCACCTTTAAAAATTCCACAACTGA
Source organism: Physcomitrellopsis africana (assembly GCA_036785485.1). Lineage (NCBI taxonomy): Eukaryota > Viridiplantae > Streptophyta > Bryopsida > Funariales > Funariaceae > Physcomitrellopsis > Physcomitrellopsis africana. The sequence continues at coordinate 307,974 of JAWRVF010000203.1, read as the reverse complement.
TACCCCTCTAAAATACCACATTGAGATTGAATTATTAAGACTAATTCCAAACAATACATAGGCTAAATGTTCTTATTAACTCACTACCAGGGAAAACCCAAAACACAAACCAAATCCTGATGCCAGTAAAAGATCACACAGCAAGAGGTGTACCTTTGCAACACCGGCTAACGAGAAGTCAGCTACTCGAAAGTTCGCATCAACAAGATCGGTTCCTGGAATCACACGGAGGTCTAATCAGTCCAAAGGGGAACTTACACTTAACTCAAATGAATACTCCAACAAAATTAATTTGAGGTGGCTTGTCGTTTTACTGAAGCGAGGGTCGGTGAATTCAATTACCAGTCAAGTCCGATTCAAAGAAGCTAGTACTAAACAGATTCACCCCTTGGAAGTACTGCACACAACAATGAATATTAAGTTTAAAAAGTGACACGACTTGATTACGCCATGCAAACCCAGATCACATCCACGTGCATCGGCAAATGAGATTCAAGGTAATGCCAAGTACAACAATGGCTTTACCGTCTGTGTTGATCCACATAAATTTCTTCCCGTCAAGTCCTGGCCGTATGTCACCTCTTGTCTGTATCGATCACCGCCCTACACAAACAGACTCCATTAAAGACCTTAAAAACTTTCTTCATTTTGGAAACACGTACAGCTAGAATGTCAATCATCAAGTCTAACCAGTAAAAATTTCTTCAATTGTAGACATACCCGAAGGGCAAGTGCAGGATCTGGAGCTGAGTAGCACAATGAGGCTGCCGCAAGGGCGACGAGACTGGCCCGTCCGAATCTTTGCAACCCTGCAAATTCATAGTCTCGTTCGATGTACTCATCCTGAACCAACACTCACTAATTTGTAAATAGATGATTTCATTCCTCATAAGTTCATCTCCTGGAAGAAAAGCTAGACAGCGTACTCGAAAAATGGGGAATAGTCCATCGAGTACTGTACATAATTACTGAAGCACATCCGAATTTCAACACACACAAAATGGTTCGATCTTTCTTTGGCAAGAGAGGCACGTGGACTGACAATCTAACTTGGTTTTGGAATCCTTTGGAAGTAACAATAAAAAACATAAGGGTACAAAAGTTACTTCGCATTCGAAGAAGCCATTCCACTGAAAATCTAGAGAACTCTTACGACAAATCCATCTTGCGGTTTCCATGCAGAGAACTATTATTGGTAGCAGGTCATCCTGTTTCAAATCTATAAGGCCGAGAAGATTCAGAAATTTTCGAATCCTCACACTCGAATGCCTCAAAAAACAAAATAAAATATAAATTATAAAAGCATCTAAGAAATTTGGAGATCTTGTGATGAAATGAAACCACTGACCTCTCTTGATTTTTCATCGGCTTCCTTGTAATACAAATGCTCGTCATCGATTCTCGAGGAGGAAGAGGAGGAGGAGGCTAAAGATGTTGTGCACGGCGTTGAAACTCCCAACGACGGTTGTGCACTTATCGAGACGCTTGAGGGCGCGGCAGGCGAATCCAACGAAACCCCACTGATCAGCGCCCTCAAAGCTGACAAACAAATTGTAGGCAGAGCAGCCATGACGGCAATTCACGATACACACACACGTAACTTCTGCAACCCAGTGTGGACCAACCCAGTGCTTCTTGCACTCCCTAAAGACTCTCCTCTCCACCTCTCTAATCCAGCAACTCCTCCAACCCGATTCTGTAAGCGGCGATCAGGGAACAGGACAGCGAACTCTAAACAGCCTCAACACCAAATCACCTGCTGAGCATGCATCAAAGCCACGGCTCAAAAACCAACACACGCTGCAAGGAAAAGACACCTTGGAATTCTCACGCGACCACATGCAGTTGAACCCAACAAACCCACAAGGGCAAAAACCAGCCGGAAGCTGACGGAGAAAACGAGGATACGGGTGGACCCATAAACCGAATCAACGAGACACCGGCCCCAGGGCCTTGAAAGCTCCACACCACAAACCGGATCTTCTGGAAACAAAAGAAAAATAAATAAAAGGGCAAGCGACCACTGCTCACAAGCTGCAATCTCAGCCGACACACACGGATACCGAGCTCGATCTGGGATTCTGCAAACAGAAGCTCACGAAAAGCAGGTGGATGCCGAAAAGTGAGCCAGAGGGAGAGAACGAGAGAGAGAAAGAGAGAAGGAGAAAGAGCTATGCACAGCTTGAGCGGACTCAGCAGCTGCTGACCCTGCAGATAAGCTTGATGCCGCCGCAGCAACAACAACAACCCCACACACACCTTTACACTTGGCTTCGATCAAGCTTTTGTCGATGTGTGTTGGTGTGTGTGTCTCTATTCTCCCCTTGTCGAGCTTCAGCTACGCACAAGCTCTAGTCTTGTGTTTGCATTGAATTTGTTGCCACAGGGAGCACTGTTTGCGTGGATTGTTTCCACTTTTGCAAGCGGGGTTTTGGTCATTAGGTTGGTGGTTTGTTTGTGCTTTTGTGGTATCAGTTTTTTATGTTCAGCAGTGTTGGGTCATTGTGCCTGATGTTTGGGTGGGACAATTTTTTTTTTTTTTTTTTTTTTTTTTTTTCTCTCTCTCTCTTTCATCGTCTGTTCTCCAAGTGGATAATACCTTGCTCCTTCTTTTTCCTTGGTTTTGCATTTCCTGATTTTTGGTTTTGCTTGTTCTTGAAATATTTGAAAAATCATGTGTGTTTAGGTAGTGAAGTAAATTTAACAGATTTAGTTTTGAAATTTTGCTTTTTATTTTTGTTTTATAACAATAGTGTTGAAAATGTATAAAACAATGGACTTCTATTATGAGGAACACATTATCAAATTTTTCCATGTATAGTAGAAATTTTTTTCAGTTTGTTAACTTTATGACAAATTTGTTTGAAATTGTAGAAAAATACATATTTTTTGTAATATTTGCATTTAATAGTTGTGTTAAGCACTACATGTACAACCAATATAACAATACATTGTTCACAACAATTGTTGTATTAATTTCTTAAATACAATCATATGACTAAAAACTTCAAGTTGATTGATCTAAAGATTGAACTTAGGATCAATTTATCTATTAGGGAGACTTTAAATCTAAAAGCCCACAGTGAAAGGCTATATCATGAAATGTCTAATCAAAGTCCTCATCTTAGTTTTAAAAAAAAAAAAAAAAAAGTTGTTTTTTGAAAGTCTCAATCTTTAAAAAGTCTTAATTTTTGGAGATAGTATAAAGTGAAACAAGACCATGACATAGACAAAATCTTTTTTCTTATTATAATTTTAAATATGATATCTTATATCTTAATTTTAACAATTATAACAAACATTGAAACAATATTTATTATTTTAAAAAAATTAGAAATATTTGACACAACTTCTCAAAGTTTTGAAAAAGACCACCGCTTGGAATGGACCTAACAAAACTTCTACAAAACAACACTATTCATACCATGTACATAAAAAGTGCATTCCATCTCATATATATATTTTTTTTGTTATGATCTCATCTCTTGGCGGATTTTCCTAAGTATAAAGCCAACCATATAAGGCTTGTTGAAATTTCAACAGAATACAAGCAGTTGCGCCTGCCTACTCCCTTGCAAAGAAAGACCCCTTAATATTTTGGAATTTAAAGAATTAAATCTCATCAAAGATTTTTCAAACATATGTACTATTATTTTAATTATCCTACTTGATTTTTTACTTTAAATTGAAATAACACATCTTGCAATCACATGCTATGAAACCATAAGATCTTAAATAAATATATATTTTTTATTGCAAGTTTAAAATTACAAGTGGTGTAGGTTTTCTAGCAGAACATATCATAAAACATAATGTCACGAACCAACGATAAGAATATTCAAATTCCGAAAGCATAAATCTTTGAAACATTTCTATAGTCACTTGCTTGTGTTAGCATAATTCCACTTCTATATAAATAATTCTAACTCCCATTGATCACCGTGACATTGCTAAATGCCATTTTACTTCCGAAGAATCCTCTTTATCGTTGACGTTCCACTGCGTCACGGACCCTATTCGGACTTCAATCTTTTCGTGTTACAAGGTGAATTTGACCCTAGTTGTTTCAGACCTTGGTGGACAATTGCATAAATCACCGGTTCTAAGATACTCGAATCTTCAAAACGTTCATACAAAATTTTGCAGCTCTCAAAAACTTAGTTCTGATGCCATCATAGAACTGAAAGATAATTAAGATGCAGCGGAAGTGTCTATCTTCTCTGATCCGCTGTTTTGTGTTGACTTCTTTCGCTTCCTCCTAGCTTTTTTCTTCTTCTCCTGCGCCCCAGCTTCATTCGCAGCTGCAGTCGATTTCTGCTGATACAAAAACCATTAGAACCAACTCTCAACGCCATGATATCTAGTTCGAAATAACAGGTAATTTCTCTTTCTAGTTATGTAATGCTGAGGTATGCGCCCCTGAAACCATTGCTATTCCAGATCAGTATGCATGTCTTAAATTGCAGTGTGCTATCAGAGTTCTGTGATCTTATCCTACACAAGATACTGGACACTGAAGATGAAGCAATGAAAAAAAGGAGTTCCAAGAAACAAAGATGGATGCAAGGGTATTGAAACCAACCTGTTCAGTATTCTTCTGCTCCACTTTCTTCGACTTTTTCTTACACGATAGAGGGTTCGGTCCCTGTGAAAACCAGAGACATTCAACAGTTGAGCTGGGTCATTAAGATGAAGTTGTATGCAGAAGAATGAAGTTAACATGCGATACAATTCACAAACGATTTAGATATTCTGTTGTTTGACAACGTTAAGGAAAAAGGCGAGCACCTTAGCACGTTTTCTTTTGAAAACAGGTCGATCTGCCACTCCAAGGGAATTATGTTTTCTCTTAGCATTATTCATTTGTAAGGATGAGGCATCTGCAGCGGCATCGTTTCCGTTTGCACCATCCTCTCCTTTCACCTCACTTTCATCTTTCTTATTCAGCTTCTCTTCCCTTAACGTCAATAAATGCTTCTCCCTTTCACTCAATCGATTGCGTTCAATCTCGCCCATTTTAGCATACTGTCTTTGCGTGTCTGAGGGAGGTTCCAACACTAATGACGTATTGTTTGCATAAATCAGAGCCCCGCCGTGAACCTGACAGTAGAAAGAATCAGTTAAAGCTGCTGAGTGTTTCTAGGTCACCCTACACCCGCTTGCCTTCATGGAAAATGGATAGTGCAGTATGAAGGCACTATAATTTGAATTCAGCACCTGCAGGTGCTCCACGCGACAGGGAATATGTGAAGAAAAAAGCGGAAAATTACATGGGTGAGAACTTTACCATGAGGCCTCATCCAACATATTACCAAAGGTGTATAAGCATTAAGAAAACGAGAGGATTTATTGAATGCACACCTTGCGCAGCCGCTTTCGCAAATCAACATCCTGAGTAGCCACAAAATAGTGCTCCTCATTATGACTACCCACCAAAGTAGTCAGACACTCTGAAGCCGGAAGACTTGGATCATGCTCGCATCTGAAAATTGCATGAACTACGATAAGCGATCAATCTTGTAGAAGCTACTTGCTTAAAAAATGCACCTAACACTAAAAGAAACCACGATGAACTCATGAACCCCAATCTTACCAAATTCTCATCGCACCTTGTCAGAGTTACCGTTGTTCGGAAACGGGAAACCTAAATGGTATCTGAACGATCCAGTAATGGAACTCTCAATACACTGACGAGTAGATAAAACTGACTTATGATGTATTATCTTGTGCCTTGAAGTATACTGTGAAAAACGTGTTGTAATTGTGGCAACGTCTGGATTTGAGTGAAGACCTACACCTTGTACTAAACAGGCTAATCGTCACTACTCTAATATTTGATGCAAAATGCACTCCAGGGGCAAGATAAACCCCTTGTCTATATAGAAAACGAACTGCGCGAATTCCATCCAGACTCCACGGGCGCGAATTGACCATAGATTCCAGTTACACTGGTGTCATCTCTATTCACCCCACGCGAACGTCTCCCAAACCCTAAACCCTGAATATTGCAGCACGCAATTCCACTGAAGAGCAAAGGATATAAACCATACTTGATCAAGTCCAGGCGCCTAGCAGCGAGCGCAGAACCCGAGTAAGCCTCTCCCAGCTTCTTCAGCTCTGCAATCACACACCTGCAATTCGAGCATTCAGCACTGCAGTCGGCTGCAACGTAAACCATAAACCCTGAAAACCCCAAAACCTGGAATCGAGATGTACCTCGAAACAATGGGCTTCGCAGGTGCCCCGAGGAGAGTAGAGAGGGAATCCGGAAGAGCTCCGAGCCTTTGAGCGAGATTGTGGTGCACGAAAGTGCCATCGCAGAGAACTTTGAACGGCTCCCGGAATCCAAAGCAGGTTTTGTAGAAGCTCACGTGACGTCGAAGCTGTTTCTGCTTCTTGACCCTCATGGTATCGGTTCAGGAATCAACAAACCCCGAGCAATTACTCAAGCTATCACTGCAATTCTTTCATGAAACAACGCCGCGGTAGAGGTTGGCCACCTCTCGAGCTTGCAACGACGAAGCCTCATGTGCCCTCGTCGCCAATACTGCCATCATATTCCCGGCCGGGTCTGCAGCTGGTCCGAACCCGACCCGGCCCGACCCGCCCGGTCACGGACAACTCAAGAGTTACGTTCATCCAACACTATTAATCATCCGAGGCTTCGACTGATTCTGTGCACATAGAACCATTTCACATCTTAACTTGGTGAGATTATTCTTTAAGTCATCATGACTTTAAATGACTTTAAAATTAATCAATTTTCTCAAACTTTAACTGTTTAAGTTATGGAACTGAATATTTGTAAAATTAATTTGAATTTTAAAATTAAAATAAAATGGAATTTATGTGTTTTTAATATATGTTACATTATGCAAATTCCAAGTATTCAGATGCAATTTGTTTCTTTTCTTTTTCTGTTTTTGTTTTTGTTTTTTTGTTTTTGTCCTTTTTTGACACAGCCGGGGTATACCCAATGCATTAATTTGTCTGTGGGCACTTGCAATTTGTTACAACAACACTATGAAGAGAACCCTAAATTGATTTCGTCCTTAATTTAGGACCTTATCTACATAAAATATGATCATTGGTGTTATTTTTATGATTAATTGAATGCATTACATTGTAAACCTTTATCTTAAAAAGATGAAAAAAATAATTTCAATGTGAAGATTTAATGCTGTAATGCAATGGTTCCACCACAATTTTAGAGTATTCTAAATAACTTTTTAAAATAAAATATATATATATATATATATATATATATATATTTATTATTTATTTTAAAAGGTCGTAGTTAATCTAAAAAATGTAACAAGACCGAGAACCTTACACTTGAACAATGTAACTTGACCAAAAATCTACATTGTATTTTTTTGTATTCACTATGTATATAGTATCAAAGAGGAGATTAAAGTGATTTTAAACTCGATTATTACTGCATATCATGACAATGTAGATTTTCACAATATGGGGTACTTCTTGAATGAAAAAATAAAATATATTCTGAAATTGAAAAATACTGTTTTAAAATAAATGTTGTAACTAAATAACCAAATTTTCAAACACTTTGTACTTAAGATCCAACCATTGTGGACAATTGTATGTAATCAAATAAGTTAAGCTGGTTTCAATTTCAACTTGTCACCTTCGTTTTATCAAAATTTTTAATAACAAATAAACAATGTTGTAATATATATATATATATATATATATATATATAATCAAAATCCTTCAATGTTTTTACTTTCTTTCTTTAGAGTATCAAATCTAAATTAATGCACAAAAAGGAGAATAAAAATTAACTATGTTTAAGAAGAATATTTGACACTACTGGTACTGCTAATACAAGAGAAAGAAAATTGTATTAAATATCTATTTTAAACTACATGTAAAATAAAAAGTAAGACTTTTTGTTAATTTGAAAGTTTTCACGCTTGTTGGTTACCAATTAGTTTTCCCACACTTTCAAAAGTGGTCCTGATTAAACCAATCAAATAACACATAGCTCTGGCAAACAATAAGAAAGAAAAGGATCTCATGAATAGAAGTTTCGTTCTTTTGTCCATGTCACCAAATTTAGAGTAAAACCTCCAAAGCCAATGCCAACGTGGCAGGCGAGCTTGATTCGTACTACCCGCCGTGTCGGGCGACCAACGGTCCGTAGCGCACACTCTCCCCATGAAATCAATGAAATCGGATGTATTGGTAGATACGACGAAGTCGACGGGAACCAGAAGATTGAAGCTTAGGCATGCACAAAACTCCTATTCTCGGCGACGCTTGTCTCAGCTTCGAGGACATTGACTTCTTAAGCGAGAAATTTGTAGATGAGGAGCTGGATATCAAAGCTGAGTTTAGATCGACAATCGGGATTATCTTCAATTTCATGGATAGTCGGAAAGATAGGCAGAATCTGGACCTTGTTCTGCGCGAGATCGCAAGAATGACCACAACGAGGGCGGGATTTTGGAGGCACGATGTCGCAGCAGCCGATTGGGTTTGAAGGGTTCAACTGTTCCTGGTTTGTAAGTGTCAAGGGTTTGCATTCGAACCATCACATGAAGCTTTGCAGGAAATTTTGAGCGGGAGGTGAGCGAGAGCTCCAGTTGAGACGTGGGGGCAAGAGCTGCGTGTTTGCAATGTTGTGAGAGATTCATGGTAGTGCTTTAGGGTTGAGTTTTTTCTACCGCTTCTTGTAACTGAAGTTTGGTTATGGATTTTGGGAATTTAGCAGCATGGTCATCGGTTGTGAAAGTCTCGAACGGTGACGTGCAGTCGAGGGGATTGCGTGTTTATTTCATGACTCTCAAGGGACTTCGTTGTTTCGAATACTTGCGGCTCTGATTATTGTTTACGTGTTTTACGTGATGATTGATGACTTCTATGATCGCCGCTGTGCTTGCTCAATATCATTAGATTTTTGTACACGCGCGCTGTCGTGAAATCGGGTCGCATTTTAGTGCCTGCAGGTTTCAGGGGTTTCAAGGGTTTGTGCCTTCAACTTTTTGTTGATATTTTCTAATCTTTGAGAAATGTAGAACAGCATAGTGAAGTCTCTTGGGTTAAATTATTTGTTGCAGATCCTTGCAACAAGAACACGAATCGAGTGGATTGTAATGGGTGAATTTTAGTGGGCAAGTTTGATACTAGCTGTGTTTTCTTCTCCAAGCGTGGCTTTTAACCAGTGACGAATATGACAAAGTCGAGATAATCTGGTTTTTATTTCAGGTACTTCGACTTAACGTGCTCCGATTGGAAGAATAGTTTTTTAACGAAGAAAAAAATAAAAATAAATCAGAGGATCTAATATTCATGATTTGCAAGAAAGAAACTAATACTAGCCCTGGTATCTGTGTCGTGGTCACAAGTAGGGTTTATGAGAAGAATCTGTTGAGCTACAGTTTCTGATGCATTGTAACTTCGTTCTTTCAATATTCTCAAGCATTAACCATAACAACTGTGTCATCGGACTAATTTATTGCACAATCTCCTGCCATTTAATGCACAAACTAATTGTACGTGGATGTGAAGGTTATTTTTCATCGCGAAGCTTAGTTAGTCTCAACCGATGATTTCTGTTTTATGACAAGTCTGTTCTGTCGCAAATTATGTCGCCTTCATTCTTTAGTAGTGATGATGTATTATCGTGAAAGGGTTTGGAGTGTTAATCAATTTCACTTAGCCGGTATTAACCATCTTGAGAAAGCCCCCCCCCCCCAGTGCAACGTGGTGTATTGATGAAGAATTTAATTGAGTCTGATTTGATTAATTTTTAGGTTCAATAGAGTTCAATCTTTGGCTGATTGCAATGCTAATGTTGCTGATAACAGGGTCGGTATTCGTTCTATTTGATCGATCTGGATGCGGAGCAATCTGTGATGCCAATCGTCTCTACTCATCACTGGTACTCGTTTCTCTACTCTTCACTTCTGCAACCTTTTATTTTTTTTCAACCCTTATGCCAGAGTATGAATTCATGTACATCTTATCTCTGTTTTTTCATCTTTTCCTGGCAATATGGTGGGATACTTAGTATTACCAGGGAATCTCAAACATGTAAAAATAAGTTCATTTAATTTGAACATTTATCTCGGCAGTGACAATGAAGAGAAAGAGGGAAGCCGAAGTGGAAGGAAGTGACACCTGCAAACTGGGGTCAGAATGGGCTTCGAAGAGGCAGAAGTCGTTTGGTACGAATAAGAAGGCTATAACAACCTTGGGTTACAAGTTCATGAGCAGCAGACCTAGCGTAAGGCGAACCTCCCTCGGATTTCATTCTCAGGGCAGTGACTTCGTTTGGGAACCAAGTCACCACAGCAGCAAGACTCCACTTTATGGAGATGAAGAGGAAGATGAAGAGGAGGACTGGATTTCCCAGGTGGGTGCTCAGTATATGATCCGGAAGAAGCTATACGAGACGCGGGGTCCTTTGAGCAGCTGCAGCACTTACTTCTCCCCAAGAGAACATGAAGAAGAGTTAGATAACGAGTTAGACGATTCATGGATTGCGGATTTTGGGATGCGTTGGATGAAGCGTCGGTGCCGGACGAGAAGGGGTCAATATAAGGTTCACGATGATGCTTGGCTCTGTGAGTTGGGGTTCCAGTGGATGGATAGAGTTCGTGAGCGGGAGCACTCAACCCGAACCTGGCTGTCGGACTTAAGCTCTCAGTACATGACGCGACGGAATCAGGAAACAGATCGTGGCGTTGATGAATTGGGTTCAGGATGCAGAGATCATCTGCAGTTTGCAGGAAGATACAGGGATAACCACGAAGATGTTTCTTTTTGGGAGACTAAGCGGAAGCTTCAGTATTCGGACCAAGGAGCTAAATTGAATAATGGACATGGTCCAAATGTTGGGTCAGAGGAGGCGTCAGGGGTTGGGTCCCGAGGTAAGCACGAGGTGGATCATCGGGTGGACGATCTGAACGCTTCAGAGTCTCTGTCTGTGCAGAGTAGCCGGACTGATGTTCTGGATGAGCTCCAAGTCGCCTTTAGACAGCCTTCAAATGCTGCAGAGCAGGAGGCCAAATTTAAGGAGGGGGAAAAATCTGGTAGGTCTGAATTTGGGGAAGAAGAAAGGGGAGAAGTGGATGCTTCTGATGGGTTTCAAGTGTTGAAATTCGATCCACTGGGAGATCTTGAACTGGCTCAATATGTAGACCTTGATGAATTCAGTTCAAATTCTTCTTAAACTAATGTTGAATGCTTTGTAAAAGTCACTGAAACTTCATCAAGCGCTGGATGCTGGTTGGTGAAGGCAATGTGAAGCTTCACTCATGATAGTTTGAGTTCAGATGCATGCACTAAACTCGTAAGCACACGTTCAATATTTGAAACTGAAGTAGAATTGCATTGTAGAATAGCTTGTGCACCACATCCACGAATCACACTTGATTTGGTGATTAGTCCGCCCTTCACTTTATCGCGAAGGCAAATCGCCTCAACCAATCAATTGGTCACCCAACAAACATGATTTATCCTTATAGCCCTCTAACAGACATTTACATCTACAGTCTAGTTGTACGAAGTTTTCACCCGGAATAATGACCAAATCGATGCTGTGGAGTTTGACATAAGAGAATGACATTAATCTTTTTGTTTTACAATCCGGGGGGAAAGATAAACCTGGCATTCGTCTTTGGGTGCAATGGTGGGTGTGTACAACAGATCGTCACACCCTGGCGTTCTAGCTCGCTTTACATCCAACTTTGTGAAGAAGATGGAGGTGAAAAGCATCAGCTGGTTGATTGCGTATCGTTGTCCGATGCATTGGTGCGGCCCAGCTCCGAACAACAACCAGTTCTTCTTGTACACTTGATCCTCCATTCTTTCTGGAGAGAATCGCTCTGGATCGAAGACTTCAGGGTCCTTGAAGCCCTGGAACGATGACTCCAGCAAAGAAGGGAAGACAATGGTGCCTTTGGGAACGATGTATGTGTCCGTCAAGGCGAAGTCAGAGTTGGCAATGTGAGGAACCAGGGTTGCTGGAGGTCGGTAGCGTAGTACCTCCTTCACCACCATTTCGGTGTACTTCATCTCCCGCAATGATTCTGGAGTGTAGGGCGCCAAAGGATCAGGACGTAGACACAAATGCTCTTCTCGTAGTTTCTCGAGCACGTAGGGGTGCGATTCGATCAGGGCTATCGCCCAGACCAGGGAGGATGTGGACGCGTCTTGAGCTGCGAAGAGGAAGTCAAAGAGGTGGCAGCCGATTTCGTAGTCGGAAGAATGGGGAGGGGGAGGAATATTTGCGGCTTCAGCGTCCCGAAGTTCCCGCACAGTTTCGACCATCCAGAAGTCTATCAGACAAGAAGGCTCTTCGCCCATCGCCATCCTTGCTTTGCTAGCTGTTGCGCATCTTGTGAGCATGTTTTGGATATTTCTCACCGAGCGAGTAGCTTTATAGAATGAGAAGGCTGGGAGGTTGATGGGCAAGCTCATGAGCCCGGTGTTGAAGTTTTTGTAGTCCTCGTCGAACTGTCTGCGCATATCTGGTGTTAGGTATGGGCCCACAAAGACGTTCTGGGAGGTCTCCAGGTTCATGTCTCTGCAGAGCATGCGGATGCGAATTGGGTCATCGCCAAGATCCTTTGCAATGGCCATCCACTTGGCAATGTGCTCCTTCTGTGTCTTCTCTTGGATTGATATGTACACGCCCAACGACTTAGTCGTGAATAACGGCGCGAGTCTGCGGCGCAAATCTTTATGCTCTTCCCCGAACATGAAGATGAGGTTGTGCTCACCAAATAGTCTCCTGCCTAACGGATGACCCACGAGGTGAAATGCATCCGGACGAACGTTTGCGAAGATCTTCTGGGAGAGCTGAGAATCTCGCACAAATAAAACAAATTTGCCGAGTAGAGCGTTCCACGAAACTCCAACCTGAACATATGAATTGATATCCGTATGTCGGCAACCGAAGAATATTGATGTTTAAAAAGCAGAAAATCAGATTGAAGGAATGAATTCATCAGCAAGAATTTAAGTCGGAGTAGGTTCTCACCTTCAACGCAGACTTCGCTTGCTGATCCCAGAATCCTGTAGGGTCAACCACCATCGCAATCACGCTGCCCACGAAGGGCAACACGAAAGACGGCCCCGGCAAATGCTTCCTCTTAGACATGAAAGAAAGCTGTTCGTAAACTACATACGCCGAGACGACGATCACCAATCCCACTCTCCAGTCTATACCCGACATAGCGCCAATAAGGGTCTCCATCTGTGAGAAAATGTGTTTTCCTCCGCAGAACTTACTACTAGATCACAGTATTGGAATGTTCTATGTTCACGGACTTCATCGCGCTCTGTTACCTGCACTCAGAATTGGCAAGATTTAAGAATCAGCCACTTTTTTCGGACTGCAGTATTCTGTCGTGGAGACAACATGTTGCAGCAACGGAATGGAACAGCAGTGAACAGGTGCATAATATTCCTGTGTTATTCTGCACCCAATTGCGATGTAATCTTCTTTCAAGCTCTAGCTTCCCACATATTACTTCTTCCACCTACCTCCGAGGACTAAGACCACTAGCACTTGTTACAGTACGACAAATTTGTGCGCTCTCTTTGATCACACGTTTCCTGTTGCACGACTGGCAGTGCACGGACTGTGGAAGCATCGATCAACTCTGGAATTCCTAACAATCATGAGACCTTTTGTAAGTAGTGGTCACACCTTGGAATCTCCGTCAAAGTCCAAGGGGTCGTGAAGCAGGTGACTCGAACAGCTCCTTCCGCAGACTCCGTCGTCTTGGGCGCAAAAACAAAAACAAAAACAGAGATTAACAAGTTCGCCGCCCAAGGTTTGACTCGGTTGATAAGCACGCTTAAATCGCCATACGATGAGACCCTGCACTGGTCGGGTTGGTCACAGTCAAGTGAAAAGGAACTTGCATCACAAACTCAAGAGAATACTTTCTACGAACCACGATGGCGGCTGCTGCGACACATGTGAAGGTACTGTGCAACTGTCAAGTGCCAAACTAGGATCACACCCCAGCCTCGATGACTCCAAAGTCACTTTTGCTCTTTTGGCACAAGAATGCATGCAGCACCAGAACTAGCGCTAGGAATTGCCACTACCGCTGGTTTGAAGAGAAAGAGGCGAAGCTCTGGAAGAAGCCACGGACCCGAGAAGTTGTTTAGGAAGGGACCCGAAATTGGGTTCCTTATCAATCCTCTCCCCCAGTTTGTCTTCCTGCTAAAGAGTCTCGATGCTTTGCTCGCCACCCAATAAAGCCTACCGCAACAGACTCAGACCCCGACAGTGATACGAAATTCCACTGCCAGAGTGGCTCCAAATTTTACGTCCTGAATTACGCTGGTTGCTGGAGCTTATTGCCTCTCTCAAACTAGAATCGCACTGACGAAGCCACGCTGGTGGTGGTCCTCGAGGTAATTATTTCCGACTACTGGATGGAAAACAACGAGGATCCTAGGGCTCTGTTTGAACCCGGTCAGAAACTTGCATCGACTCTGTCAATGGGTTCCATGCAACCGCATTCAACGTCAAAACGATGTGATCGCCATTCCCGTCATGCCTTCGTGCACGAGGTACGAGTACGACTCGGAGATCGATTCTGTTTCTCCCCACGGAGGCTTCCCACAATCTCGTCTCGTTCATTCGCGTTGTACATGTAATCTACGGTGCGCCCCGCGATACCGCCAACGACATTTCGTCTAGTGGGTCGTCTCTGTGCGCCTCTGTTGTATAATAAATTTTGTGGGTTGTCGAAATGAACGCCTGTCTCGATCTGGGTTTTGTGTCGTCATGAAAGATTGCGGGTGGTGTGAGCGTGGCAGAAAGATTCCCGACCCCGATGCCCTCCCGGCAACTCTTTAAGTGGTCAGCCTCGGCAGCTGGGAAAGGCTTTTGCAGCGACGCTTTTACTTTGTCATGGCTTTTACTTTTCGATGCATTCAAAGCTCATTGAGACAGGGGAGAATAACACGTGCAAAGAATTCCAACATGTGCAAAGAATCAATCCCACATTTATTTATTTATTTTTAATCTGTATTTCTGAAACTAAAAAAAAATTCCAAGTTTTTTAAGTTTTGTTTTCTTGTGATATTTTTAATATTATAAAGGTTTGTATTTTTGGAGGTTTGATAATATTTAAAAATGATACTATAGATATATAAAAAAAAAACTTCAACTTGTGACAAAACAATGCAATTTATTTTCTTGTTAATCTGTCAATATTTTTTCCATTTATTTATTTTAAATAAGTTCATAAATTTGATGTATGTGTATATGTGTTAATATAATATATATAATATATATTGCATTGAATTGAATTCATTTTATTTTCAAATAATATCTTACAACAGATAATTGTAGCTTCAAATGCTGATATAAATATTGATGGTTGTAAGTACAATACAGGTGCTTTAAATTTTATCAATATATATTTACATATACATATATATTTTATCAATATATATATACACATATATACACATATATACACAAACATATTTGTACACACAAACACACAGATAAATCTTACAAGAAAGTAGTTTTTGTAGTAACAATTAATCTGTAAATAGTAAGTAATAAAAAAATTACAATGTGAGATAGCTTGCTTTAAAATTTGATACCAATCATATTCTTTGGTTTAATGGAACATCATTTAAAAGTATATAAATGTGACAAATACTGTTCAACAAGAATTCTAGAGTTTCTTCACTATTATCTGTTTAGTTATATGAAAAGAAATGAGGCGGTTTTTAGTGGATTAACAATTAAAGGAGCATATTTTTTTGTCTTATAGTTCATAGCTTGTGTTTGTGTGTGTGTATATATATATAGAAGCTTAACAGTTGCAATATGTTGGTTTCATTGTACAACTTTTTGACTTATTTGATAACTTTTACATTTAATTTTGGCTGGCAGTGAATTGAGTTTTTTATTTTTAAAGTTATTTTTATCAATCCCATGTTGCACTGAATAAAAATGAGCTTATTTGCAAGAATATGATGGCATAATTGTAAATTGCACATCATGAATGCCTTGTAAATTGCACATTATGTACATACAATAATTTATATTTTGGCCAGGCATCTATTCATGCAAAAATTCCATCATAAAAAATTGCACTTCATTCATGATATATAATCACAATAAATGATAATAATGAGAATTTCATGATTTTTTCTTAAATACTAATTTTAAAGTAAACTATCAAAAAAATTGATTTAAACAGAGTGTGATATTGCTTCAAAGTAATGAACTCATATTAAAAATTTAACTGCATTTCCTTTACTGTGAAATACTTTTCACTAATTATAGAAAAACGATTAACTAAATATGTTGAAAGTGACAATTTGTTCTATGATGTTTTATAACAGTTCAAATCATATAATTTTCTAATGTATTAGAAGTTTATAATATCAATGAGTATTATAATGAAATGTAAAGAATGAAGTTATGTGATATTTTTATCAATAAATAATATGAATGAAAATTTATTGTATATCCAGAAATTGTTTTTAAAATCATACTATTTTTTATATTTTTAACACATAATTGATTTTTTTAAAAATTTAATTAGAAAAATAAGGTGAAAGTTGAAGTTGTTGACGATGTCAGAAATTCTATGAAAGACAAAAAAATCAACATGAGTTATAAACTGACTATAAAATTCTTCATTTTAGTTTTAAAATTTCTGTATTATGTATACCATATAGAATGTTATATGGTATGCACATTCTACATGATGCATACCTGTATTTTAATCAGATTAATGTTGTGTACATATCATATACAATCTTGATGAGTTTATATTTAATAATAAAAAAAATATAAGTACTGGTATATATGTGTATATATATATATATATATATATATATTTATGAATGTTAAAAAAATAAAACTGAAGATGAAGTTTTGAGTTGGATGTAATTTAAATACTTCAATTTTTTTATATAACGATATAGATATATACATTCTATATCGATATAGAATATATATATATATCTATATCATTAACGTATTTTAAAAAAAGTTAATGAGCATAGAAGTTGATTTGGTGTAAAAAATATTTATTTTAGTATGAGTAATAATAGAATTTTAAAAAATAATATAAATTTATAATCTTTCCTAGGTGATGAGCTATTTATAGTTTTTAGGGTGACAAGGGTGTTGAAGTGTAGTAAAGTCAAAAGTTATCATCTCAAATAATGCCCAACAAATTAAATAAGACCAACATTTGGATTTTATTCCAACATCTCATGTGCATTAAAAGCCTTTTCGTTGCAACACACACCAGACTTCCCAACACATGTTCAAATTTTAAAATTTAGTTTTACCCCATGCTTGTTGGGCACCAAGCAACAGACAAAACTTGTCTAAACCTGACATTCGTGGATGATAATCTTCCAAACACCATTCATCCATGGGGTTGAGTTTGGGTGTAGGTTTGTGAAAAATATATATTCACAGGTCTCCCTAAATGTTACAAATAACTTTCTTTAACCTATTTTCTAGGTCTGATACGACCTATTATTTGATTCTTACATGAACACCATCCATTATCAAAGACCCTTTTCTATAAATAGAAATATGTTCCGAAGAATTTAAGAGTGAGGTGTCTTGGATTTTAGTTGTTGCCAGGTGGCAAGGCAGATTCTACATCATTGGCTGTCACTGCTTCCCGGACCTTCATCCCGGTCGTCCCGGTCATCCAGGTCATCCCGGTCACCGACTTCCAGCTGTCGCGCCCGCCCCATCCAAGACGACGTCGCCGCATGTTTTAGTTGGAGGTCAGGCTCCGCGAATGCCACCCGCACGTCGGCAAGATGATGGAGCGAATCAGGAATCGCATCCTGCCAACGCTCACTCGACGACGAGCCTGCTGCCAAAGCTGATTGCGCTCTGCGGGATGCCGGATGCCGCCATCAGTGTTGCGGCACCTCGGAGCTGGATGCCTCTCGAAACTGCGCTGATATCGATCCGCGCACGATTCCCACCATGTCTGGGTACACAATACTGTGCACAGGGATTCGACGCCAGGTTCGCGCCGTGGAAGAAGTCAGAGAGAGAGAGAGAGAGAGAGAGCTACGATGGTACTCGTTGTCCACACGGCCTTGACATTGCCTGTTCATTGTACTGTCTCGAGTGAGAGGACCTCAAGGGGCGTTTCCCGTCTGGGACAGCACGTGAGCCCTCCCTGCATCTGGCGTCATGCCTGGGTGTGGTAGTGTAGAGGACTCTGCCGATCCATAACTGGTTTGGCGATATGTTTCCTTTTGGACAGCTGATGGACTTCAGTGCCAATCCATCCGAGTCCGGAAACTTCATGCTGATGTTCCGTTCCAGCAACACGTGGATCGAGTGAAAGCCTTGGCAACGTAGATCGTTGCTTCACCTAAACTCTGATGCTCAGCATGTGAGTCCCGCCTGACCTCAATGCAACCGTGTGATGGTCGGAACCCGTACGCACTGGAGTTTGGTATTCTAAATGATGATTCAAGCTCAGAAAACAAGCTGAAATCTTCGCGACGGGAGAAAAGGGTCGTAGGACGAAACACGAATGAAGCTCAGTGATGATCAAAGTGCAGTAAGCTACTGATAAAGTGATCCTAAGCCTAGTATTTACATGACGAGCAATGCTATGTGGTCAAACTAGCACTGCTGTAACCAACCGAAGAGTAACAGAGACTAGGTCTCAACACTAACATACACACATATTTTTATTTAAACAACCTTTCAAATGGAAAATAATTTAAACTTTAAATCTAAGTTTCCGAATAAAGATAATCAGATTGTTTTTATTTTTTCACCTATGCATAACATTTTCCTAAGCTCTAAATTGCTTTTATTCATAGGACTTTTATAGTCTACCTTACCTTCATCAAAAATTATCGTCGTGAGAATAAAATATTTATTATAAAGTGTGGGGTCTGAGTTCCATCATAAGATTGCTTGATAGGATCAAGGATTGAAGGTGTAAATTGAAATAAATGTGTTTTATTGGTGGTCAATAAACCGTACCAACAACTCTCTTTATGTTCTATTATATAAAGTATCAACAATGTTTTAAAAATGATAATAAGCCTTCTCATTGGCCAAAAATGCAGCATTTTTATAATATAAAAAAAGTATGGGGCCCTTTTGTAATGTGAAAATATATGTTGTCCTTTCTCATTATATATTGTCCTTTTACTATACATTTCTCCTAATGCAATCAAGATTCTTTATTTCAAAGATAATAAAGCTGAAAACACCATAATAAATGTAGTTTATCCTAATAGTTTATTAAACTAGCTATTTTAGCTATTGAAGTAAATAAGATTTACATTTGTCTATTATAATGAAGAAACGTAAATGATTCCATTATTTTATTTTATTTTTTTAATTTTTTTTTTGATGTTGTTGATATTTTTTAAAGATATATATATATATATATATATATATATGTATATTTTTAATTTAGAAAATTAAAATATTTCATCTTTTTTGTGCCCAACAAGACAAGTTTCTTTCAAAACATAGTTAGCAATCCATAATTTGATGTCTTTTAGCTTTTTATTGTATATCAAGTTTATTTCAACTTTAAAATACTTTATATTGTATATTGGTGAATCCAAAAGATTTATTATAGATATAAATAGAAATAATCTTAAATTATACAAAAAATCCAATTTTATTTAAAAGAACCTTGGTCTTTTAATATATCTATTTATCTATCTATTTTATAAAAGATGTTGCTAATACCACCATAGTTTTTGCTACTACCACCACAATATAATCTTTTTAATTTTTTAATTTTTTTTTATTAAAATTAAATTAAATTTCTATATAATAAAAAAAAATATTAGAAATATTAATAATTTTTTTTAATTGGAATAAAAAAAATCAAGAAAATATATCAAGTAGGTGGTAAATTGTGGTTGCAATAGCAAAAACTGTGGTGGTATTAGCAACATCCTATATAAATCACTACATGAATAGATACTAGGGAGGTAAATAAGTCTTTTAATTAATCCATGCATTTTGTGTATTTTGTGCTTATTGAGTGAAGTTTTTATAGAGTTCATATAAGAAATATATGTACATAACAAAAAATTTGCATGCATGTAGAGAAGATTTTTATATGTATAAGGATGGAATTCTTTCATGTATAAAGAAAGAGTTTTTTATATAAAAAGATGAAGTTCTTCTATACATGAAGAAGAAATTAACTAAAAGATGTTTACAATGCAAAGGATATTAATTTATATTAGGTGCATTAAAATTATTTATCTAAATAATAATCTAAAAAGTTATAACTATTAGAATGATGTATCTTTAAATCTAATTAGATAATAAATTTGTAGATGTAATTTAGAAAAAAATAAACAATTTTTTTTAAAATTAATTTTTTTTATAATAAAAATATAAGAGTTTATTTTATAATATATACATATTAGAAGTTTATTTATTATTTAATTATTTTTTAAAATAATATTAATATAAATATATATTTTATATTAATACTT
Source organism: Physcomitrellopsis africana (assembly GCA_036785485.1). Classification (NCBI taxonomy): domain Eukaryota; kingdom Viridiplantae; phylum Streptophyta; class Bryopsida; order Funariales; family Funariaceae; genus Physcomitrellopsis; species Physcomitrellopsis africana. The sequence continues at coordinate 287,484 of JAWRVF010000203.1, read as the reverse complement.
TTGATATTCTCAATAGCATAAGTTTACACAAAAATTAAAAGTATATATATGTCATTTAAAAAAAAATTCTTACTAATTCAAAGACCTACTTAATTTATTTTTTCTTTTAAAAATCTTTCACAATATTTTACATGGCTACAAGAATTAGAATTTCATTAAAATTAAAATATTTTATTTTCTAATTCTTTTAAAAAATAATCTTAATTAATCAATTAATTTATTAATATTAAAATTTATTTTATATAAATATCATTAAAAAAAATTACATAATTTTTCATGTGATTTTTAAGCAAGATTTTTTTTTTTAATTTTTAATTTTTAATTTTTATTTTTAATTTTTATTTTTCATTTTTCATTTTTCTTAAAATGTGGATTTTTTTAATTACTTTATTTTTTAAAAAAATACGATAGTATTTGTGTAAACCAAAAAAATATTTTAAAATAATTTTTTCTTATTAATAGTATATTTAAAGCATCATACTACCTAATTGATAGAGATTAGAAATAAGGTATTTGTATGGTCTCAAGATTTGATAGTAATTTTAATTTTATAATACAATCTATTGCAATAGATGGTTTATTTATTCTTTATTTTAGATTTTTAGAATTTTGATATATTATTATTTTTAATAATAAAAGTATATAATTTTAAAAAATATTATTTATTTTTTTAATATAATTTTTATATTAAGTATAATATTTTATAATTATTTAGTTGGTTTATTTGTAATTTTATATAAAATGGATTAGATTGACTTAAAAGATTGTTATAAAATATTAATGAATTAATTAGATCTATCTTTAAGATTTTTATGATTAAATCTTAAGAATTTCAAATTTTAGATTTATTAAATTCGACTTTTGTAGATGCAATGATTTATTGTTTGCATGATATCTACATTTTTTTTTTTTTTTTTTTTTTTTTTTAATAATTTTTTTCTCTAATATAGAATCTAATAAAGAATTCTAAGTTTTATTTGCTTTTATTATGTTTTAATTTAATGACACATGAATTTATAATTTAAAGATCTTATTAGTAAATTAATAAATTTTTTATTTGTAAAAAATCTTGTATGATAATTTATTAGATTAGAAACTTTAATTGATATAATGATTATACATTTTAAATTATTTATCCTATTACATCATAAAGACCTAGAATTCTTGACTTGGATAGCCATTGTTATAGCTATTTTTAAAAAATCTATTGAATCTATTAGAAATATAATTTTATATAGGTATATATGGGATTTTTGGTCATTTTATAATTTATAAATATTTTCATAAAGTCTTTGATTTTATAAATACTAACTTCTTATTCCACAACTACCTATGATTTATATTATTTAGCACAAATTCAATTTGCCCATATATTTGAAGGTTCTAAAGTTTTTAAATATTATGATGTTTAGAAATCAAAAATACTATCTATAAAAATCTGATATTAATTTTATTATAATAAAAAAAACCTCAAATATCTTGTTTATGGTAATAAAAACAATAAGTAAATTTAAAGAAAGGAATTAAGATAAACTTTATATCTTAATCATACTTTATCTTTAAATTTTTTTATCATTGTTTATTTTTAAAATTCAAAGTAAATATATAATTTTAATAAAAAAAGATTTTAATTTTAAATTTAATTAATTTTAAATATTAAATAAATATTTTTGTAGTTAATATGACTTATCTCATTATGTTTATTTGTATGTGTGTGTGTGTATATATATATATATATATATATTAAAATTTATATCTAATTTATTTACATATACATTTCAAAGTATATAATAAGATATTTGTTTAAAAATGATCTATGCATTAGAATAATATATGGTTCTAATTGACATGCTAAAAAATAGTTAATAATGCTAATGTAGTATTTTTATTGGTACATTAGAAAAACAACTTGGCTAATATAAATGAACCAATAAAGCCAGTAGTGATGGATCTAAAATTTAATCAAATAAAATGTATGTCTTGATAAGTCTAAAATAAAGAATTACATTTAATAGATTGACTAAATGGTTTTTAGATTGGTCAAACTAAGATTAAAAGGATTATAATGATACAACCACAAATTAACTATAGTTACTTTTTTAACATCAATGAGCTACTACATTGACTCTTATATAGAGCCAACATATGCAATTCTAAATTATTATGTTTTAATTGGTACATCTTCCACAAAAAAGATATATATCTATGAATCATATAAAGCACTTCTACAATAAAAACATCTAAGAGGCCAAACATTTTATATATATGTACTATCTATAGTTCTATCTCAAAACAATTAATAGCTTATAACAATGGAATATGTTAACATGTCAACAATCCAATATTAAAATAATATTTAAAAATAACCTGAACAATGATAGTAAGAATAAATATACTATTGTTTTTATGTAAATATGTTCCTCACAACCTGTTATGTTATTTATCACTTATAAATTGATTGAATATTATTAAGAAAAATATTAAATCAAATGTATAAAGAATTTTTTTATTTGAATATATTTATTATATCATCTAATGGAACATTTAAGACAAATAAGTATATTAAAGGAAAAGAAATAATTAAAAGTAGAATACATTATAATATTTTAAAAAAAAAATCAACTTACTTTAATATAAAATTAAAATTTTATTAATTTAGTAAAATAATCAGTTGTATAAATTATGTGGTCAATACCTAGAAGTCTTATAATAACACAAGAATCAAATTAGAAAAGACAAGGTTTGCTTTAATTGGACAAAGATAGAAGAAAGAAATTCCAAGGAGTAATTTGATTAAATTTTTAAAAATAAAATAAAATAAAATAATACTATATATAAAGTTTGTAATAAAGAAAATTATAGAAATTTTAGTTTTTTTTCTTTTAATTCAAATAATCTTCAAAGTTAATTATGTAAAAAATGTAATATTAATGACATAATTGGAATTATAAATTGAACTTTTGAAATGTTAAAAGTTAAATTCTAAGAGTAAATAGACCATTGCACAATTATAATAGCTCTTTCAAACCATCTACAAAAAAATTTAACATAATATGTTATTGGTATGGTCTTAAGAATTATTATCAATAAAATTATCTATATTAAAAAAAAATTAAAAAAATACTAAAGTAATCATTTTAAAAGAAACCAAAATCAAAGATTAAAGCTAGTTTGATTATAATTTTTCTAATACATGATTAAAATACAAAAGTGATTAAAATTGTAATTGAATCTACTCAAAGCTAAAAACAATTCTTTAAAGAAGCAATTTTTTTGGATCAAGAGCTTAAAAAGCCAAATATTAAAGAAAATTAGAAGAAAATCAAATTGGTTTTGTTATTTTATGTTTTTATAGCCAAAAAGGATTCAAATAGAAGATAATAAATAACAAAACAAAGATCTAATACCAGAGTTGATTGGAAAAAATAAAAAAATAAAAAAATATTACATGTTAATAATGTTGGAAGGCAATAATTTTGTAATCAATTGTTTCAACCAATACAAGCTATTAAGTCAATTTTACACCCTTTGGCTACAATTGAAATACATTAATCATTGAATTAATTGAAAATAAAATATTTTAGGTATCAATTTATATAATTATTTAAATAATAAGACAATTGATAGAAGAAGTATCAAAAGTTATAATTTTTTTTTTATAAACTTTATCATTTTTTATAACTTAGATCCAATTATCTTTGGCATTTATAATAAGGATACAATTATTAGAACGAAATAAAATTATAACTAGAGTCATAATAATTAATTATTATCTTCTAATTTTATTTGTCTTGATTGATAATAAAATCTTAATAATATATTGTTTATTAGATATACATTTCATAATTAAAAAAAAAATTTATTACTAATGTTCTAATTGGCTCCTTGTTACTTGAAATTGGATGATTATTTAGTAATCAATCTTTTAAAGATTTTTCTTCAAAATAAGGTCTATCATATTTAATACAATTATATAAATTATCATAAAATATATAAAAATATATTTATAAAAACCATGAATTGTGCTTTTAATTTGATAAATAAAAAATATAATTTATAAACAAAAAATTATAAGTTGATGTCCACAAATAAAAAACAAGTATTCCAACTCCATCTCTTTCCACAAATTCTCCAATTATAACACTTTGTGCATTTTTAGCATTTGATTTCATACTTGTTCAATCAACAAAGACTCCAATATTTTGGAAACTATTCTACATTTATAGCTCATACAAAACTAAAACATAAAAAATACAAAAAATACAAATCATTTTTCATTCAAAAACATATATATATATATATATATATAGCCTCTCGTGCTTCCTCACCTCCACCCCAACAGTCACATTTCAGTTAAAAGCTTCAGTTTATGCTGCTTTGAACTACTGGGTTGTCTCTTGGAGGTGGGAGATATGATTTAAGTTCGGGGAAGTTTTGACGATGTGGCGATGGTGGTGATGAGGTTGCAGCTCTAGCATGAAACAGAGCGAAGGAGAGGTGACATTTATACTTCAGTTCTATCCTCTGAGGAGCATTTGTTTCACTTGGGTATCAGAGTTGAGTAGTGTATGTGTTGATCAGAATTTTTGGTGTGGTCGCAGAAGTCCCAGCAGCCATATGCATTTGTAAATTGGTGCAAGGTTTTCAAAGATTTAGATTTATGGTTTGCGGTGAGTTTGTCAAAGAGTGTCTCAAAGGTGTTGATAAGGTCATTGAGCCAACGGCCAGGGTGCATTGATGGTGCAGGGGTTTAAGGTACTTTTTCGAGTGATGAAACGAGGAATTGTTAGTAGTCTGACTGCTGCAACTATGTCCATTGTAATTAGGTTTTTTTGTGCTGCGCAGCTCTCGAGATTGTAAACCATACATTTCTTCTGACCTGATGTTCGATGAAAGGAATGGCCATTTTTCTTGGGGTTTATGTACGAAAGGGTTGTATGAGACTTGTCTGCTGTTGCCCAGTAACAATGCAACTTGTTTTAGTGGCCAAATGGTCGTGACATGGAGATTTCAAGGTTGCGGAAATTGTTTTATGTTTACAGCTGCGCGGCCCTGGAAGGCATCCTATAGTCGGCTAGTGCTGGGTGATGAATCGGTACAGCGTGGGATATCCTTCGGAGCCATTGATACCCAAGTGAGTAAGATCGTTTTTAACACTTCCTTGACGGTGTATGTCCACTAATTTAGCTGCATATGGATGTAGCCTTCGACAGTGACTCTGTGGTGAGACTTTTGTGGTTACTCTAAGGTTCTAGCACAGAACTCGGATCTGAAATCTCGTCTACTACCAACTTAAAGAATGATTTAGAGAATTTGATAATTGGGTTATTAAGTAAAATCAAGTGATCTTGTACTGAAGAAACACGAATGAGCATAAAATACACTATTAATAAGTACTAATTTTTTTTGTAGGTGGTTACCTCGTGTTACTGAGGTCAACTGATAGGTACGAAGAAATCTTGACGGATCCAAGCTGCTCTGGTCAAGTTATACTTGTTATTCACCCCCATATTGGCGACACAGTTAATCATAAAGACTTTTTAAAGTCTTATATTCATGTTCAACTTTTATACGTTTGAGTGTCCTGATCTTTGAATCGGCATTGCCATGGTTTTTTAAAGCTGTCAAGCTTGTCCTATCCTATACATGTTTGGGATCATTTAGTTGCACGCCTAAAACTTTGCAGTATTTTGCTATAAAATCAGCTCTGCATATTTGATATTTCTATATTAAAAGCTGAACTCATTTTCTTAATTTCTTTAATCTTCGAAGATGAGGCATGTCATGGAAGGCATGTTTCAGTAGCCCATACCCAGAATATAAAAGGTAATAGTTAAACCAGTTAGCTCTTCATTCTTCATATGTCTCTTTGTCTGAAGGTGCTATTTGGGTTCCAAGTCACCTGTGGTTTTCTTTTGGAAGTTAGTGTTCAGATTTGTTAAGGATTACCCTTCTCATTATGAAGTTGTATTAAGATTGCAGTTTCAAACTAGCGGTCTTCATTGCATCTTCCTATATCCGAATAACAGAGTTATGTGAGGCCTGAATGATCTGAAGCCTTGCGGTTGAGAAGTTGACACTCTTTGAAAAGTTCCACATGATCGGAGTAGTTGTTTAGAACGTCTAGATTCTTGTCATGCAGCCTTGCTTGACGAGTGAAACAAGCTCTGAAATGAGCAAACTGGTAAGAAGTAGGAGGTTTATCAAGCGTTCGAATATATATATATATATGACTATGGTTCATATTGATGACATTCTGCCGCATCGCAAGGAGATTTGAGTCCATGAGTGTTGTGGCCATGATTCTACAATATAAAGGGGGATGGAATAGTTAAGGACTTGATTACTGACCCAAGCTGCACCGCACCCAACGAATGGATAGATTAAACTTACTTGGAAGGAAAATTTTGGTGCAAACATTCCTAATTTAGATAGTGAAGAGTTGCATATATGTATTCGGAAGTGTCATGAACAATAAAGCAACATATATGGCATTTCTTTCCGCGGTACTTGAGATTATGCCCTTGGCTGCAGCTTCAATGTATACACTATACATCAGACTTGTCAAGCAACACACCTGTTAATGTTTGTTTGGGATGTATTCTGAGTTGTTTCTTACTGCTTTGATGTGAAGCAAAATATTCTTTGGAGATTTACATCTCATGGGTATAAAACTAATGCATGTCCACCTCCAGAAGTAGTAAATCTCAAGTTGATGATATCCTTTTCTGCTGGACCTGATCAACCTTTCGCAATTCCGTCAGCTGTTGAATGTGTGAAGGGTTCGGTTGGTGAAGTTCCAGTGTTTGGAACTTGCATGGATTGTCAAGTATTGCGAAAGGCACTTGGTGGTACTTCCATCATCCAGCGCGCCATTTCTTACTGGTGGTGTGTGAATCACTGTCAAGGTAAATAGCCTGAACTATAGCTGAACTAACAAAGAATTGCACGTGATCCCAACACACCCTTACATACTCGAATTTGGGAGCATAACTCTTTGAGAAACAAGAGGATTTAGTTAAGACTTGCCTTGAGCCTACGTGTACAATATGTGCTTCATATGTGGAGCATAAATTTTGCACAATCTCATTGTCATTTTATAGCGAAGTGCTTGATTTCTATTTGAAAAGTCTGCATAATGGCTGTTTATGTAATACCTTCTGAATCTATTCTAAAGTAGAGGATAGAAACCTGCTTCTTGTATAGAAGTAACTAAACGTATGTTTTTTGAACAATGCTTTCTTATGCATAGCTGAGTTGAATAATGTCATAGCAATGACAACCTGGCAGCTCACATTATCAAGGTAATATGAGTCCTTCGCAGTTGGCTTTTCAAACCACTCACATAGTACCAGATTATTTGCATTATGTGAAAGGATACTTACTGTGATATGGGGTAGATTGGAATCACTTTGATTGTCATTGTCTTGCATCTACTTTGGGTCACCTTTTTGAGCTTCTCTGAGCATTAAATAAATAGGTGCATGTTAAATTTGCATTTCATGATTAAGGGTTGTTTTTAAAGGGCCTCTTCCCATATTTGGAGAGGTATATTAAGAAATTCTGGAAGGTGGGGTTTACCACAAATATTAAGTTGTTACTGAAGTACAAAATCATTACTTTAAATAATTATATTAAATATTATTATAGATTTCAAAATAATAACAAATTCATTTAAATTCAATAGTTTTTTCATCATAAGATTTATACATAAAAAAGTTATTGGATGTTTAAATGATTTTGGAATTAAAAATTTTAAACCATTAAGATGAGAAAAAAAAAAAAAAAAAAAAAAAAAAACCTTAATACCACATAAGTTTGAATTTTTGTTTCTATTTTTGTATTAAAATCACACTTGCTATTGATGTAGTATTAAAGAGTTATAACTTTTAAAAAATATTCCTTAAGAAAAATTCTAAAATATATTTTAAACTTAATGCAATAATAATTATTATCCTATATATATATATATATATATATATATATATATATAGTATTCTTAAAATACTAAATAAAAATTTATAATTTATTTAAATTTAATATAATTAATAAATAAAAATTTCATTGATACCAAGATGAAATATTTTTATACATATGATTTTTAAAAGATATTCTAAAATTTTTTATATTCTAAAATTTATATTTTTTAGAATTAATGAGATCCAAATACAATAAAATTTTATATTATAGATATATATAAATATATATATAAAGTTTGTTTATTTTATTTTTAAGAAGTAATATATTTTTAAGAAGTAATATACCTAATTTTTCTTTTGAAAAAATTTAAAAGATTTTTTGGGCAATTTATACTAGTACGTAAAATTACTAAAGTTGATGAATATATTTAATAAAGAAGTGAAGGTTTAGGGGAAAAATTAAAATAAAATCGACCAAATATTATTAAATAAATTATGCATTCAGCAACTGTAGTAATTTTATGTAAAAAAACTCTAAATGTTTAAAAACTCAAAGAAAGATAGTTTTTATCTTTTATTTATTGGACACATAGGAATTAAAACTATTTTGATAAGTTTTTTTGAAATAATTTTTTAGTATCTTGAGTATAAAATTTTAAAATTTTAAAGAAAAGAAAAGAAAAGAAAAGAAAATCATGCATATTTTTTAAAAATTAAGACTATTTTAAGTCACAATAAATTTATTTCTTGATTTTATGTATTTTATCTAATTTAATATTTTTAGCACTTTAATATAGTATTTGGTTATCGTTATGATTTTTTAATGCAATAAAACAATTATTGGTCTAAGAAAATAAAATAATAAATACATGTATAATGTATCAAATTGTAATTTTAGTTATTTTAACAAAGACAAACTAATGAAGCATACACGCTTAGTTATTATTAATTTTTTGATGTTTTGATTATCCTTCAATCAAAACCACAACTAATTTGTTTAAAATTATAAATCAACACTATCTTATCATAAATACAATTGTCTTAAGTAGTATTACTGCTTTATTTTACCAAGCTATAGATTCTTTTATCTTGTGATCTTCTTTGAAATACACTAATTAGAATAATTTCGAATTTATAAATCAAATTTTTATACATTATAGTATAATAGTAAAAATATTGATATTAATAAGAAAAAAGAAAAAAGAAAATCTTGTACTTTTTATTAGATTATTAAATTTTTCTACAAAATATAATAATTAAATTTTAAATCATCTTTAGAATATTTTTGTGATACTTCTATAAAACTTATATATAATTCTAATTTTAAAAATTATTTAAGATACAGAACATAACATATATTATAAAATAAAAATTAATACAACTAAGCACATATTATAGTCAAATATTATTATACTAAAAATTTCAACAAATATATATTTTTAATATCAAATAATATTGAAAGATAATAATTAATAAGTTTAATATATTTAATTTTTAAGAAATAACTTTTAATAATTATTTACGAAAATATCTATAAAAAAACTAATTAATCACATTTCTGAATACTTAAAATAATTCTAATAATTTATTATTTGAAATAATAAATAAATAAATAAAATCATGGTTAAATTTTTAAATAAATAAATAAATACTACTTAAGACAATTGTATTTATTAATAAATATTGAAATAATAAATAAATAAATAAAATCATGGTTAAAATTAAATAGCCTAAAAAAAACTTAAGTGATAAAAACAACAATGTATTAATAAGATTGGTGGTGCTTAAAAGTAGAAGAGGGCATAATGGCTCAAAAAAATTGTTACTTCTAAAAGAGTTCTAACATGTAAACTTTAGCACTAAAAAAACCAAAGTTATTGTAGCTAGGGTCCAAGAAATAAATAGGTAAAGGCATACTAAAGCCTTAAATTGAGATTCTTAAGTCCAAATGGTTAGTTTAAGTGATGTTACTCCTAGATAAAGTAAAAGAATGCATAGGAATAACACAATTAAAGTCACTTCAAATTAGCTTGGGAGATAGTTGCATTATAAGAGATTAAAATTCAAATAGGAATTGAAACCTTGTAGTTGTGAATACTTATTTATTACATGGATATCACTACATAGATAAGGCACTAACCATGGGCATGTATTAGACATAGGTTGTATTAAAAACTAAATAAGTACAAATTAAATAAACATGTGTGATATCATTTATTTATTTATTTATTTATAATTATACTAAATATTATACTATTTATTTATTTTATTCTAAGAATCATTAAAATATATAAAATATAGATATTTGATTTTATAAAATTATTAGATATTAAAATAAGTATCAAAATTTATAAAATATATAATTTAATTAAAATTACATTAGATTCTTTTGTAATACAATATTTAATAAGAATTAATTGAAGGATTCACCAAAAATCTAAATCGGTATAAATTAATATAAATTTTTATTTTTATTTTTATTTTATAAATTTTCAAAGGATAATTTATATAAATATTAATACAATTATTTTTTTACATGGCTAGTAAATAAAAATTTACTTAAATAAAGTTTTTATTTATAGAAAATTATAAGAGATTAAAGATGGTTTAGGTTATTTTAAATCTTTGATTTTTAGAGATTTATACAAAAATTCATATAAATTTTGTTTTTTAAAAAATAATTTATATAAAAGCTTATTTTTTTGGTCTTTTATTTCAAAAAATAATATTTTCATATCATATAAAATTCTTTTTTATTTTATAGTTTTATTATAAAGTATTAAAAAAATAAAAATATAATATAACTTATTCTAATAGTAAAATATTTTTTTGATTATTAAATCCTATCTATTCATATCAATAAGTGTTTTTATTCTTATTTATTCAAAAATTCCACATTATAAGAAAAAAATAAAAAGTTACATGTACATTTTATTAATGTTCAAATCAAAGCAATTGAACTTAATTTCCACATTACCTTGTGAGTTCAAGTCAAAATTTGCCATCTGGAAGTCCCAACTGCCAAAAAAATCTTAATCCATCTATGTGATTTTTGATAAAACTTTGATCCAATGAGGTCATATAATTTTTATTCATCTATTTTGACAAATGGCTATTTGTGCATCCAAAAAGAAGAATTGTAGAAGCCTAAGGTCAATTATTCCATTAGCACTAGAGCTATGACTTTATGCCACATTTGAATTATTTAACAATAGAAACAATAGGAAGGCTCTCAAATCCTAAAATTAATATCGCTATCATCATCACCACTCATCATTCTTCTAACTATACAATTTGAGGATGGTTAACTTTTGATATTAATTCCTCATGTGATGCAAAATTGAAATTAGGAATTCCATCTTTTAGACATATTAGGACATTTTGGCTATTATAATATGCCAGAAGGAGGTTAGTACATTTTTTTTCTAGTCTAATATTAACAAAAAATTTGAAACTAATGCTCGCAAGGATTGCTAAGTAGGAAAATTGTCCAAGTTTTATTCTCTCTTTGTCTATTTTTTTCAATCTCTTAGAGAATTTAGTTACCCTTGATCTAACCTAATAGATAATTTATTAAAATTAATGGCCCCTGTAGAAAAGAAAGAAGTTAGGATGCAAGTGCTACTCAATAATTGGATTTTATTAATAATATTTGTATTTGGATTCAACAAAATGATGTCATGTTGTGGTTTGGCTATCATGTGAAAATATTATTTATATATATATATATATATATATATATGTAATTTATTTTGCAGCTAAATGAGAGCTATATTAGTAGATTTTAGTTGTTACAAAATATGGTTAGATTATCATTTTGGAAGGAATTTGTTTAAAAGAATTATTATTAAATTTTATACAACTTCAATTTTTTTTTTGATAGTGACTTTTGAGGTTGACTTCATATTAATAATAAATTTTATATATTTTAAATCATCTTTAATAGATATTGGTGATCCTTGAAATTTTATTTTATTTCTTTTATTTGATTTTTAGGACACATTGTCAAAGACAAGAACTCGATGAAATCAAATGGACAAATGAGACTTCTCTTATAAAATAGAAATAAGAAAATATGTATTCTATAGAAACTGGAATGACTATTGTCAAAAGACAAGACAATTAGAGACTCTTGAAACTAGATTAGAAGCAAGAAAGGAGTTGACAAGAGTGAACAAGGCTTCACTCTTGTCTCTATATATACTATCTAACTAGAAGCTATGTGGCGATGTTCAATAGGACCTTCAATATGTGTTGAATTTGAAGGCCACTTGCCTTAGCTTGCAAGGCAAGTATTTTATATGTGCGCCACGTAGTTAGCTTGAAAAACAAGCTATTAACATGTGTGGCACATGATTAACTTGTTGACCAAGTTTCTAACCAAGAAATCAACTATGGACACCTATACGGTCAAAGCAGCGTCTATGAAGCTTCCAGGAAGTTTTTCTAGAAGATATTATAGAATTAACCTACTTTTATTTATTTTTACCTAGTTCTACTTAATTATATAGATAACTATGTGTATGTCCGTGACATTACCCCTCCTTTTAGGCACAAGTTCCCACGAGGAGTGGTGGTTAGATGTTGAGAAAGTCTAAGATGCGCCGGATTGTATTTGCCACATACTGTGATCTTTGTTCTCTTCAAAGGTAATTAATGGGTCCTCTCAGCCATCGATAATGTCCCATTCCGGGGTGGGAAGACCACCCTATTATTTGATCATTGTTGTGACCTTCATAACTTCCTTCGAATAACACATTTGGAACACCATCAGGAGTTGTTCCTACCTCCAATAAAATCACCAAACATCGGGAGTCTCTTCCAAGGTCGTGATACCAAACACGTTGTCGCGTGGCATGAACTTCTATCTAGGAATACACCGGGTACCTAGCTGTAGAGAATTTTACTTAATATTTATTGGCTAAACTCTAATGAGTTATTTTTCTTTAATAAGAAGGATAAATACACACAATAATATATGAAAAAGGTTTTGTATGATTAAAATCTCTTATTTTTAAGTAGGTTTGTACATAAGTTTTCTCTATGATATGTAAAAAATCCTTAAAAACCTTTTAAAGACTCATCTATATATCAAAATCATATCATGGCTCTATACATCCACCTTTTACACCTCCATAAAGTCTTGGCTCCCAAAAACACCTTTAGTATGCACAAAAGTCCAAATTTGCAACAAAACCCTTAAAAATATATTTTCCCGCAAAGGATGTTTTTCTTCTCAAACTTTAGAAAATCATATCTTCTGATCCAGCCGTTCAATTTTCTTCAAATTTTCAGACAAGGTAGAATTCACTTTTAAGCTTTACTTCAAAAACAATTCAACTGCAAATATACTTCCGATCGTTTGATATCTCAAAACCCCTAGCAGGTGCTTAAAACCCTAGCTTAGAGACACCCGAGCACTATTTTCTCTATATCTCACAAATCCAAAATCCTAATGCTACGAAAATTTTGCACATAGTCTTGTGACATAAACATATATACTCCTGAAAATTTTGAGCCAAAAATCTATCAAATTGACTAAGATATAGCTCAAAATGTAACTGCTATTTAAGCAGAGTCACTTACTGCCTTTAGCTTACAAGCACTGACTTCAACTCGCAATATCTCCTTGATCCTAGCTTGGATTTTATTGAGATGTACGTAAAAAGTGTAGCCAAGAAAGTGCGCTTTTCAACCCCAGTCGCCGATCTTTAATTGCTCTCTATATGCGCGAGATATACCCAAAAGAGTGACAGTAGGTCTAAAATCAACACCCTAACTTTGAGCGCCTATAACTTCTTCATTAAAAGTCCAAATCATGCAAGATTTGCACCTAAACCATACCCAAAAACCTAAACCTGATGACCCAAACCTCTGATGTTCGACTCCCCTCCGAAAAACAAACCCTAACTTCTAATAAACCCTCGGGCAGCCTCCTTGAAGCCCATTGGGCATGATTTTTGGCCAATTAGAATAGAGATTTTTATCATCTACCTCTATTCATCCACATGGATGGCCAAACTACCCTTTTTACACTAAAAACCCTTTTCTAATCCTTCTTCTTATAAGATTTACATACTTGGTGCTTTAAGCATCAAATAAAAGAAGTAAATAAGATCTTAAGGATCACCAACGTCTAACATAGGTGACTTAAGATATATACAAGTTACTATCAATATAAAATTAACTTCAAAAGTCACTACTAAAAAGAAAATAAGGTTGTATAAATCTTAATTATAATCCTTTTAATAGATCCTTTCTAAACTACCAACCTAATCATATCCTATAACCAATAAAATCTACTGATATGACTTTCATTTAATTAAGTAGTAAATTGTACATTAAATATACATGTACAATTTTTTCACATAGTAGCCAAATCACAACATGACAACGTTGTATCTCGCCATCTATTCGAAGAAGAACATGTCGTTCTTGAAGATCTTCATGTCGATTGCGTCGTCTTGAAGGTTGTGACAATCGCAACGTCTCATCTGGCAAGTCAGCAAATGAAGGCTCTTGAGTCGAATCCGTTGGTTGTTGGTTCTCCATTTCCTCAACGCTACAAATACAAAGAAGTTACAAACAAGGTTAGAAAGTTGAATGTTATCTTGCCTAGATCTTGTTTCTTTTATAGGAGAGGTCTTTATCTTGGTTTTGATGGATGTCGTTGATGAAAGGTCTCCACCTTCCTTGCTGCATTTGCAAGATTCTTTGCCGGTTCCCATGTGCGCTCACTAATATTGTATCTATGCCAATGAATAAGATATTCCAACCTGTTTCGGCGCCGCCTCGAATCTAAGACTTCTTCCACCTCAAATTCTTTATTGTTATCCACTTCTATAGGAGGCGGTGGCATTTGTTTTCTTCCTTGTATATTTGTTGTCTTATATGGCTCAAGTAGAGACACATGGAATATAGGATGAATCTTCATAGACTCCGATAGCTTTAATTGATAATCGACTGGATTGACTTGTTCACAAATTGAGAATGGTCCAAGCCTACAATAGTCCAACTTATCACAAGGACGAATAGTCTTAATATTTCGACGAAGTAGCCATACCTTATCACCAACATGGAATTGAGGTTGTTGCTTGCGATAGACATCTGCATTGGTCTTTTGTCGTTCTTGAGCTTCTTTTAATCGCACCTTCATTGTTGCATGTAGCTCTGCCAACTGATTTGCCAAATCTTTTGCCGCAGGATTATCAGCTTTTAAAAAGTCAAAAATATCAAGTCGTGGATGATAACCATAATTGGCAAAGAAAGGTGTTTGTTGAATAGAAGAATGTACCGAATTATTATAAGCAAACTCTCCCAATGGCAAAAGAGTTGTTCAATCATCTTGATGGTAATTGATGGTACACCTCAAATATTGCTCCAAGACTTGGTTCACTCGTTCCGTTTGACCATCTGTTTGAGGATGGAAGGCTGAAGATAGTTTTATATCCACCTTCAATATCTTGAACAGGGTTCTCCAAAATTTGGATACAAATTGCGTTCCTCTATCTGATATAATATCCCTTCGCAATCCATGATAGCGATAGATGTTGTCAAGAAAGAGCTTAGCTATTTCTTCACCTGTGATAGATTTTGTACATGGTACAAAGTGTGCCATCTTGGTGAACCGATCTACAATCACGAATATGGAATCATATGAACTTGAAATTGGTAGATCTGTGATAAAATCCATAGAGATAGAAGACCATGGTTGTTCTGGTATAGGTAGTGGTTGGAGAAGTCCGTAAGGTCGATGACGAGGGGTTTTTGATCTTGAACAGACATCGCATGATTGTACAAACTCCTTAATTGCCTTCCACATTTGAGGCCACCAAAAATCTCTTGATATTAGATCCAGAGTCTTGTTGTACCCAAAATGTCCTACTGCGGGAAAATTGTGACGAGCTTCAAGAGCACGTTGTCGTGTTGTGGTTCGGCTACTATATGAAAAAATTGTACATGTATATTTAATGTACAATTTACTACATAGCTAAATGAGAGCCATATCAGTGGACTTTTATTGGTTATAGGATGTGATTAGGTTGCTAGTTTAGAAAAGATCTATTAAAAGGATTATTATTAAGGTTTATACAACCTTATTTTCTTTTAGTAGTGACTTTTGAAATTAATTTTATATGGATAATAACTTATATATATCTTAAGTCACCTTTGTTAGACATTGGTGATCCTTAAGATCTTAGTTTATTTCTTTTATTTGGTGCTTAAAGCACCAAGTATGTAAATCTTATAAGAAGAAGGTTAGAAAAGGGTTTTTAGTGTAAAAAGGGTAGTTTGGCCATCCATGTGGATGAATAGAGGTGGATGATAGAAATCTCTATTCTAATTGGCCAAAAATCATGCCCAATGGGCTTCAAGGAGGCTGCCCGAGGGTTTATTAGGAGTTAGGGTTTGTTTTTCGGAGGGGAGTCGAACATCAGAGGTTTGGGTCATCAGGTTTAGGTTTTTGGGTATGGTTTAGGTGCAAATCTTGCATGATTTGGACTTTTAATGAAGAAGTTATAGGCGCTCAAAGTTAGGGTGTCGATTTTGGACCTACTGTCACTCTTTTGGGTATATCTCGCGCATACAGAGAGCAATCAAAGATCGGCGACTAGGGTTGAAAAGCGCACTTTCTTGGCTACACTTTTTATGTACAGCTCGATAAAATCCAAGCTAGGGTCAAGGAGATATTGCGAGTTGAAGTCAGTACTTGTAAGCTAAAGGCAGTAAGTGATTCTGCTTAACTAGCGGTTACATTTTGAGCTATATCTTAGTCAATTTGATAGATTTTTGGCTAAAAATTTTTGGGAGTATATATGTTTATGTCACAAGACTATGTGAAAATTTTTTGTGGCATTAAGGTTTTGGGTTTGTGAGATATAGAGAAAATAGTGCTCGGGTGTCTCTGAGCTAGGGTTTTAAGCACCTGCTAGGGGTTTTGAGATATCGAACGATCGGAAATATATTTGCGGTTGAATTTTTTTCTGGTAAAGCTTAAAGGTGAATTCTACCTTTCCTGAAAGTTTGAAGAAGACTGAACGGCTGGATCAGAAGATATGATTTTCTAAAGTTTGGAAAGAAAAACATCCTTTGCGGGAAAATATATTTTTAAGGGTTTTGTTGCAAATTTGGACTTTTGTGCATACTAAAGGTGTTTTTGGGAGCCAAGACTTTATGGAGGTGTAAAAGGTGGATGTATAGAGCCATGATATGATTTTGATATATAGATGAGTCTTTAAAAGGTTTTTAAGGATTTTTTACATATCATAGAGAAAACTTATGTACAAACCTACTTAAAAATAAGAGGTTTTAATCATACAAAACCTTTTTCTTATATTATCGTGTGTATTTGTCCTTCTTATTAAGGACAAATAACTCATTAGAGTTTAGCCAATAAATATTAAGTAAAATTCTCTACAGCTAGGTACCCGGTGTATTCCTAGATAGAAGTTCACGCCACGGGACAACGTAGTCGTGCTTTGCCTTTTGGGATATACAAGCGTCCCTCAAAGTAGAGTAGATTGTTCTTGAATTTGAACTTGGAAGTATCATGAGGCTTAGATGAATTGTTCTTAATATCATGAACAAGAGGGTCTGAGGACATACTTGACTGGATTTTTTTGAAAAAATTTGAATCAACAGTCAATGTTGATTTGATTGCTCAAAGGTAAAATTGTTCTAGCTTCAAGAGGGTTGTTTTTTATTGATCAAAAGCTGCATCTCCTTCTTTTGGAGCAAGATAAGAACGTCTAGAAAGGGCATTAGACAAACCTTGTTGTTTTTCTGGCCTATACGTGATAATGAACTCGAATCTTGACAAAGACATACTCCAACGAGCTTGACGACGATTTAAAACACGTGCTGACATGAAATACTCGAGATTCTTGTGATCCGTATATGCGGTGACTGGATGGGAGGCGCCTTCTAGATAATGACGCCATTCTTGAAAAGAATCCATGATTGCAAAAAGTTCTTTGTTATGGATCTCATAATTAATCTCGACTGTTGAAAACTTTCTTGAATGAAAAGCTATTGGATGAAATTTGTCATGTGTTCTCATTTGTGACAATATGGCATCCAATGCAAAATCTGATGCATCTGTTTCCATAAAGAATGTTTTAGAAAAGTCGACGTGATACAAGATTGGTGCAGAAGTAAAAGTTGTCTTCAAAGCTTCAAATGATGCTTCTGCTTCCTTGCTCCTCAAGTTTTTCTTTACAAGTTAAGCGTGTCAATGGAGTTGCAACTTGAAAAAAGTTCTTAATGAAGATCCGATAATAATTGGCAAATCCCAAAAAACAATGTACATCTCTTACTGTCCTTGGAATTTTCCAGTCCATAATTGTCTGAACTTTCTTAAGATCCATCATTAAGCCGTTATTAGAAATGATGTATCCTAGGAAGTCAACTTGAGTAGTGTGAAATACACACTTTTCCATCTTGGCGTATAATCTTGTATCTCTAAATTTTTGTAACACACGACAAATATGAATTTCATGTTCTTGTGCGTTCTTAGAGTAGATTAGAATGTCGTCCAAATAACAGACAACAAAATCATTAAGAAATTCACAAAAAATGTCATTCATAAGATGTTGAAAAGCAGCTGGTGCATTTGTGAGTCCAAACGGCATGACATTATATTCAAAATGTCCATACCTAGTTTGAAATGCAGTCTTCCATTTGTCACCTTCTTTGATGCGGACCAAATTATATGCTCCTCGTAGATCTATTTTTCTATAGATCTTTGCTTGGCTGAGTTGATCAAGAAGTCCTCAAATCAGAGGTAAAGGATACCTGTTCTTGATGGTAATCTTATTAAGCCCTCGATAATCTACGCACATCCGTAAGGATCCGTCTTTTTTCTTTACAAATAAGATAGGAGCTCCTGCTGGAGATTTCGAATGGCGTATGAAGTTCTTAGCCAAGTTCTCGTCAATATATTCCTTCAATGCAGTCAGCTCGTTCTGCGATAAACTATAGATTGGTCCAAATGGTGGTTGAGCTCCTGCTTGAAGGTCGATTGAGCAATCATAAGGTCGATGCTGTGGAAGAATATCTGCGTTTTTCTTTTCAAAAACATCTTGAAAATCTTGATACTGGTTAGGAATATTACTTATAGTCTTCTCAGTATCCGAAATAGGTGTGGCATATATAACAAAAGATGGTCCTTCTTTTGCCGCATGTATAAAAGCTTTCGCACCTATTAGTAAGGGTTTGGATATACTAGACTTATGTATTTCTACTTGACTACTAGATTCTTGGGTTGAACTACAAGAAAAGTCGAGGTTACAAGAAATCCAATCTATTTGATGATTATACTTTTCTAACCAGGATAATCCTAAAATAATCGGATTTGAAGGGGATCTAATCACATTAAATATTACTACACTAGTATGTCCTTTAATTGCTACATCTAAAGGAACAGTCTCATAGGTGACATCTCCAGAAGATAACAGACGACCATCTATGACTTCTACGTGCACAGCTTTAGCTTTCTTGATTAAAACTATTTCTTGTTTTTTGACAAAGTCTTCGTCTATGAAACAGGCTGAGGCTCCTGAATCTAAAAAAGCAAAGACTTTGTGATTTTTAGGTCCTAATGATACTTCTATTATAAAAGAAGGTGAGGGGTCTGAGGAGAGAATAGGACCTTTACAAGGTATTGCACATGATTCTAGCTGCATGGTCCCTATTGTAGTTGGAGAAATTTATTTTCCGACACAGTGTCTTCTCTAGCAGCCATACTTCTCATTTTATGATTGCGTTGCTTCTTTGGATAATATTGAGCAGTGTGTTTAGTTTCTCCACAATATAAGCACAAACCCTCTTGACGACATTGAGTCTTTTCCTGCTCAGTGAGAGGTTTAAAGCGTACTGCATCAATTTGCATTGGTTTTGGTTTAGCCAAGTAAGTTTCTGAAAACTTAGGAGTTGGTGTCATCAATTGACTTGTTCCTCTCCAACTGAATTTATGTTCTTGGCGTCTTTCAAATAATCGATTATCACATGCAATCGCTTGAGCAATAAATTGCTTCAAAGATTCAGCTTTTGGCATTGTTAGTAACAAATCTTTGACGTTATCCTTCAATCCATAACGAAATTGGTTGATAAGGGCTTTGTCATTCCACTCTACATCGCAAGTAAGATTTTGAAATTCAGCAGCATATGTTGTAGCTGACCGTGATCCTTATCGTAAAGATAAAAGCTTGGTCTCTGCTACCTTCTCTCAATCGCTTTCTCCAAATGTAGCCGTAAATACTTCAAGGAATGAATTCACATTGTAAAGAAGTCTTGAATCTTTTTCCATCAAAGGTGCAAACCAAGAAAGGGCACTTCCACATAAAAGTGCACCTATGAATCCAACTTGGGTAAATCCATCAGGATATTAGAAAGGGTGTAACCTTAAATAAAGTTTGACTTGTTGCAAAAATCCTCAAAATTTTGATCTTGTTCCATCAAATTTCTCGGGCATATTAATCTTTACCTCTTTAATGCTTAAAGAAGCAAGATTTCTTGGATTCGGTTGGGAGGCTGATCTACTTGCTTCTCTCAGTTGTACAACTTCTTGGCGTAAGCTCTGGACTTCCTCCATAGGTGTTGGAATAGCGCTTCCATGATTACTATTGGTGATTCGTGAAATTTCCACTCTAAGAGTGTTGACAAGCTCTTGAAGATCTGCAATAGTTGCAAATCTATTCTCACTTTCGGTAAGTGTAGCATCCATGATTTTTCCTTCCATCTTAGACAACTTCGTAAATCTATAATTTGGATTAGAAGAAGATAATGTGCAACCTCTAATATCAAACAAAAATCTTCCACAACGAGGGGTGATCCACTCTCTTTTAGGAAAAAATCAAGGTTAGAAAGCAAATAGAGTCAATTCAAAGGTGGATAGTCCGCAACCTTGAAATACAAAGAATAGAAGTGGGGTAATCCACTCACTTCTAACACAAAACAAGAACAATAAATCTTTTTTCTTGTGAAACTGTCAAGGACAAGAACTCGATAAAATCAAATGGACAAATGAGACTTCTCTTATAAAATAGAAATAAGAAAATATGTATTCTATAGAAATTGGAATGACTATTGTCAAAAGACAAGACAACTAGAGACTCTTGAAACTAGATTAGAAACAAGAAAGGAGTTGACAAGAGTGAACAAGGCTTCACTCTTGTCTCTATATATACTATCTAACTAGAAGCTACGTGGCGATGTTCTATAGGACCTCCAATATGTGTTGACTTTGAAGGCCACTTGCCTTAGCTTGCAAGGCAAGTTTTTTACATGTGCGCCACGTAGTTAGCTTGAAAAACAAGCTATCAACATGTGTGGCACATGGTTAACTTGTTGACCAAGTTTCTAACCAAGAAATCAACTATGGACACCTATATGGTCAAAGCAGCGTCTATGAAGCTTCCAGGAAGTTTTTTTAGAAGATATTATAGAATTAACCTACTTTTATCTATTTTTACCTAGTTCTACTTAATTATATAGATAACTATGTGTATGTCCGTGACACACATCGTATATAAATTTTATTAAAAAAAAGATTAAAAAAGAATTTTTAGTATCAAAAAGAGTAGTTAGGCCATCCATGTGGATAAATGGAGATAGATGATAGAAATTTCTATTCCTATTGGCCAAAAGTCGTGTCCAATGAGCTTCAAAGAAGCTGTTTGAGGCCTTATTAGGAACTAGGGGGGTTTTTTTTTTTAAAGTCATTTGAATATGAAATGTTTGATCACCAAGTTTAGGTTTTTGGCTATGATTTTGGTATAAAAATTGAGTGATTTAGAATTTTTATAAAGAAGATATAGGCATTGAAAATCAAGATGTCAAATTTATATCTACTATCACTCTTTAGAGTATAACTTGCACAAACAATAAGCAATAAAGGATTGGCAACTAGAGTTAGAAAGAACACTTTTTTGGCTATATTTTGCATATATGATTTGATGAATTCTAAGCTAGGATGAAAAAGATATTATGAGTTAAAGTCAACACTTGCAATCTAAGAGTAATAAGTAACGTGCTTAATTAGTGGTTGTCTTTTGAGCTATATCTTAAAAAATTTGATAAGATTTTGGTTCAAAAATTTTAGAAGTATATATTTTTAGATTAAAAAGCTACATATAAAAAATTTATGGTATTAAGATTTTGGATTTTTGAAATATGAAGAAAATAGTGCTCAAATATCTATAAATTAGGATATTAAGCACTTGCTAGGGTTTTTGAGATATGAAATGATTAAAAGCAAATCTACTATTGATTTTTCTTGTGGTAAAGCTTAAGGATATAAGCTATACTTTGAAAAAATTTGAAAAAAACTAAACAACTAAATCAAGAGTTATTGGATCCTAAATTTTAGAAAAAAAAAATCTTTTGTGGATAATTAAGGTATTGAAGAGTTTTATTATAATTTGAGCATTTTGTACAAATCAAAGGGATTTTTAGAAGCCAAGACTTTATAAAGATGAAAAGATGGATATGTGGAGCTATGATAATATTTTTGATATAAAAATAAGTTTGTAGAAAGAAATTATGGATATTCTTAGAATTTATTGAAAAATCTAACTTATCAAAAATTAATAAGTTATGATTTGGCATAGAAAGGGATAATAAGGATTTTTTAGATGTCATAGAAAAACTTTATGTATAAAACTACTTAAATATAAGAGATTTTTATTAATATAATATTTTTTAATATTATTATATTGATTTGTTCTTCTTATTAAGGACAAATAACTTATCAGAGCTTGCTCAATAAGTTATAGGTAAACTCTCTACAACTAGGTATCCAATGTATTCCAAGATTGAAAATTATACCATACAATAATAAGCCATAGATGCATGATTAAAGATTATTAACATCTCCTTCTATGCCCTCCACATAGCTACATTGAAGAACTTAGATCAAAAGTTGAAGCTGGTTTTGGTATATTTGTAAAAAATATTACAAGTTAGAATTCTAATTTTAGATTTAGTGCTCAAAATTTTCTAAGTTTTGGTACTTATCAATTCCTTAGAGATCTCTCTTGGAAGAAGTGCTATCAAGATAATTAAGTATTATATTTTTAGAAACAACTCATAATTCAAATTCAATTTCAATTTCAGAGACTAATTCATCATTGATATTTTTCAAAATCATGTCTGTATTTCTCAATCCTTATGAAGAAATAGATTTTTGACACACTATCATTGGAAAGGAATAATGTCAAAGTGAGTAGTAAATTTAAGAGCTTAAATGATGATTCAATTGGATTTAAAATTTTTGATATTAATTATAATGGTAATACACATTGTGGAAGTAGTAGCATCTAACAAGGAATCCCATGGTAGTGCAAAATTTTCTTTAAAAAATTGATATTGAATCCAAAGAATTCAAGCTATCTATACTATTATAGATATACTTATTGATACTCAAGTTAACAATTATGATCCCTGTGATCTCAATTTTCTTGCTTGTAAAACCATAGGATCACTTCCAATTATAAAAGTTTTTAAAGAAAGGGGAGGGAGGAGAGAGAGAGAGAGAGAGAAAGAAAGAAAGAAAGAAAGAAAGAGAGAGAGAGAGAGAGACTATGATGATGTGGATGCCAGTTAGCGATAGGTAGAGGTGATGAACTGCCATATCAAGTAATACTTCTAAAAAAGCACCTAATATTAGTTGCGTGGTGTTGATTGATATGAAGCTCCTAGGACCTCATTCAATTGATGTGGACTAACAAGTAGTGGCTTAAGATCTTAGGCAATAAGGTCATATTCTTATTCCAAGCTTTCAAGAAATCACCTTGACCTTATTTTGTGCCTATTTCTTGATAGTAAAGAAACTATTGGCTTTCCATTTGGAATTCTCTTCTATTTTTATTTCTATTGTGTATTTTTTAGAGATTTCTAGGCTTTATTTGTTAATTGTCCTCTTTGTTATTAGACCTTGTATAGAAAGTCTATTTAAAAACATTGGCTCCTTCTATCTCTCTAAATTTATATACATTTTATTTTTCCTATTTTTTGACTATTTTCCATATATTGATGAAGCGCAACATTCTTAACCAATGTTTTTTTAAAATAATAGTAATTGGAAGCTTTTTATACTATCATTATATAGTACTTGGATGTTTTTAACATCTTTTTTTAAAAAATCATCAACAAAAGTGGGCATATTATTATGAATAAGAATTATTATAAGAATTATATACATGTGAAATAGGATTTTTTTTTATCATAATAATTACAATAATATTTCAAAAGATAAGATAACTAATACATCTCCAAGATCTAAATCATGATATATGAAAATAGATTGAAGAATTCTAAAGGGCCACATATGGAGGGTATATTCTACATAGGACAACGCCCCCTTGCCACTATCCAAGTAGGAAAAAAAGAAAAAAATTGGATAATACTAACTTGATCCTTTTCTATATGTGGAGTTTCTTGGTTTGAAGCAAATTTGCTCATTCTAGAGGATTTTTTGCCTTATAAATTCCTCAAGGGCCACACTAGCATATGTAGTGGAGGACATTCATTGCCAATTCATCTAGCAAAAATAGTATTGTTGTTGGTGGCCTTGATATGTATATATATATATATTATAATTTATACAACTTTACACTAGCAAAACTTTTATAGTATATTTTCAAGAGAATTTTTTAAAAATAACTTGTAACTATACCATTGTAAATTGGGTACATATATTTGAGATTTTAATGGTTTTTATAATAATCAAAGTTATTTTATTGACTTTTATGACTAAAATTAAATATCAATTTTTTTCATGTACATTTATTCTATATATTAAGTCAACTCTATTTTATAAATTTTATAAAATAAATACTTATATAATTAATTAATAAAATAATTAAATAATAATTAAATTTAGTTAAATTTATATATTTTTAGATAATATTATAAATATAGATATAAAGTTTTAAAATTAACAAAGTTATAAATCTAATTATTAATTTGTATTCTTATTTTCTATTTTTTATGAATTGATGATATATATATATATATATATATATATATATATATATATATAATTTATTTATTGACTTCTCTAAGATCCTTGATTTTTTGAAAGGCTACTTATTAGCTATCTTAATTTATTAAAAAAACCTATTTATCTTTTGAGTACATACCCTCTATAAATCTTAATTAGTATTCCTTGTATAATTAAATATATTTAATCTATTAAATATTTAAAAATATATATTTTAAATCTCTATATTTTAAATTTAAATTTAAAATATATAATTATTTTTTTATTATAAAATTCATCCTATCAAAAATCTATAAATGAATGACCTTGTTTGCATGAGTTTTTTATTTATATATATATATATATATATATATATATATATATAGTCTTTTAAGTTACTACCAAAAGTGGCACATATAAGAATATACAAAATCCAAATGTCTATCAAACAAAGTATTTAAATCTAAAAGTCCAAATCTTAACTTGGACCTATTTGCATAAACTACAAATTCCACCTCTAACACATTACTATTACTAATCAAACAAAAATACGAGCGACCAATCCATAATGAATCACAACAAAAGGTTGTAAAAAATTACCATCTTAGCATCTTGTGACTTCTAGTGTGTTATAATTGTTTCAATAAAAGGTTTTCAATAGATAGATGGAGCCAAAAAAAAAAAAAAAAAAAAAGTGATACATCCATATAATCAAAGAAAGTGCCATGTGTGTAAAGAAAGTGGCACATGTATGTAGCTATGTCATCACGGGGGGAGGAACTTGACATGAGCTCCTAAAGATCATGGGCTAGAAGACACGGTGAGAAGAATTCACAATAGAGACCACATAAGGGGAAAGGGTGAAAGCAAGGCAAGGGAGGCTTGCATGTGAGAAGGTGGGTGGGGTGGGTGAGGGAGCACAATGGGGCTCATGAGAATGGAGAGGGGAGCTGCGGCGTGAGCTCATCAACCTGGTGGTGATGGAGCTGA
This sequence comes from Physcomitrellopsis africana, assembly GCA_036785485.1. Lineage (NCBI taxonomy): Eukaryota > Viridiplantae > Streptophyta > Bryopsida > Funariales > Funariaceae > Physcomitrellopsis > Physcomitrellopsis africana. Next base: position 261,594 of record JAWRVF010000203.1, on the reverse strand, counting down.
CAAACCCCTCCGCAACCACGCATCCATGCATGCACCGTGTGGAAGGGAGAAGCGTAGCGGTGATCTGATTTCAGGTTTGTGCTTGCGTGACCAAATCCTTGCAACTCTGGGGGCACTGGCATGATGGGACATGACAGCAAATCTAGACGCAATGAATGAGCGAACGATACTGGGAAGGTGAAAAAAACAATTAAAACAATGAGATAAGAAACTCAACACCAACAGCAACATTAATAATACTACGCCTGGGTGAGTAAGAACACTGGTGCGAGGAAATGAGAAAGACTTGAGTTTTCGGTGAATTGAAGCCGCGGATTCTGTGGTAGGGGTCAGAAAACTGCGCCGCACTGTACAGGGAAGTGATTGTGTTCCTTGAGTACGGCGTGGAACGATTGCGGCGGAGCGGGCTTGGTTTGGCTTGGCGGCGCGGGGATGGGTGGTCATGGAGATTAGAGAGAGAATGTGTGTGAAGGTGTGTGTATGTGTACTAGGTTTGGAAAGGAACCCACCAAAGAAGGTAATAGAACTGATTCCATCATACCTCCAGCAAGGTAGCGACTAACTCCATCCTCATCCAGCCTGTGCCTTGACACTAGTATATTATCGCCTCGTGAACCTAGAGTCGCCTTCCCTCCACATTCTGGTAGAGCATGTGAGGCTTAGATCTGGCTCCCAACGCTTCATGACCTGCTCCGACCGCGGCTTCCTCCTCCCAGGATCCCAGCGTTGGGTTCGAGGTGACATGTTGGTGTTGGAGCTCTACTTGAAAGTGTGCCTGTGCGTGTGTGATTGTTTTTATATGTTCATTTGGAACCTAGCGGCTGCATTCGAGCGTTTCGTGGGGACCTGTACGTTGTCGTGAGACTTCACGGTTTGGTCTGAAACCTGTCGGTATAATTTCGTGGATTGAACCGCAACTGCTGGGTCGAGGCTCGCGACGGGGTGGACATGTAATTTTGGACCGTTTGGTTGGGTTATCACGACCTATTGCAGCGGTCAGCTTTTCTTTTGGTGCGTGTTCGAGATTATTTTGTCACTGTGAAGTTGCACGTTAAAACTTTCACAATGCCGCCCTACTTTGCATCCTCCCACACGCCCGGGTTGGAAGAAATGACTCGCAAAGCAGGAAATGTCTTCTCCGTGATGGCAAATTCGGCTTCTACTTTCGTCGAGGGTGCCATTATCGTGGGGGGCGGGCCCTCGGGGTTGGCAGTTGCCGCATGCCTCAAGATGAAGGGAGTGCCTTCCTTGATCATTGAGAAATCAGACGGTATTGGTTCATTGTGGAAGTACAAGGCTTATGACCGCCTTCATCTCCACATCCCGAAACAATTCTGCGAGCTGCCGCACTACCCTTTCCCGGAGGAGTACCCGTTATATCCGAACAGGAAGCAATTCGTCGACTACTTGGAGAGTTACTTCCGGCATTTTGACATGAGAGCCCAGTTTAACACGAAGGTTAATGCTGCGTATTACGACCCGCACCTGTCATGCTGGAAGGTTGAATCGCAGCCTTCCAGCGCGGGTTCTGAAGAGTGCGTGACGGAGTATTGTTCGCGGTGGTTGATAGTTGCATCCGGGGAGAACGCTGAAGCTTATACTCCTGACATGCAGGGGTTGAGGGACTTCAGAGGCCCAGTATTGCACTCGAGCAATTATAAGACAGGAGCCGATTACGTGGGGCAGCGAGTGCTCGTCGTAGGGTGTGGAAACTCGGGGATGGAGATTGCTTTGGACCTGGCGAATTTCAACGCTAAACCCTCGCTCGTGGTGCGCAGCCCGGTGCACATTCTCCCGAGGGAGATTCTGGGCGTGTCCACGTTCGCCGTGGCCATGAGCATGATGAAGCGCTTCCCGCTGTGGTTCACGGACATGTTGCTGGTGGGGTACACCCGAGCAGTGCTGGGCGACACGACGAGCTATGGCTTCAAACGCCCTGCGGATGGGCCGATGACCATCAAGTGCGAGCGGGGCAAGACGCCCATTCTAGACGTGGGCACATTCGCCAAGATCAAGAGCGGCGCCATCAAGGTGTGCCCGGGCGTCACTCATCTTACCCCCCACGGCGCCAAGTTCGAAAACGACCAATTCGCGGAGTTCGATGCTGTCGTGCTGGCCACCGGGTACAGGAGCAATGTCCCGCGATGGCTCAGCGACGACGGCGGTTTCTTCTCCCCCGAAGGCCTGCCGAAGAATCCTTCCCTGGGAACATGGAAGGCGGGACGCGGCCTCTTCATCGCCGGGTTTGGGAGGAAAGGGATTTTGGGAGCAACCTTCGATGCCAAAAACATTGCCGAGGCCATCAGCGATGCCTGGACCTTGGAGTCTCACAAGCACCTCGTTTCCCCTCTAAAATCTAGATACCCACCCCCATAACAACCTTCCCCACACACACACACACACACACACACACACATAAACCCCACTCCGTCACTAGCTTCCCCCCATATTAAGCAGATTTCGAGACTCGCCGAAATCCAACGCAAACCATAATGTCAGTTGCTCTGCTTTCTACCTCATGTGGACACCATTGCGGTGTGCTCAAACTGCAAATTCGCCAAGGGAAGAGTGATCTCTCTTCCTCGAAGGCGACACACATTCCAACGCCAGATCCACAGCCTCGAATTCAACGCCGACGCAGGCGCCATGAAGAAGCGTGGGTGATTTCAGACACAGTGGGCGTCGCCGAGGGCACAAGACCATCCCAGTCCATGTCACAAGACCCCCACCGCCAGCATGTCCCATACAATTTTGCCCCAGGGATTACATTTTTTTTTCCTAGTGTAGAGTATTTTGATTGTGAACAGGAATCAATCCCCCCAAGTTTTTTCTGTTTTTTTCTGTTTCTCGGTTCTCGTGATGCGTTTTGTTTCGCTGAGTTGCCTCCATTGATTAATACACCAAGGCCTTCCATGGCCTCATGAGTTTATTGTGCTGATAATTCAGTGATTCTGTGGATTTGCAAAGCGTTGGAAATTGTGGAAGTTTTAGGTTGAGTTCACAGCATTGTTCACTTTTGTGCCTGCTGATGTTCACAGTAGAATGTTTTATTCTCTCTTTTTTGACTCTTCTGTGTGTGTGTATGTGTTATATTAAATGGTGGATTCTCATAATTGTATGTGATTTGAGTTTGTTGATCTTCCACATTGCAATTTGATCAGTATATAATTCAAACACAAAGGCTTTGTTGTAGATGTCACTACTTTGCACCATACACCATCACATAAATAACAACATTGGAATCTCAGACAATCATACACTTTAACTTAGTCTAACAGTAAGTAATTATCCTGTTGGACATGAGACTACTATTTGATAACTAAACAGAGCCATTGTCTTTAATATTCTCTCATGAACACTGTTGAGTTTTTTTAGTAATACGTACAGATGTATATATATATATATATATATATATATATATCTAAATATGATTGGATGAGAACAATATAGTACTAAATAAATATGTTAACTGAAGAACAAATTTAGAATCCCAAACTGATCATTCTCAGTTGATTCAATCCAGGCTTTGTCCCATTTGTGTCAAAAGTGCAAGAATGTCATCTGGGCAAGATCTTTTTAATCCAAAACCCTAAAATCCCCACCTTGGGATTAATTTCACTAAACAGTGCAATTTAATTAATGTCCTTTTAACTTCTTTTTTTCTGTTTTTTTTTGCCAGGTGTCATTGTATGGGGGCAGAGGGGACTGTACAAGGCAAGCATTCAAAAAGGGGGGCAGAGCTGTGGAAGTAGGAATTCAAGCAATATCATATCAGATCATCAACCCATCATCATCCCCATTTGGATGAACCACTTCATTTTCATTATTTTATTGGTATAATTAATCTAATTCTCCCTGAATTTGGGTGATTGATTTGCAGATCCATCCGTGAATGAGCAAACTCAGGTACAGAGCCTCAACTCCCAGATGTTTCATAAAGTGTAGGAAAAAGTAAATAAAAAAAAAAGGGAAGCCTTTGTCCTATTTCTACTGTGGATTAAATTTGCTTCCACACTAAAATTGCTGATGCTTCTTCTGTTTAGCAGCATCAGCATGACATGGTGGGCTGAGATAATTATAGTTTTGACATTGTTGTTGGTTTTCACTTATTGAGAATTTTTATCATTTTATTTGTTTTATCTCTCCTTTGTATGCAATAAAAAGAAGCTACATGGATGAAGAAAAGCCACTATTAACACAGGGTTCCTCTCTTTCAATGATTTCCCTTTACTATAATATGTTGATCCAACTCCTAGATCCACAAATGAAACTTTAATAGTTTTTTGAGAAATTACATTTTAGAAATGAAGCACAACATACATCTGCATTTAAAATATAATATAATATTATAAAAACAAAACATAACAAACAGGAAAGTGGTTGACAAACTCCTGCAAAAAGATTAACTAAATTTTATTTGGTTGTTTATTTTTAAAATAGGAAAAAGAGGAAAAGTGATTAGTTGGCAAGAATTTGAGTGGCTCAACTAAAAAGATTTGCTTTTGTTACAGTTTTGTTAAAGACTTTTATTTTAATTGTGCATTGAATTAAAGACCTGATCATCATTTTGCAAGAATCTGAAGCCCCCACAATCTAAGTAAAAGGGGAATGAGAATGTGTACATGGCTGCTAATGCCCTTTTATAATTTTATTTTATAGGTTATGATTCTCAAGTACTTGTTGAAAAGAAACACCCACTTGTCATATCCACTCATTGGTATAATATCATATCATTTTCAAATACACTATCTCTTTTTTCCTTTTCAAAATAGGTTATAAAGCATAAACAAAGAGATAAGTTTATCAACAAGGGAAAATCTTTTGTTTTGTTTTATTTAACCCCAAATCACAGTTTATGCAAGTCCAACACGTTTGTCTTTCTTTATCTCAAAAATAAAAATGGAAATTCCATTAAACAAGTGTATCCTTTCTGTCTATTCTCTTCAATTGTTTATTTACTTTTTTTTTTAAAATTGGAAAATCAAATAAAATATTGCTATCAAAGCAAACAGGATTGTGTACAAGAGCTGTGAGAAAAGATAATAACAGTAACAAAGAAAATAAGTCAGTTAAGGAAAACATACCTTATATGGTCGTTTTATGACCATTACATAATTTGTAATAGTCTTTATAATATTTAAAGTATTTGGAATACGACATTCTATTATCAAGTTTTCCAAAAACATAAACAAAAGATATTGTGTTGTACCTCATCACCAACTTTACTATAACACCACTTTTTTACTTCAATCATATTCAAATTGTATTACAAATGGGATTGAAAATCTTGCATTAAAATTTAATTAGGAATTAAAAATTCTTAGTTTATCATGATAATGTACCAATAAATGCATCCACCTGTGCGAAAAACAAAAACCAAAAAAAATTCAAATACTTGAACTTGTGATATGCATGTACATAGAGAATAATATGGTCTTTTTTTAAAAAATTAAATATGTTACATTGTACATTTAAAATTCACAAATAATTATCAAAGAATTAAAACATTTAATTTTAATATTTAAATTCAATCTATAATTTATTTTACCTCACCATCTACAGTTTGATAATCAGATAAGATAAACAAATCACTTGTTGAAGCAATATTTTCTATTAAATACAATCTTATTCTAAACTTAAAATTTTGAACGTAAATTATATTTTAAAGTTAAGACAATGATGTTAAAAGAACTCAATATATATGTCATAAGAAAATAAAATCATTTCTTTTGTAAATTCTTTCCTGTTTCAAGTGAATTAGTTGTATATTATGATTGCTAAAACATCTTTAAAAAATCACAATAGAATTCTAGTAATACAAAATTTAAGTACTTTTATTTAAATATAAAAAATTGACACAATATATGTATTTTAATATACATATATAAGAAAATTCTTAGTTGCATGATTATAAGGTGGATTGTTATTAGAAAAATAACTGTATCATTTTACTACAAGTATATGTAGTAAAACCTCAATAAAAACTCATATACATAATAGATAACTTTAATAATTAAGAAAATTTTATAAGATTATCATTTAAATTTTACATTCTGATTTTGGTTAAATGTGAAATGTATTAGCTCATTGGTTTAATGTGAAATTTATAAAGGCCATAAGCTCATCAGGGATTATTTATAAATTATGCGTTCAGCACTGAATATAATCAATACTCATAGTATTTAAATTAATTTAATCCTATAATTTAAAATCACGAAATTATGTAATAAAGATAGTATATACATGCCTAAGTATTACATACGTATACATATATCATACATATTATCCACGATGGTTTGTGAGTACAAATGAGCAAATGCGGACAGTTCCAGATAACTTTGAGATGGATTTAATTATATTGATGAATGAAAATATGGTTGAGTCACGACTCCAGGCTGAGGTGTGAACAGAGTAATGGTAGGTAGATGGGGCCAGCAGAAGTGGGACTCCAACGAACAATTTAGCGCGGGAGTAGGATGCTACACGTGGGCTCTACGTGGAGCCATTCCGTCGCAAATGGAGTCTATTTCCACAACCGCCAGTGTGGAAAGGGCACGATCATGACTCTCTCAGGAAAGCTCTGACAGGTGGCACTTCATTCGAAAGGCCACGGGAGCGCGTACTGATCCGTGCCTCCCAGTGGAGAGGAAGCTCCAGTTCCTCGGTGGAATCGTCCAACCTAAGTCCACAGGACCAGATGAGGTAGAACCAGAGAAAGAACAGGATAATTCCATCGGAATGTCCCTCGCCGATAACCATTGTGCCCAAAATTATAGCCATTTGGATAGAACCAAACCAGCAAACAGGCGGCAACCACGTGTTCATCTTCATTCATGCATTTTTCTTTCCCCCCACTTGCTTCTACTGCATAATCCATCCCATTGGATCCCACTCTTTGTGGGTTGAATCTTCATTTACTATATACAGTACAAAACTACCAAGTATTTTCTAATATAACACACACATTCGTACATGTAGGTATGCTTATACATGTATATTAATATATAAATGTATATTCAAAAATTCAAATTCTTTAAGGAATGTGTTGGAATAGCGGGATGGATATCTCTATTCTCTCAGTAAACTATTATTAGAAGTTTTTTCTTGCTGTTTTAGTAGGCGTTGTATTATTGCAAGGAGATTTGCTCAAATGCTCAGATTACCAATACCTGATGATTAATAGCAAGTTAACACATGAGATTGCCTAAAGTAAAAGATTTAAGTTATTTGAAACTGGGATGAATTAGCCTTTTGTTTATCATTATTAAGCTAAATTTTAAGGAATGACAGGAGCAATATACAAAAGTAGTTGGTAATAATAGTGGAAGGTGTTTATACTTTGGTGATGGAGATACGAATTGTACTTATTTTTGTATGCAATTTTTCTTTTCCTGTTTTTTGTTGAACTTCAAATTTCTAAATTACTTTTCTTTAGCATTTTATATTAAGGTTCATTGTTCTTCCATGGCAGAGTAAATTAGCTGAATAAAGGCTACACTTATAATTGCAGTTATGTGAGTACAGATGAGACTCTTGCTAATGCAGAATTTTCTCAAGAATATATGTAAGTGGCTACTTATATGAATGGATTGATGTAAGATATAATTTATACAGGGATCATTTGGAAGATAAGCATATAAAACTCAAAATAAAATAACATAACATAAAACACTTGCAGCTGTTTAAATTTTAAGAAGTTCAGTAGACAAGAAATACTACACATTCTCAATATGGAAACTCTTATTTTAATTAGTAATACTTTAATAAATATTAGATTGATTTATGGCATAAAAATCATGTTTTTATTTCTATGTTATATTTTAATTGAATGTGATTATTCATATATATATATATATATATATATATAAACATTGGAGCTCCTCATTTTGTTTTGGGAGTAACATGGTAAAGCAATGGGCCATGGATGCTATTGAAGATGTAAGAATTTTTAAATAACATCACAACAACCAAATTATTAAAAAAAATTTAAAAAATACATACACTACATGTTTCTTGCAAAGTAGACAATACAAAATATCTTTAAAGCCTATGGGATGCTCTTGGTATTAGACTTGGATGTTGGGTCAGTATTGTTTTTCATTTATTGAAACACTTAAATACAAATATAATGGACAAACAAATTTGGTCACTTTTTTTTTTTTTTTTTTAATGAACTCATAAATGAATGGACACATATAAAAAAATGAATGGCACTTTGAATAAATGCACACAAAAAAATAATAATAATAATAATAAATAAATAAATCTGACTTTAACACATAAGATATGTATAAACATACATACCTATAACAAACTCAATATAGGTTCAATTTTGATGTTTTTTTTATATTTTTTGATTTGTAATTTGTTCATTTCAATCAATCTGGCAATTAGATCCATTCCAACAAATAACAATACATGTAAACCAACCATGATAACCAGTCACGTAAACAAATAATTGACGTTCAATATCATCAAACAAGATTTAATATACATAATTGATGAAAAATACATCCTGCATTTTATTAGGGCTCCATCCTCTGTTCATCCATCGGGTTGAGACAAATCCAGTCAACGTCTACAAACCCGTGATTTGCCCTCCTTCCTGTGTCACTTGCTAGTTGATAAAAACCCACACTAAGTTTGTAAACTCATTCCTTTCTTAGTTTTGAGCGCCAAAGTGGATAACAATATAAAAGAATAAGAGCATCACTGAGCAAATAACGTAGAGTCCTTCCTAATGGCGATCATCAATCTCGCAGAGACTCAGTTAGCAATGCCAACACTTCGGCGATGCAAGCATCATGACGCCGCGGCGACGACGACAATGCTAGGGCATGACCCCTTTAGGAGAATGAAGAAGCATCCAATACAAGGCAATCGCAAGCGGGTTAAAGAGAAGTTGAGTTCGATGAGCAGCTCATACATAGTAACTCATGAGCTACGAATCAGGTGCACGCGCTAGGGAAGGCGCGCAAGGGCCAGCTCGATCTCGGCGTGGTAGATCCTACGCCGTAGGAGCTGCAGCTTCGACAATAATCGACCCGTCGCAGACAGCGGATAGCAGCCCTCACCGCAACACACAACGATGGCATGGCGGCGGGCGGGTGGAGTGCTGGTACTCGGAGCTGCAGTCGGCGGAGGGTTGCAGTCGTGCCGGTAATTCGACTTGGGATCTGTGACTCGATTTGTGTGGCGCCGGCGTTGGCGATCGCCGAGTTGGCTCTTGAGGCTGCGATCAGGCCCCATCTCGCTGCACGTCGCTCGTCGGACGTCGTAGCTCCAGGCGGCGCTGGATCGACGGTCCAGGATTTGCATGGCCGATGCATGCGCCGATCTCGACCTACAGTGTTGATGATTTCGCACGCCGCCCCTGGATGCAGGTGGGCTGTGTGATGGAGGTGTGCTTAATTTTTTACTAGTCTGATTTTCATTAATCTGTACGAATAGATTACATTTTTGGCCTTAAAGCTGTATATGCTTAAAAAATTAATGGTTCAAAAATAGGATAATGTGGAAAATAATAATCTTGAGTACAATCATTTGTACGACTGATTTTCAAAAAACCAAGAGATGTCAATGTTCTTGGGGAAAAGAAAGAAATGTTTTAAATTGAAAAGCCTAAAATTGAAGTATTTGATACATTGGCATGGCTATAGTATCAATGAATGTGGACAAGAACTAATACCAAATTTAATAAATGCAATACAAAGAATTAAGTTTTGTATAATTGAAACAATTCAAAGCAATTAAATGAGGCTTGAAATATAAGTGGTAAAAAATTGATCCTAATAGTGGATATTATTGTTAGCTATACAAGAAACTATACACCTTAATGGAGCTTAGACAAGTGTCATTATAAAAAATTATATTTTATCTATTCCAAAAAAATATTTAAAAATATATGTATAAAGACATTGATCTTATTTGATAAGATTGAGTACCATGAATCTAATTATAAAGAATTCATATTGTGATAATACAACAAAAAAAGGACTTTAAAGTAGCATCTAAAACTTATTGCACCTAGATAAGGATAAGGATGTTAAAAAATAGTTGTTTTCTATAATTGTATAAAATGCCACAAAATACACATATTATTTGTAAGTGTATGTTGAAATTTATAAGCTCTAAAGGTAGCATTTTAAAAACAAAAAAATATCAAGATTTCTTTAAAAATGTTAGAGTTCTATAAAGATATTATTTTATTATTATTTATTAAAGCATATATATATACCTTATTGATATCTATACAATGACTGCATGGCAACATATTTCAACAATATTATTATTTGGAACAATATCAATAAACATGTAGCTATAATAAGCTTTCAAAGATTATAAAATATTAGCAAGTAATGTGTATATATATTTTAATTTTTTTTATAATTCTCTTAAATAAAGATGGTCTGTTAAATCTTTAAAAATAACTACTTCAAGGCAAAAGTTTATTTTTATTTTCTTTTCAATTATATCAATTATTTTAAGTTTTAAAATACATCAAAAACTTCCTTTAGATAAATCATCTTGAATAATTTTTATTTTTATTTATTTAGAAACCTATGCATTGTGCACAAGGCAGACCCTAGTCAAATAACAATTGTAAATTAGTCTTTTGTCTTATCTAAACCATACAAAGATTGATCTAAGAGTGGTATGGTGAAACTATTGGATAACTATATGTAATGACACTAAACAATGATAGTCATAGAACAAAGCCATAATATTTCAAGACAAATATAATCTTACACTTTAATCTTCAACAAGCTAAAAAGTGGTTTTGGAAGATTAGATTTATATCTTATATTTGACAAAAATTATTACAGACAACATGTTGGTTAGAAAATAGCTAGCTTTGCACATACATAACATTTGTAAAACAAGTCATGTATTTCAATATTCAAATTATTGAAACTTCAACAAAAATCACAACCATTACAAAATCTTTTAGAATGTCAAACCAACTTGGTTTCTTTATAATAATTTATCTTTCTATATAATATTTTTATAATATTTTGGTTTTGGACTTTTTATTTCAATCCAAGCTAAATTAAAATTTCATATTAATAGTATCAATTTTTTTTTTTTTTTTTTTTTTTTTTTTTTTGTTTGTTTGTAATGCAGAGCAAACCTTAAAGTATTAGTATATTTTATTTTGTGACATTTTTTATTTTAAAAATTAACAAGTCACAAAATAGCATAAACCAATATTAAACAAAAAGAAGCAATTTTAAAACAAAAAATTCCAACATCAACAAGAAAGTCCCTACAAACATTACATGGATGTACACAAAATCATGTCACACCTTTATTATGAAGAAACATTGTGTGATGCCAACCCTTTCACAAAAACTCTCCAAGTCAACACTCAAAGACTCAAAACGTCATATCTTCTTCCACAAAGAAGTAGCACAATACTATCAAAATATGTCATTCTATATACACAAAACACATTCAAACTATAAGTTCAACAAACATATTCACAAACATGCACACACAAGTGCAGGTAAGGAAATCAAATCAACACTGTAGACTAGCAGCGAAGATCCTCATCCGTCGGATCAGAAGTCGACGCCGAACTCTAGATGATCGCGAGCGCCGCGCGATGCATTTTGCTGTACAAATGTGGGAGTGTTAGTTGTCGCCGAAGTCGCACGATGCGATCTATTATAGAAATGTGCGATCAGTTCCTACCTCCGCCGCCACCACCACCACCGCCTCTCCCTCCCGAACCACCACCGCCTCTCCCTCCCGAACCACCACCTCCTCTGCCGCCACCACCACCTCCTCTGCCGCCACCACCGCCGTCTCTCCCTCCCGAACCACCACCGCCTTTCCCTCCCGAACCACCACGGCCTCCCCGGTTCCATCCGCCGTCTCTGGATTCCTCGTGCCAGCCTCCCTCCTCGTTGCATTTCTCACCGATGCAGTCCTCAAGTCTCTGGTCCTGCACGTCTGCGTGCAAGCCAGTGCCATCGTTGGTGTTCTGCAGCAAACAAAAAACCAGACAGTCTTGAGCACGAAGTTGTGGACCCATGGTTAGACTCGTTCAGGGAAGGGCTTGATGGTGTCGGAGCGACATACCTCCTTTGCGTGGACCTCCGTCGTCTCATCGATCGGTCGTGCCGCTGATTGTGTCACTACGACGTGGAGAATCAGGAGAGCCAGGACGAATTGGGCGATGGCCCACGAGCGCATGAGTGACGCCATGACTGCAGTTACTGGTGTGCAGAGGAGGTGCAGATGCAGATGGACCCCTTGTAGAGCAGACTGTGAGCAGCTCGAATCGCGTCTAGCTTTCTTCCTATATCACTTTGTTGGTGAACGGTTGATCCTCGATAGAACTCGTTGCCTTCACATGTTTAATATACCTTCATATATATACCTTCATATGGGAATTGTGGGTCCAAGAAAGTTGCCTTCGCGGATCACAAACTGACGTAGACATCCAATCCCTCGAGTCAAGGTCGTCTTATCCCCCCCCCCCAGGTTCCTCTGCATCACAAGCTGCCACCTCCAAGCACCGCGGCGGCACACCTATTGGAAAATCCCGCATTATTAGTTTGTGAATCTGGTGAATTATCGTGATGCATACTTTGGTCAAAGGTAGCATAAGACGATTCCACGTCTCTTGTAATTGTATCCAACTATTTTCTCGCCGACACGAAGACATTGACTTCAAGCTGAAGAAACTGCAGTGTGCCTTCACATGTTTAATGTACCTTCATATGGGAATTGTGGGTCTAAGAAAGTTGCCTTCGCGGATCACAAACTGACGTACACATCCAATCTCTCGAGTCAAGGTCGTCTTATCCCCCCCCCCCCTCCCCCCCAGGTTCCTCTGCATCACAAGCTGCCACCTCCAAGCACCGCGGCGGCACACCTATTGGAAAATCCCGCATTATTAGTTTGCGAATCTGGTGAATTATCCTTCGCGGATCACAAACTGACGTAGACATCCTATCTCTCGAGTCAAGGTCGTCTTATCCCCCCCAGCTTCCTCTGCATCACAAGCTGCCACCTCCAAGCACCGCGGCGTCACACCTATTGGAAAATCCCGCATTATTAGTTTGCAAATCTGGTGAATTATCGTGGTGCATACTCTGGTCAAAGGTAGCATAAGACGATTCCACGTCTCTTGTAATTGTATCCAACTATTTTCTCGCCAACACGAAGGCATTGACTTCAAGCTGAAGAAACTGCAGTGGGATATAGAAGGTTTCATGGTTATCTTTAGACAAGGAAATTCTCGTAGGAAAGAGTTTACGAGGTGCGGCAGACGTCAATAGATATGGAAAATTGCTTTCTCTGCATGCAGATAAAGTTTTCTTGAACTTAGAAAATAAATTGTGCAGAGGTATAATGTCATGGATGTAGGCTTTTCGCGGCACTCCCCACGGGTGTTAGTGTGGCACCAAAACAGTTTCGTTTAAGGCCATTTTGGAAAGCTCTCCTGAAACGTGTCAATCGAGAAAACCGAGATCACCATAAGACAATAACAAGCTCGTTATCTTTCAAGCCAACGAGTGACAGAGCCTCGAATGACCTCACATGTTACAAAATGGTGATAAATAAATCACGATGGATCCAAAGTCCTCCCATGTTATGTTCACATCTTGCTGCAAGTCAATCATCTGCCAGTAGTGTCAACAATCTTCATATCTAAAAGCTTGGTCGGCCACAACTGTATCGAGGAGGGAGATTAGAGCTGTGCTTACACATGTTGGATTTACCCTTTGTGAAGTTCTCAGATACTACTGTGCATGTGATTCTCATCAAAACAGCTGATTCTGGGATCTGAAAAGCCAAATTGTACTGTCACTAGGAATCCAGGACATTCTCGGTGCGTCGATGTCATCCTTCAGTCCAGTGTGCAGTAGCAGGTCCCACCCGAGATATCATTATTCCCGTGTGCATCATTTTGACGAAGAATATTACGGTATAACACGCATTCGATGAAGAGGAACCATTAATGCAGAATTGGGTCCATGCTGCTTGTAATGGCAGCTCACATGGAGTTCAGCAAGAAGAACTTTCTGGCGCTACGATGAGTACAGAATCCTCATGGTCACAGACAAATAAAGATAGATTCTTATTATAACGAACTTGTGGATGAAGCATTTTAAATCGAAAAGACAACATGTTAGCTACAGAACGAGTGCGATGCAAATAGTAGTAGCTGGAGATTATGACAATTCTTAAGGACTTACATTCTATTATTGCTGATTCCCTTTTGAAAGTTAGATCATCAATCTATGCTACTTCTCTGAAAATTCGAGGTCCAGACTACAGGCGGGTCAGACTTAGCTTTGGCATATCCATGGATATAAAGGAAAGTGTCTAGAATGTCTAGAATCTCTAAACAACATAAAGTCATTCTAGAGATCAGTCATAATCTCAAGTGCTCTTTACCTTAACAAAGATCAACTATAGAACAAAATTGAAGATTATTTGATTATGATATTATGCATCCTACAAGTATCCTCTCAATTCATTCACAAGAGAGCCACTAAAGCTATCAGCAACTTAAATATGTAAGTTAATTCAGACTAAAACATGCATGTTAATTGAGAAAGTTTGAGATGGTATAATGTAATAACTGCTTAAATTCAATTAAAGAGATGGAACTGTTGCACCTTGTTGGAAATTTTCTTTGAAAATGTGTATTGAATTAGACAAGTTTGGAATATTATAATGATGACAAGAAGAAACAAGAGACCACCCGGAGTCTTGTGAAGAAAAAAGATGAATCATTACAGATGTATGTAGATTATCAAGGGCTCAATAAGATTACTATTAAGAATAGATATCCTCTACCTTTGATATCTAGACTTCTTGATCAATTGAATCAAGCCAAGATCTATATAAAAATAAATCTACGAGGAGCATACAACCTAGTTTACATAAAAAAATAAAAATAAATAAAAGATTATATTTCAAACAAGATATAGACACTTAGAATAAAATATTATGCCTTTTGGACTCACAAATGCATTAGTTCCTTTTCAATATCTCATAAATGATATTTTTTGTGAATTTTTAAATAATTTTATTATTTATTATTTAGAAGATATTTTAATCTACTCTAAGAATGCAAAAGAATATGAATTGCATGCTTATTATGTGTTACAAAAGCTTAGAGATATAAGATTGTATGCCAAGATGAAAAACTGTGTATTTCATATTATTCAAGTTGACTTCTTAAGATACATCATTTCAAATGATGGTCTTAAGATGGATTGTAAAAAAATCCAGAGAATCATGGATCAAAAGATTTCAAGAACAATAAAGAATGTATAATATTTTTTAGAATTTGCTAATTACTATCAAATCTTTATTAAGAATTTTTTTCAAGTTATAATTCTACTTACACATTTAACTTGTAAAGACAAACTCAAGTAGAGTAAAGAAACAGAAGCATTATTTGAAGCTTTGAAGATAATTTTTACTTGTGCACCAATCTTATATTGCATCGGCTTTTCTAAAGCATTTTTTATAGAAAAAAATGCATTAGATTTTATTTTGAGTGTAATATTGTCATAAATAGAAATAGATGATAAATTCCACTTAATAACTTTTTATTTCAGGAAATTTTAGCAATAGAAATCAATTAAAAAATTTATAATAAAGAACTTTTTATAATTATAGATTCTTTTTAAAAATGGTGTTATTATCTAAAAAGTACTTCTAATATACTCACTATGTATATAAATTACAAGAACCTTGAGTATTGCATGTTAATATGTGTGTTAAATCATTGTTAAGCTTGTTGAAGCATATTTTTTTCAAAATTCAAATTCATTATCATTTATTAGCTAGAAAAATAATAAGATCTATTTGATGGTCTTTCTAGATATTTTTATCTTGTACCAAAAGAAAGAGATTTAACTTGTAATCAACAAAGATCAATCCTCTTGAAGTTGGAGTAATTTCTTTTTTAAACAATAAAATTAATATTAATCGTTGATTCAATTTTTATCAAGTAAGTCCAATCAAGTATGTTTTCATATCTTTTTATTCATGATATTAAAAATAATTCATCTAAGTCTCATGATACCTCTAAGTTTAAATTCAAGAATAATCTACTCTATTTTGAAAAACGCTTATATATTCTAGATGGTAAAGCACGACTACATGTTCTTGAAGCTCATCACAACTTACTTACAATAGGATATTTTGGATATAACAAGACTTTAGAGCTAATATCAAGAAATTTTTGATAGCTACAAAAATAAAAAGCTGTTAAAAAATTTGTATAGCCATGCAATATTTGTTCAAGTTCAAAAATTCCTTGACATTAATCTTACTGACTTTTTTAACCATTATCTATACTAAAACAATTTTGGTCGTCTGTTTCTATAAATTTTATTACAAATCTTCTAAATTCAAGTTCATATGATTCTATATTTGTCATTGCAAATCGTTTCATCAAGATGGTATATTTTGTACCATGTACAAAATCTATTACAGGTGAAAAAATACCTAAATTCTTCTTTGATAATATTTATTGCTATTATGGATTATTAAAAGGATATTATATCAAATAGAGAGATACAATTTATATCAAGATTTTACAAAACTCTTTTTAAAATATTGAAAGTGGATATAAAACTATCTATAGCTTTCTATCCTCAAATTGATAGACAATGGAATGAATATATTAAATTTTAAAGCAATATTTGACATATACCATCAACTATCATTAAAATGATTTGATAATTCTTTTACCATAGGCAAAGTTTATTCACAATAATTTGGTATATTCTTTGCCAATTATAATTATCATCCATGACTTGATACTTTTGATTTTTCAGAAGTTAATAATCCTATAGCAAAAGATTTGACAAATCAATTGTCAAAGCTATATACAACAATGAAGGTATAATTAAAGGAAGTTCAAAAATGACAAAAGATCAATGCAAATGTCTATTGTAAGAAAGAATCTCAATTCCACATTCTAATCTGATATAATTACTTTATCGTAATATCAAGACTATTTATTCTTGTGACAAGCTAGATTATTATAGGCTTGGATTATTTTCAATTTGTGACAAATTAATCCAATTGTTTATTGATTATATCTATCAAAAACTATAAAGATCTATCTTGTATTCCACATGTCATTGCTCAAGTCATACAAGACAATGGATATATAAAGAAGAAGATAAATACCATTGAGTCCTATAGAAGTAGACAACAATAAAAAATTTGAAATAAAAGAGGTTTTAGATTCAAGGCGATGTCAAAATTGGCTAGAATATCTTGTACATTAATATGGATATGATATTAGTAAATGCACATATGAGCTATTCAAGAATCTAGCAAATATATCAACAAAAATTAATGTGTTTCATCAACAACATCTATCAAAATCAAGATGAAGAGTCAAGAAAATCTTTACTATAATATAAAGGAAAAAAGACATTACAACTATCACAACTTTCAAGACATAAAGATCAAAGTATGTAGCAAATACAATTTGGCACATCTCGGACTTCTTCAACATGTAATCACTATTCCTTGTGGAATTTGTCCCTAGAAGAAGGGATAATATCATGAATATAAGATTTATTCTAATAATTGTTTAGATAAAAATAAGTAAAAATAAATTAATTTCATAATATCTTATAGAGAAACTTTTTTAAAAGCTTCATAGATACGATTTCACCTTTATATTTATAGGTGATTGGTAGGTTAAAAACTTGGCCAATAAGTTAGCCACATGTTGCATATGTTGGTAGTTTGTAGAACAAGCTAAGTACGTGGCGCACACATAAAAAATTTGTTTTGAAAGTTTGATATGTGTTTTGTAAATTGTGCATATGTTGGAGCTCCTATAGAACGCTACCACATAGCTCTTAGATAGATAGTATACATAGAAATAAGAGTAAAGCCTTCTTCACTCTTGTCAATGCTTTTCTTATTCTTAGTCTTGTTTCAAGAATCTCTAATCTTATTATCTTTGGTAATAGGCATTCTAATTTTAATATTATTCCATCTTTAAGTGATTTTCTATTCTTTTAAATGATATAAAAATATATTGATATTCTATTTCTTTATGATTTACATCCTTAATACAAGTTTTCTTTAAGGTAAAAATTATTCACTTAATTTTTTAATTTTTTATATTTTATCTTTAAATTATTATAATTTATTTGTAATAACTTAGATTTATGTATTTTTTATATTATTAAAAAGATAAATAATATATATATATATATATATATATATATATATAGAAAAAATCTAGTAAATAGGCTGCGACTAGTTTTGTAATATACAATTGCTTGATTGCACATATTTCACTTGTTTTGTATTTATTGTTCTTTTGTTCTTGACATTTGTTTTTTTCACTTTATACCACTAATTACAAACAACTTTTAATTGAGTCTATCTTGTAATTTAGATTAAGGAATAAAATTTATCTTCACATTTTGGTGCATTTGCCGGGAAGTGGTGCTTCTAATTGTGTGGATGAATGTGGAATTAGTTAATGGTGATTGACCTTTTATGTGGACTTTTTGAGTGAACATTTCAATTCTATTCTCCATCATTATTTTATATATTCTTTGTTTGAAAAGGTATTTTTTTAATACTTATTGATTATTTTCAATTGAATTATTTTGGAATAGAAATACTTAAAAGATAAACTTGGATTAGTATAATTTTTATTGAAATTGCATCAATTCTCAAATTGTAACAAATTTTGGAGTGGAGAGAGGTTGTTGCAGTAGGCAAAATACAATCAAAGTTAGTAATTTTAATTTCTTCAACTATTTACACTATTGATTTTATGTTATATCTTTAAATTTTGTGTTTAAAGTTTTTTTTTAATTATATTAAATTATAATAAAAAATAAAAATAAATAATAAAAATAAATTTTAAATTTTAAAATTAAATTAAATTAAATATAAAAAAATTAAATTTAAATATTAATATTAATATTAATAAATTAAAATTAGAAATAAAAATAGAAATATATTTTAATAATTAATAAAAATTTAATTTAATTAATTATTTTATTTTATTTTTTATTTTTTATTTTATTTTATTTTATTTTTTACTTATATTCTTATTTTTTTATTTTTTTTTATTTATCTTCTTATCTTTATCTTTTTTTCTTTTTCTTTTTTTTTATTTAGATTTTATTCTTACTTTTATTTATTAATATTATTTTTTTTAACATGCATAATAAGTTTTATGTATGGAAGTAGGTTTAATATTTTTTTATTTATTTATTAAGTGATTTTTTATGCAATATTGTTACTTCTAATTTTAAATAATATTTGATTAGTTTAGTATTAGTGTTAGTATTAGCATTATTTGATGATTCTCTTTATATTGGTTGTCACTTCAAATGCATAAACAATGGAATTCAAGTACAATTTTAAATATAAAGACTAATCTTGGTAAGTTCTAAATCTTAGCTTTTCAATTTATTTGAAATTTTAGACAAAAGCAAAGAAAAAACACAGCTTAACATAATTATTTGGGTTTCAAATTTTAATTCTTTAATTTATTTGAAATTTTAGGAGAAAAAAAAAATAATGAATATAGCTAGTAGAAACTTAGTGGGTTCCAAACCTTAGCTCTTTTTTTTATTTGAAGTTTTAGATATATTTAGGAAGGATCATGGTAGAACTTATTATCTTAAAGATAATATCTTAACTATTCTATCATCTTGTAATATAATTAAATATTAAAATATTTAATTATATATACTAGAAATTTTTTCAATCTACCTCTTTTATTAAAGAGAACCTAGTTGTGTTTGTGATAGGTGCTTCAATTTTTAGATGTTTTGTGAGAAAGTGAAGTCGGTTGATAGTGGATATGGCTTTTTTTTGGTATTGAACATGTACTTGTAGAAAGTGATGATTTCCATGACGCATAGTTAATTGTTGTAGGTTATCCTACAAGTTGTCTTTTATCCAATCTATCTAATTTTTATGATATTCATGTATTAAAATTTTTAAATTACTTGTACTATCTTTGGTCTTATTTTTCAATCTCTAATTATGAAAAAAATTCCAATTAATAAGTGATTTTTTCATTTTAAGATTAATATAAGATCTTAACTTGATATTTAATTAGAACATATATATCACTTGTGAGAAAAATTTAATTATTAGATAATATTGCTATTTTGAGATCAATAAAAGATCTCATCTTAGTATATAATTAAACCATGTACCTCACAAATAAGTGAGAAGAGAGAGGATTTTATATTATTTCATAAAAATAAATTAAATATATTATAAGTTCTTGGATTTGTTTTGGTTGTTTAAATTATCTACTAGGTCTTCTTCCGCCTTAAGTGAATAACATAGAAACAATATATTTAGTTGTATGCCACTTAAACTTAAATCTAAAATAGCTTATCTTTTTACTAATTATATTTTTCAATTAGACGTATTTTATAAAATCAAAAAGAAATAAAATCTATAATTGTAGAAACCCATGTATTAGAAGAATTTTGTGACAAGATGTCACAGGCTTCTGTTTAAATGGAGCATGGTAGATTCCATCATGTAGAGCCTCAAGTAGAACCTTCACCCTTTTTAATTCTAAGTACTAATATAACAAATGGAAGTAATTAATATTTTTCTATATACATCTAAATTGATTCTATGATATTTCCTAGAGGGCTACCTATTATTGTACCTTCAAGATTACAAGGAGCAAAAATTCTACCTAATTTTCCAAAATTTAGTAGATCTATCAATGAAGATCTAATAGCTCATGTAGAATGCTTTGTGGAAGTATTAATTACTAGTTTAGTGACCAACCATGGATACTATTTGATATGTTTTCCAACTATTTTAATAGATTCTGCATATGTATGGTATAGATCTAATATAGAAGGATACTTTATTACATGAAAATAACTTTTAGCAACCTTCATTTGTCAATTTAGACCAGTAATTGACCAACAACAAGCTCTTACACCTTTAACAAATATTAGACAAGGTTCCTTTAAATATATCACCTCTTATGTGATGCAATTTTGTATAGTATGCACTCGATATGTTGATAATCTTTTAAATAAAGATACCATAAGGCACTACTTTATTCAAAGTTTTGCCATGTCTTCCACAATTTTGATTATATTAAATAAGAGACCTAAGGATTTTAAAAAAACTATTCAAGTTGTTTTGAAAATAAAAATCATTGATAAGAAAAATGATTGTATGCTTAGAAGGGCAGAAGAACCAATATCAACTTTTATATCCTTGCAATATCGACCTATAGATTTCCATCAATATTTAGCTTTAAGATATTCTCAACTTTTTACCTCTTTTTTGCCCATAAATAATCCAATGTCCTTAGTAGTACAAGGTTCATATGATCAATCTTTATATAGATCCTTCAATAATATTAGATTGGAAGAATTTAAAAGTAAGGTAAGACAAGCAAATGATGTGTTCAAAAACAAGATAACAAACACTATAAAAGCTATATGTTAAAAAATATCTTATTTTATTAAAAACCAAAATCCAACTATAGAGCCTAAATACCATGAATTAGGGATTCATATCTTTAGATTATGGTATACAAATTACAAATAAGTGAACCATACATCCCAATTTTGTCCACAATTCTTACAACATTCTATAGAGACAAATTAATCCCAATCGTATAAGCCTACTTATCAATTGAAACAAATAGGTCCAAATATCCTTTCAAATTAAAGAAATAATATGGCACCTTATTATACTTATAAAAAACCACATTGAATAGGTTAATGTTAGATTGAAAATAGAATAGTATGCTCTAATTGTGAAAAATCTCATCCTATAAATTATTATAAAAGATCCAATAAAGTTATTTCTTTAAATTCTTCAAAAAAAATTATACCAACAAAGTTATAGGAGATATGCAAGGAATTGGATTTCCAAATCCTACTATTACAAATGATCTATCAAAATATGTATTATGACCACTTAAACAATGGTCAAAATCTCCAACCTTCAATGATAATTCAAATCAATCAAGGAACATTATAATGATTCTTAATATATAATCAAAATCCAAATCAAAATCAACAACTATTATCTTCTCAAGATGTTAGATTTACAATGGCTTAACTTGATATATCTTCTATATCAAATTTACTACCTTTTTAATCTAAACTGGTACAATTAGAGAATAAGAAAATTTCTTTGGACTATGGATATTTATTTTTTTAATTGTGACCAAAAGTATGAGTGCTAAAAAACCAACAGATTTAGCACAACTTGAAAAAGATGAAATATCTGTAGATATTTCAAAAGAATCATCGAAGTTTGAGGAATTGAAAAAAACTATTCAAAAAATAGCTAAAGAACTAAAAAAACAACCAACTATCTTTTTTAATTGAATTTGATGAGAAAAGGTATCAATTTATAGGTAAAGAAGGGCCTTGGACTTCAAGTACTTTTTTAAAACACCCAACAGCTACTAGAACCTTCAACCCTACAAAACTATATGATTTATGACAAGATCTTTGTAATGCTAAAGCCAACATTTATTTTGGTCAATGAATATAAGTAGCACCAATTATTAAAATAAAGACCTCAATGAAGGAGTAACTATATAAAGAAAAATTAAAAATACAAAAAAAATAACTAGAATTGAAGTTAAAGATTTAGATTGACATATTACAAAGAAAAAAATAAAAATAAAAAGAATCAAGAATATAGACCTGTTGAGATAGATGTAGAAATTGTGATTAAAATTATTCTTAAGGTCATAGTAGATTATGAAAGTAGTATTAATATCATGCTTGAATCCACTATGAACAAGTTGGGATTGAAAATCATTTACAAAGTAGTTATAAAAGTTAAATTAGCTGATCAAAGATCTTCTCAACTCCTAGATCAAATTTGTGATTTGCACATGCAAATAAGAGGTGTAAATTATATAGTATCATTTTATGTGATACAATTATATGAAAAATTTGATAGCTACCCTCTTTTATTAAAACTTTTATAACTACTTTGTAATCTAAAATAATAAGAGGTGTAAATTATATGATTGAGGCAATCTAAATGAATAATCAATTGAAAGGCTTCTAAGCCTAATTTTATTTTTAAACCTTTGCACAATCACACAACAATAATAATATTTAGCCATATTAAACTTGAAGTCTTACCTCCATTAGAAAAAACACCATTAAATATAGTATCCAATCAAATTAATTTTATTGAATCTAATTCAATTTCAATCATTACATCAATAAAATGTATTGGTCCTAAATTATATGAATATAAAGATGAGGATGAATTTGTCAAATAGTTAGCACATAATTCCTATAAAGAAGAAGACATCCACATTTGGTTTATAGAGCTTGAAGTTCCATTTTTAAATATTGACATTGATAAAAGATAAAATACTTTTTAATCTTTGAAAAGACATTTAGAGCATTTGGAAGGATTAAATGAGATTCAAAAATTTGCAGTCTAACATATAGAAACTTCTCAAAAGAGAAGAAAGGAAATCTTTGATTAAAAAAAATAAAAAGACATCTATTTATTCCAGAGATGTGGATGATGATTCAAGATGTTAGAAAATTAGACTTTTTAATTAAGTTTGATGCATTTTGGACAAAACCATACATTATCAAAGAGGTCTTTGATAATAACTCAGTCCAACCAAAACATTAGATGGAGAAGACTTTCTTACACAAACTAATAGAAGTTGTATTAAAGAATACAAAGTATGAACATTGATTTGAACACGAATGTACCTTGTCAATTATATAATGATTTTAAATCAAATTATAATAGAATATAGGTATTGAGTTAGTGACTAAGTATGACATTGCTATATGTAGTACCATGTTAAGTTGAAAATAAATAATTATTTTTTCTATTTTAAATTAAAATCTTGGTTTCTTTTTTTTCTAAGTTTTATTTTTTTTGATGAATTATAGTATCTAAATTATCATTTTTTCTATCATTTTTTAATAAATTGTGTCAAGTGCATGGATAGAATTTTCTCTATTCTTATGAATAGTCCTAGATGGTCATCATATATGAATCCTATCAATAAATCATAATTAATGGATTAATTAAAATTTTAATTTTAAATTATTTAAATATCAAAATATTAAGATAAAATTTTTATTTGATCATTTAAATATTCATTAGAATTTAAAAGAGTTTATAAATAACAAAAGTTTTATTAAAAAAAGTCATAAAATTGGAGTCTTAGTAGGTCTTGGAGGTAATTATATTAATTGATTTAGTATTTTTTTCTAATTGTAAGAATTAATATTTAATCATTAAGACCAATATCTACATTGGCCTTTTATCTATGTGTATTATTTATTTAAAATATATAAATATTACTTAGTAGGTAGAAGAAGCATAAGAAAAAAACCTCATATTTTTTTTATTATTTATATAGAAAATAGGATTTTTAGTTGATTTAAATTATATTTATTATTATAAAAAATCACCAAGACAGAATAAAATAGCCTTAAATTGATATTATCATCTTAAAAATATCATAGAGATTTTTAAATTTTATTTAAATTTTATTTTTAAAAAATTAGGAATTTTTAGAACAATTTTGAAGACTTTGATAAAAATGAATTTTACCACCTTGGAAGCCATTATGAAGAAATGGAACAAGAATTGAATGCCATGTAAGGATCTTAGACTAATTAGGTATTTTTGAATACCATGGTGAAATCAAAAATATTAAAAAAATGAGTTTTACTAATAGAAAATAAGAAGACCAATAGCTAGTATAATCCTTGTAAGAAAGAAGGTGCATAAGTCCCATATGAATTGTAACACCTTAGATGTAGATAGGAGGATAAGACTAAGACCTTGTGGCCTCTTTAAGACACTCTTACACACTACTTGTGAACCTTGGTGAGATTTGAACTCTTGATCTCTTAAACAAGTTATCTTTAAGTTAAAAATTATTCACTTCATTTTTTTATTATTTACCTTCTATCTTTAAACTATCATAACTTATTCATAATAACTTAGATTTTACATGTTTTTTATATCATTTGAAAGATTAAAAAAATTACCTATTTAAAAGTATAATTTTTACTTTTTACTTTTATTTTTTATTAGGTAAAAATCTAGTGAACAAACTATGACTAGTTTTACAGTGTGCAATTGCTTAATTATACATATTGACAATTGCATCTTTTTTGGCACATGTATAAAAACATAACATGAATATTATGTACAAATGCTTGCTACAAATATTGCTCATAGAATATGTCTATTGGAATCTACATTACCAAGAATGAAAGGACAACAATTTGTATTGGAACAATAGAAATGAACATATATTATGAAGCAGCAATATGACATTTTGGCTTGAGGGAATTTGTCACTTAAGAATGATGACAAGTGTTTTGCACAGAGGATGCATGCAAATATTTTCCATTTATCAGAAGGTCCATGACATAATTCAGCAACTTTAATGATTAATGTGAAAACTATCCATGTATACATAAATATAATCAAACGCTCACCACAACATGCTCGTCAAATACAGGCCAACAAACCGAAGCCTTCGGACTTTAGGACGATTTGATGATCCTGAAAGAGTTAAATACAATGTCCTCACCAAACAGAGTGATAGATTTGCCTCACATTCGGGGCCGTTGCCAACGCAAAATATCTACCCCAGAAACTCTAGTAGTACATGAGGAATTAAATTCATGAATATTTTAGGTGTCTATTAACCACTAAATTAGGCAAAATCCTCTTTTACTCTATCCTCCGGAAATACAATATCATTGTTTTCCACCAAAACAGATCTAAATGGTTGTATACACAGGCCAATTTTTCTAAGGCCGACATTCAAAAAATTAACTACAGCTGTGCAACTCTTTTGGAGGTAAAAGCTTGAATCTTTGTGTAATTGTTCTGTCGCAAGTGAGGATAGAGGTTCAGAAGATATGTTGACATAAAATCATGTCGTGTCAATAATCCAATTATAGGTTGATCCTGCAAGAAAGATCAATCAGAACACAATATTGTGGGTTTCATTTAACCGCCCACATCTGTCTTTCAAATGAAGCTCAAGATAAGAACTGTGGAAATACATGCACCCAACGAAGATTCACCAGAAACCTATACAAAGCTGGCTGCGTGGAGGAACAAAATCTTAGTGCAATGGCATGCTTTCAGACTATAATTGTAAACTTCTACTGTTCAACTCATAAATGGCCAAAACAAAGCGCAGAGTGCGAAGAACTGAATTAAAAAAGGGCATTGTTGTGGTGAGTACCTCAGAAGCCCTTGGCATGACACAAAGATGGCGGAGTCCGAGCTGTCGAAACAATGTGTAAGCCTTCGCCAGAGACATGGTGTCAACAACTGTATACGGAGAAGTATTGGCAATATCCGTCAAATCAAGGAACATCTCCTCTTCCACAACGGTCAACTCAATATCTGCAATGGTTAGCCCCTTGCCAGAGCCAGGTTTGGCAAATTCAGCTGCCGTAACGCGACTGCTTTGCACTTCAGATCGAGAGAACCTATTTTCAGCAAACTCCTTCTTATTCAGCAAAACCAATAAATGTGACCTCAGGACAAGGCCAAAAAATACTGGTTTCCCACTAAATTCAACGTCGTCATCCACTACAGGAAAAGCGTGATGATTTGTGCTACGCAAAACCTCGACAATTGTTCCAACACGTTCAACTTTCGAAAACCAAATCAACGGTCGAGTTATTGCATCGCGTGCAGTCAGATGGCTCATAAATTGAGGAGGATGAGCTTCAAGGAAAGGAATCCCCTTGATGTGCACATGCAGAGAGTACAGACCATCGTTGAAAGCATCTCCCACGGTCTTCGATATCAACAACACGAGCATGATCAGGGGAAGCAACAGCAAATTATTCGTCAACTCCAGCAATATAATGCAAAGGGAGACAGTCATCCGCATGGAGCCTCCAAGGAATGATGCTGCTCCTAGGAGAGCATAAACCCCCTCATCCATATGACCATTTAGGTAAAACGATCCCATAATCATGCCGACAATTCTGCCATATGTAGCCCCACACAGAATAGCAGGGACAAACAACCCAGACGGTACCGCAGTACCATATGTGAGAAGCGCAAGCGAATACGCGGATGTCAGATATACAAAAAGGGAGCTGAACTGAAACTCTCCGTTAGTCCCCTTGCTGAACAAATTTCTCACAGTATCCTCATTTGTGTTAAAGAAAAGGCCTGCCATATCGTTGTAACTACCATCGGGGCAGTGGAAGTTCTTGAAGTTGCCAGCAAGGCCATAGGTAGGACACGCCTTTTCTCCAGGAATAGTAAGATGGTCTGGACAAGGTTGACATTTGGCAAGAAATGGAAGTCCAAAACTGCAAATTGAGGTGATGAGAGCAATAATGACCGCCTGGATACTTTTAGCGAACTTCCCCTTCCTGATAACCATGAACCCAGATCAGTTTTTCATTGGGTGCGCACAATCCGTCCATTGAAAACCCGAAAATGGAACAAAGGAACGCAAATCCCAAGGTAGTCATTACCCTCAAATGCAACATAAACAATCATGTATGGATTGGTAGGAAGTCATACTTCTTCAGCCACGTGCCACTCCAAACGATAATCTTAGCATTAATCTGGTTAAAGAGGCTGCCAAGCACACCCCCTAGCACTCCCAAAACAGCCACTGAGGAAAGTTCTCTCAGCCCATAGCTTTCTTGCACTCCACTTACGTCAAAAATGATCAAGCCACCTTCACCAGCCATGCCACAGTGTCCTTGCTTACACCATGCAATTCCGGTGCGTATCAATACAGCAACTACTGCCGTGGTGAAAAATGCCCTCCATAATAGAGGACCTCGCCACCTGTGATGTCAAACTTTCAATTAGACATGAACAAAGACTAACTCTAACAAAGAATGCCACGCACAAAAGCTTTACCGAAAGAGAAGCTTATTGCAGCAAACAGTCTCGTACAATATGAATTTAACATGGAAAACTAAAACACAAAGTGCAACCTACGCAGTGTGCAAGTACCCAGACTCAACATTGCCGAGATTGTTCCCAACTGACGAATAAAATAAAAGAGTGCGTGGTTCCACCGCACGGTGGCGTACCAAGAGGTAACTTCTTCTAGTGCAAATAACACCCCTCCTACCGGTGCACGAAAAGCCGCTGCAACTCCAGCGGCTGCTCCACAAGTCACCAAATCTCGCCGATCACGATCGTTTTTCAGGTATCGTAACCATTTACATGTCAATCCATATTTTACAGACCCTCCCTGACCAAGTAATGAAGCAATGCAGGCGCCCACATGCACAAGTGGACCTTCTTTTCCCACAATTAAACCACCAGACACGGATCCTATGCTTCCAAGAATCTGCATGCACATGAAGAAAATGTTTCACCTTTCAGAATCTCGCATACACACTTTGATACAATGTTAAAAGCACAATAGCTCCTGAAAAAAAGTTAAGTTTACAAACCATAAAACCCCCGATCACAGATCCTGTGATATAAGCTATACTCTTATCGCCTCTAACTAAACAATGCTGAAAAAAAAAAACTTCATGCGTCATACATACACACAAATAGTTAACCTGAAACTTGCCTTGACAACAAGAGTCTTGATTGAGAATATGTTGGGCGTATCGACTCCATTAAGATAAGCCTTGACTTCTGGGATACCTGAACCTGCTGCTGAAGGGCCTACGTACACACATAAGAGAGCAGCAGTCATGACCAACATCACATTGAAACCGGCGTAGACCAAGAACGCCCATACAAACCTGCAAAACCGATCAGCACAAATCTTAGTGGTTCGCAAACGGAAGCCCTGTTATGCATAAGGTAGTGCTCCGCCTAGTCAAAACTCAGACGATGGAATCGCTTTGTGATTTATAAATTTTAAACATACTTTTCAAACAAAATATTCCCACAACTGCATTCATTCTGAAAAACGAAGGGCCAAATAGGAAAGGAGAAGGAACTCCGCGTGTAGTGATGATCCGAGCAATGCGAGTTAACAATGTACGATACAAGGTAAACTACACCCCGCCAACAACTTAAAAAGTAGCTGGGAAAGATTCTACAAGCAAATGTCGAATGGTGTAGTCTCGAAACTTCCAGAGTTATGTTAGAGCCACGAACGACTTCAGTAGAAAGTCTGCGCAGACTGTCTCAAGCTGGGGAAGAAAAAGAATGACCAGGACCAGATCATAAGGTGATCAACCAGGCCGATGCTAAGGGTGAGAGGGGAACTATGGCGTAACAGGTCAGGAGGAAACTCTACAATCCGACAAATCAGAGGTTGAAACTCAGTAATCAAAACCCCTTCAGTGCGTGTGCTGGTGCAGTTGAAGCGATTTGTCAAGGTGTGGAAAGGTGTGAATTAGCCATTTCAAGGTAAACCCCTAAGCCCGAGAAAATCAACTAGTATCCGTTAATTGCAGTGAAAGATGCTCATTGCTCTAACTAGAGAAGAAAAAGACTTCAACCTGTTTGACTCCATGAATTTAACTGTAAGCAGAAACTTCACTCCAGCAATGTTCTCCACGGAAGTGTTGATCCCCAAGGCAGCTAAAGCAGTTAAAATGCCAACAAGAAACACAAATGTCCACTTCACCGCGACATACTGTAAGATCTCTCGTTTTTTCCTGGAACGCCAGTCTTGTCTGAATAGCTCGTTCTCAACGAGTCTGCAGGAAGATCGCACAAATGGTCAGCAACAACACTGGGTAGCGAACACATTGAAAAGTCTAATCTCTATGCTTCTCAGACAAGTTACACGGCGTAGATTGGTTTGCGTCGCCGAAACCTCCTACCTTCTTCTTGAGCCACTTGTATGCTAAGATTGACAAGTTAGCCACTCCCTGCAATTCTTACGTTCCGAGGTTTATCTGAAATTTATTAGAGAATACCGCCGGCTACTTCAATCTATCCCTCCCTCTATCACAAAATCCGCAGGACCTAGATATACCCGTATCCAAGCAATGCTTAGGGAATATTTCCGAAAGCACTCGCAGGAGCAGCCATTCTTTTCGAGTCAACAACTGCGGCTGATATGATTTCACTCCGGTCCTAAAAGCGGAAGATTCAAATAACACTGCAAAAACAAGGCCTTCTACTGAAAACAGTAGTCTACGATCACCAACAATCTGCACACAATCACCTTCCCACTCAACACTACCAAGAAACTCTCCTAATCCGGCACAACTTCAAGAATCTACTTTTTTTCCGTTTGCCATGAGAGAAATATCTAGACAACAAGGCGAGTGAGTGGATCCGCTACAAGGCAACTTACTCATAATCAAGACTCTCAACAGGTGCAACCCTTGTGCCGATCATCGCCGTATGATGGATTCCATTAGTAATGTTCCCATTTGCGTTACCAGCCGTGGCAACCTTCTCCTTCTCCAGGAGCGGCTCGTACAGATCAAGGTGCGGAGGCGCCACGCTCTCCTCCACATTCTCCCTATCATCATTCCCACTCATCGCTGCTACTACTCTACACCACCGTGTTGTCGCAACAACAACCCCAGCACACTCCCTTCTCAGACCTCCGGCATCCACTCAAGCACCGATAGTCCTTCCCCCTAGGCACCAACACTTCCATTCACGCTCCCCACACCACACCTCGCAACATTCCGGACTCCTCCTTCTCCTCCTTCTCCTCCTCCTCTTTCCCCAAGACTCACAACTGCGCCTTCACCACAACCGTCACAAGACAACAACGCCTTCAATCACGGCGCCCCAGCCGAGACACAAACGCAAATCTCTAATAAGATAAATAAATATAAGCCACACAAACACTCAACGTCGCAGCTTCTCCGCGCCCGCGCCCAACACTGTCTCACCCAGGTTCCTACTCCCGTCTCCTCTTTTTGTCTCCCTGGTCTCTCCCCGTCTAGTCCCGTCTCGTCCCGTCTGCCTTTTCCGCTTTCATCTCCCCGTCAACGCAACTCATCCATCCGGCCACGCCATAACAGCGCAGCACAGCGACACCCAACACGACACTCGCCTACGATTATGGTGCCGCCGCGAGCTCATCCATCCACTACGCAACTGGAAGTGGGGTGTGATGGGGAGGAAGACGCAATAAAAGTCGGGGGAATTCAAGTTGGTGTTTTCTCCAATACTCCAGTTCCTGCAACTCCCTTGGTACGATGTCACCGTCTGTGAAACCGAGTGAGAATTAGAATAACCATGTTCTAGGGAGCGGATTCCGCCTTCTGATCTCACAAGTCCGTTTTTTTTTATATTTGTTTTATATTTTATCCTTGCCACTGAGGCGGTGACCACCGTTAGGTTAGTGGCGGAGCCAGCGGCACCGACGCCATCTCGGAAGTCCGGCAGCCTGCGTTCTGGGAGGGAAGATCCGAGCCGGTGGATAAGGATGGTTGGCCTTTGCCGAATGAAGAACATGGCAGGGAATATAGTAACCACGTGTTGTGAGATTGCTTCTTGTGCGACAATTCAAAATTCGAGTCCGGGTGGGGCCAAGGGGGAGGTGGCCGGTGAATTGGTTCCATTGCTGGGCTTGGCCCGCACGATCCCAACGCACTCGGAACTCATTTGCTTTGCGTCAATTCTCGTAAAAATCCCTCTCTGAATCAGTCCTCCTGTGCTGACTGTGTTATCCTCGAGCTTCGGGTTCAGTCTATGATTCGAGGAAGTGAGTTCGTGGCGGAGATTTGAGCGTCGAGTACAACAACCCCCAATCCGCCATCGGCATGCTAGCTTCAGAAAAGAAAAACAACATGGCAGTTTGTCATTCCCCATGAGCAAGCTCTGGCAAGACCTCCATGGATTCCCGAAAAGTGATATGTGCTGTGTGGGGGGTGCGGGTTGATTGGCAAACTTCACTAACCCAGCCCCATCAATGAGCCAAGAGATCAATTTCCTGAAGCCCGTGCAAACACACGCAGCCATCAAATCGATCCCACAATCGGTTCTGCATCACATGACAGTGAAAATTCTGCAACAGTTGGGATCACGTTGGCTTGTAAAACAACCCATGACACAATTAGCACTCCATCTCCCCTACAAATCCCTTCACACCACGTAGCTCTCTTACTCTAACCCTCACCCACACCGGTGGCTCCCACCATTTCCTCTAATCCACCAACCCCTAATTACCACGCCGTGAATTGGACAAAAGCGTGCAGCTAGAAATTAGGGTTTGGGGCGCCACGGGGAAGGTGGGGTCTCGGGGATCTAAAGATAATACTTCGTGGCGGGGAATACTGTAGCGCTCATCCACATACAGGTTGGCTTTCTCTTCACTTTAGCACTCCCCCCCTCAAATTTAGCTTCTACTCTGCTCACACTACCTTGCTTTTCTTCCACTGTATCATTTTGGTGCAGTTTTGGTATGATGCAGTTTGGTAAGATTGGCACGGTACTGGCTTTTCTGTCCTGGCATTGGCTGGGGGAGAGAAGGGGGGCATTTCACATTATGAGGCTTGGCTGAGGGAATCTTGTGTAGGGGTTGATGGCGATGAGATTCGAACTCTCGTCTTCTAGATCCACCACAGCGCGTCCCATTTCCATAACGATTCTTACCATTGTAGTAACTATATCGACACTTCGGTAAATGCCATTTTCTATATCTCTTGCGTATTGCTTGATTTTTTTCGCACGGCACTCATGATGCTTAGTATCGTGTGGTGGCAAAACAACAAAAAAATAATTAAGTGTATTGGTGCGTGTGTGCATGAATCACTTCAGAAGGATGTAACGGGTTGAGAAATCAATTACACAGAGAAAAGGGCTCAAACGATTATAAAGAGACATTACCTTTTAGAAAAAAATAAGAATGTCTAAAAATAAACCTGAAACGTAAAAATCATGAGCTTAACTAAATTGGACCCGAGCCACGAAAGCATGCAAAACATTTGATTTCTACGAAACCGAGCGTGTAAAGTTCAGATCACGGGGTCTAAAGTTGGTTCCAAAGTTTCAAAAGGACAAAAAATCTGTTTGAAATCTAATAATAGGAACCATAGCTAAATTCCATAAAACAATTCTACCCTGTGGCTTATACATGAAGACAAAGACTCGTTGATGGCACATATTTAAATATGTGCATGCAACTTTAGTAGTGCAATTTTTTTCCCACTTCTGCAGTCTAAATCAATTGATACAAATGCTTCACCCAGCTCACCGTCACACATTTATCTCCCGCATTGAGTGTTCCTTTACAAGGATAGTAGTAGGTGGCCCTTCATCTAACTGACTTCATCTCGTGTTGAACCATGTGACCAAAGCAGTAAAAAATGCTCTTCGAAACCAGAAAAGCCCTTTTCACACGGCTGAGAAAGCAAAAGGCGACTGGCCCCTTTCTCCAACTCTCTGTCAAGGCAATCCCTATCACCACGAAAATACCCTAATACCGCAAGAGCCTTTACCGGCCACAACAGCCCCTAAACCCGTGATTCTGATAGCAGGCCTAAAAATGACGTTTTTGTTACCTTCATTTGTATTCGTCTGGCAGAGTTGGTCTCTAGCCCCACTGTCATGACATGGACCAGAACCAATTCTGGATCCCAGCAAAGCCCTGGCACTTCCTGGCCACGATCAGGCCACTTGGAGGGTGAAGTGCTGGAAAACTCCTTTCCCACTCATGAAGAGACCCTGGACGTCGGGGGGGTGACGTGGCATCGTTCATTGAATGAGAAACATGAGGCCATAAAAAGACAGGTCGGGTCGGGCTGGGTCAAGCGGGGTACTCCATCAAAAAAAACCCCCCCCCCCTCCCCGAAATGTGAACGCGGTTTCATCACTTCGCGGTAATCGGTCACTTGGGCTGGTGCCCGGGGTGGCGGGACCCTGCGACCTACGCTGACGTCAACGAGATTTTCTGACACGCCAGGCGGCTTTCCATGGGCTACTCCGAGATGGTGGTTGGTGACGTGGAGTCATTAAAGCTCCTGTGATCCACTTGGGGGGTAGTAAAAGGAAGATCATGGTGCTGTGACTTCTGGCACCATCACATGGACGTCCCTTGCTCCATGTGGAATTGTCATCAACATCACAGGCACATGAATCTACAGTGGGATTTTGGCAGCATAAGTTTCAGGGTTGGATGCATTTTAAAGGTTGTTGAAGGAGATGAAAACTGTGTTGAAAAGTTTTATTATTGAAGTTCACTTGGGGTTGAACCCTGTTTTGAAGTGACTAAATGAGAAGTTTTTTGGAAAGTTGTACAATTGGTTTAATTGCTGTTTTCACATTGAGCGCAATAGTGACCTTGAAAGATGAATTCCTTCATGGATATGTGTTGTTCATTAAAAAGGTGTTTAATCTTCAAAGACGTTAAGTTGCCCAATTTATTTGACAATGATATCAAGCTTGAGCACCCGCTTATATAAAAAGGTAGTCAAAGATGTGAGGTTACATATTTCATTTAACAATTATGTCAAGCTTGTGTAGAGAAGAAGAAGAACACAACAACCACAACATCAATAGCAAATTTAAGCTTCTTCATCTTGGCATGATCTTGTTAGCATGGTATTGATGTCCTTGTCTACATGTAAATGCAAGGATTATCTCCTTTGGTGCTGTTTGAAAAAAAAAAAAAAAAAAAAAGAAAAGAAAGAAGAAGAAGAAAAGAAAAGAAAAGAAAAAGTTGATCATGTACCTGATACAAGTTTTTGAAACATCAGTTCTAGAAGTGTTTACGGCATTGCTGTTGTGGTTGTTGTTGTTCTTGCTCCTAAATCAACATTTTTTTTTCTTGTCAAGATTGCAGAATTGAATCAAATATCAACAAAAGATATTATTCTTCAAATGATATTAGGGTTTTAGGGTTTTAAACCTTGCACAAGCTCTACATTTTAAACTTATAATTTTCAAAATAAACACCAGTTGAAATAGATAAATAAATGGTATTTTTAATAATCATGAATTTTATTTAAAATATATTTTAAGTGATGGCATTCAATGTGACATATATTTGAAGGCTCTCAGCCCCAGTAAAAAAGAATGAAGGTTGATGTAAGTTTTAAAATTATGATTAAATATTTAAATAATAAAGTTCAACGTCATTTTTTATACGCATATCACAGTCACCTTAATGTTTAGTTTCTCTATTTATAGTATTGTGAAATCTCATTATACTTATTTTTTCTCTATTGTGCATATCAATGTAATGTAATAATCACGGTTGAATATTCAAAATTTACACACACAAAATCTTGTGTTAATCTTGTGAGACTTGTGAGTGTGTTTGTCTGTGTATGAAAATAAAATAAAAAGGTACAATAAGGCATTAGATATGGTGGTTGACTTTAATATGAAAGATTCCAATATTAGAGATAGACTGAATACTGGGAATTCCCTTTATTTGTATCATATCAATAAATGGCACATGTCTCTTGTTGTTGCCATCATGATTCAAAAGAATGAAATAGTTATACATTCAGACACGTTTCTTTCTCAACAACCTCAGAAAGACACATTTAATTTTTTATCTAAGTGAGTATGATTTTATAATTTCTATCAGATTTATTGCATGATTCACTTAATGGAGCATGTGAAATAATTACTTTCTCTCATTTCTTATAATCACACCAAACAACATCATAGTAACTTCAGCAAGTAATAACTGTTTTGAGTTTTTAACATCAATGCATCATGTTTTGAATTTTCATTTCAAAGATAATTGTAATGTTGAGGTTTGTTGTACCGATAATTTTTTTGTGTTTTATTAAGAATTCTTTTACTCCTTTCATATTCTACAAGTATGTTGCGCCTTGCACCAAAATATATAATCTGTTTGGATGAATCTAACATTCTAAAACATTCTAAAACATTCTAAAAAGTTGGTCAAAAAGGACCAACTTTCAACACATCAAAGATTTAGTATTCAAAAGAAAATCTCCACATTTTTGCACACAGACTCTCAAATTCTTGCAAACTACTGTTACATGTAATTCAATAACAAGTAAATTGTTCACTAACCGGGAGCCATAAAAACACACTTACATTGTTTTAAAGAAAAATAAGAATAAATATTTTTAAAAATAATAAAAAAATGTTAGATGCATGGTAATCCACGTAGAATTTTTTTCAAGTAGAGTCAAAATTTTACATTGTTGTTATTATTGTAATTATTTTTACTTACTATTTCCTACAAATTACCCTTCGGGCACAAGATCAATTAACCTTCCTCCACCAATGCTCACCACTGTTCCAACAGGGCGAAGTTGCCAGAATTTAGGGTTTAGAGGAGCTGTGGTCCAGTCTCTCGTTTTACACTCTCCGTTGAGCCCCGGTTCCCACTTTCGAAAAGAATCCCTACTGATGGATGAACGTCAGGAGGGATGGGAGATCCTTTATCAGTGGATGAATATGGATGGTGAATGGACGGTAGGGCCCGACAGGAACACGGCTCAGAGCGCAACCCCATCATTAGTTGGCTTGACAGAATCCCGCTCCTAGGTTGATGCCCTGTACGAGATCCGGATATGGATCTGCCAGATGTGCAGAGCCCGAACAAACAAGTCAGGCAGGCAATCGTAGAGCCATCATCAGGCAGGTATTGTTTGAGGATCACTCCATCACAAGTGAGGACAACATTCCGCTCGGAATTTGTTTCTTTCAAAGCCAAGACTTGGGGTTGAGTAAAGCTTGGGCTTGACTCTTAGTGGACAGGATTTTGGGTTGCAACTTATATTTACACAGTAACTTGTGAAGAATTAGTACTTTTTACTTGTGATTTCGTTATAATTCTTTCACTGTCAAAAGACACTTTCATGAGAGCTTTCTCCAACCCATTCCATCAATCAAAATGTATTGTACTGGTAAACATTCATATATTGATAATTTTGGCTTATCATAATTAGAGATTTTATCATTCTTTTGCTCAACACAACAAATAAAAACTCAAACAGCGTCCTGTAATCTATCCATATATACATACATACATGTTCTATTTTTGTAAATGAATTATTCTTTCTTTGCAATTTGTGATGAGTTGCAACTTATATTTACACAGTAACAAGGCTTGAAATTAGTCACGTTTAATCATTTGAGAAAAGTAAAAGAAAAAATATTATTTAAATTCCACATCACACTTGTGCAAATAAAAACATTTTTAAGACAAGGCAGTGAAGTGCACATTAAATCATTTTTTAATGTGATTAAATTCAACCCTGAGTATATTTTAGAAATTACAAAAACTAGAAACATATTT
Organism: Physcomitrellopsis africana; assembly: GCA_036785485.1. Lineage (NCBI taxonomy): Eukaryota > Viridiplantae > Streptophyta > Bryopsida > Funariales > Funariaceae > Physcomitrellopsis > Physcomitrellopsis africana. Next base: position 224,438 of record JAWRVF010000203.1, on the reverse strand, counting down.
CCATTAAACATTCACATCCAATGAATGCCATACAGGTTTGAAGAGTAGCCTCATCCATTTGTGAGAAGCCTTTAGTTGATTGACTGATTTGATATATACATTACCATTATTCACATGTGTATGGTACCAAAATAAACAATACATGAATAAAACATTGGCTTTAAAAATATTTTTGCTACAATAAAATTTCAATTGTAAAATATTAGATGGGTTTTATTCATGAATATATATATATATATATATATTTGGTATGAATTAAAAATAGAAAAAAACAATGTTTTTTCTAAAATAAGAGAAATAGGTGCAATTAGTATTCATGTTGTATGTAATACAGTGCATGGGCTGAAAGAAAGTTACCAATCTTGTTATTGAATACAATTTGAGGTTGGAATTGTTGTTGGATTAACCACCATTGTGATTTTATAAAGTGAGGGAGGAAAAATTAAAGTTACTCATAATCTACATCTTCCAATATGCTGTATTTTTTTTTAAAGAGTTATAAGTAATATATGTTAGTATATGTATAAAAATGAAAAGAAAAATATGGTAACAAAATCTAACTAAAATCTTTTATTATTGAGGTCTTAAAATCTAAGATCGTTTTGTATTGTATTCCTTGCAATACTTGTTGTGATCCATTTACTTAATACTATTATGATTGTAATTTTGTCTGGAAGCAGAAGTCATAATAACTGTCACATGACTTTTTAAAATATCTAGTCCATGAGCTTTTCATGTGTTACTTTTTATACATCCTATAGATCACAAACAGTAGAATGAATGCAAGTTTAAAAACCTCAGTATTTAATATTTTTAATGTTGAAAGTGTCAAATTGTGTTGAAAAGGGAATTGTATGGTTTATTGCCAACACATCTTTCAGAATGTAAAATGCAAATACAATTCAGTGGGTAGAAAAATTTACATTTACGTATTTATAAATATCATTTGCAATTGTTCTTTTGTGAAGTACAACACAAATGAAACTCAAGAGAATTGTCATTTCGTACAATCATTCCAAAGTAATTGTCAGTCCTTATGAAAACGTGAATTGGAATAAGTAATGTTTCCGTCTAGCACAATATTATTTTCCTTCATAGCAGATTTTATTACAAAGTAATATAAAACTTTATATGAATCTTTTCAAGCCATAAAGTGACAAATCTTCAAAGCCAAAATTTTTCTCATCATCAACATCCAAAGCAACATCAATCATGAGACCATCAAATATATGTCACACATTTTTTTCGTTTTCTTTTTCATTTTTCTTCTTACTTCAGAATGAGACAAGTAAAAAATAAATAGTTGTGAGAAATTGAAAGTGGGCGGTCGTGCTCACTAATCTCCCACGCATTGTAATATATATTTATATATATATATATATATATGACTAAAAAATAAAGTATGGTGCACTGGAAAAATCGGAGGGCACCTGTCACACACATGGTCAAATCCCATAGCCCCAGTTAATACTAAAACGAGGCAAAGGACTACTAGAGAACGGGCCGGGCGAGGGCCGGGTACGGCCAGGGCCATTATGTACCGCTAGGAGTGAACGGACACGCGCACGTGGGCCACGTGACACGTCGTCACAAGCATCCGACAAGGGTTCGTCGCGTCAGCAACGGACACATCAGCGCGAGGTTGCTGGAGCCAATCCCTTGCTCCTTCGCTCCCTCAGTTTTGACGCGGCCACTGGACCCCGTTTCCGCATGCGAGCCCCGCATTGACAGAAGCCGAAGCATCGATTCGGAACGGAGCGCGTCGCACTTCACCAACGCTACCGGAATCTACCGTAGCGCCGCCACCATCACCACCACTCCAGTGACAGAATGGCAGCATGTCCTGATCCAGACACTCGAGCAAAGCTCTCGTGGCAGTTGCTTGTGCGATGTGTGAACCTCCGTATGGACTGGGAATCGGATCTGGTGGGAACTACTTGTGTTGGGTGATACTCGGAGAGTGAGCTTCGAATAGTAACATGGATTTTACTTCATGAAGGCACACAAGCTTGGAAAAGAAGGCATGGCGTTGGAGTAAAATCGAGTCAAAGTGGGGTGGCGATGAGGCCGAATTGCCACAAGACCTGCTCCAGATGCGCATCTTGTCTGTAAGGGGGTGGGATTCATGGTGACGTGGCTCATGGAGTCCAGCTGGGCTTCCTTGATCCATTGCTTCGTGGATACGTGGATGGTAAGTCTTCCTCGCACTTGTCCACCTTGGGAAGTACTTTTAAGTTCTTATGCTCCCATTAGTTATTTTGCATTGAAGTTTGTACTTCATTGGAATCTTTCATTTTTCATCACTATTATAATTAGTTTTTTAATCATTTTTAAGGGTGAGTGTTTATGGAGCATTGGTGGTAATGGAATTGTCAGGTGGTCATACTACCATTTATGTGATATACTCTCAAACATTACATCAGATTTTTGTACTTTCTCTGCATAGTCACCCTTGAGTGTGTATATGGGCTGATCTTTCAGTTCTTCATTCATGCTCACCACCATATTTTCACCCACAACTTCATTCAAATTACCTACTTTTATATTTATACTTGTATCATATTTATGTATGAATGGATGAGGCTTAAATTTTGGGTTTTTTCTAGTTGATATCTAGTTGTTTCTACCACTCTATATGTTCTATAAAATATATATGTGAATATATGTATATATGACAAAGTTGACATAAATGCATCACAACACTAGTTCAACCTCCTTAGATCAAGATTAAGATAATGGATCAACAAAAAGCAAGACATAGAAGCCATTATTATTTTCTAAAACATATTTAGTTGTTAGCTTTGTCAATTTGAATTCAGTTTGGAACATTGTGGTAATAAAATTTAATGTTTTTTTTAAGTCTTACATTTCAACATAACATATCACTTATACAAAGTTTATTGTGAAATTTCAAACCAACAAACATTCTGTAACTTGCAAATCTAAAGTAATAACAATATGAATGCACATATTTAATTTGATTGGATTTATAATTAGGTTGTTTGTACATAGAATCAACCAATACAATTTTTTTCAAATATTATTATTTGAAACACGAAAGTTAATAGTTATCACAATTTGCTGGCAAAAGTGTGCTGGCAAAAGATGCATCTTTTTGCAGGATTCCATTGTTTCAAAAGGGGCAACATATTATGTCCACGTCAAAAGTGTTGTAGGCCAACATTTATACCAGGACAATATATTTTATTTCTTTATTACGATTCAGGATCTTGACACTTGATTATATTGTACTACCTTACAATAAAAACACACCCAAGATAACTTAACTAATCAAATTCAAACATGTCTCATATTGCAGTCATTTGTAGAATCAAAATCTGCACCATCAATAATCAAATGAAATCCGTTCAAACACATTAAAAAAATTGTTGGGATTTGTTTGAATATGCATTTTTAAGAGCATCTAAATTAATCGAAGTAATATATTTTTAAATACACTTTAAAAAGAAAATAACATCCTATAATTGCCAAGAGTATTAACAATAATATGTTAGTATGGTGAAACCAATAATACCACTTGTAAACAACTAATGGCTCATAGATAGACTAATCACCAAATGTTTTTAGTACAACAAATAATAATCCAGTGTCATGTATATCATGGACTCTCACTCTCACACCCTGTTTCTGTCTGTGTCATCGTTTTTAAGGATTTTTCTGCTTCTGCTGTACTCCAAAGAACAGGATGTGTGATACTGAGCTCTGAGTGAGAGAGTTGCATTTGGCGTATTTGTAGGTGTTGTCCCTCCTTCTTCCACTGGGTATATTTTTCTCATTTAAATAGCACTACTTGTTGTGTCAATTGTATGAACAATTTACAATTTTATTTTACAAATAGTACAGGAACACAACTAATTTCATAGTTTTGGATGATATTCATAGAGTTGTGTTTGCAGTTGTGATTTTCAAGTTGAGGTTGTGATTTGTATTTAGCACTAGATTATCATATTCAGTGACCAGTAATATGGAATAACAAAACAGATTCATAATGTAATTTATTAAGATGGAAGTCTTGATTTGAACATTGTTGGCTTGGTGTCAAAGATGAAGTATGAAATTTAGTTTTATTCACCATAGATGAAGAAAAATGAGACAAAGACACCACAAAATAGTACCTCAAGTCAAAATGACATTACTAACCAAACCAAAAAGAGTTCCATTCATTTCCAGCCTCATCTTTCCACAGTTTTTAGTTTTTAGTTTTTTAATTTTCTATTTGAGTTTATGAGAAATTGGAAATATTGAGGCTAATAATACATGGGAGATATCCTTCAATGTGGTGGCATCTTATGGAAGCAAAGGGGTGAGTACAACCAATGGAGGCTGGAACATGTTGGAGGTGCAGATTTGATTTCCATATTGAGTCACACGAGCTTTCTACTTCCCAAGGCTCATTAGCAGTTGCGCTGGGGAGTCAGATCTCCTTTTTGAGAGAAGTCACTTTTCTTTGAAGTTTCCACTTATTCCCTTTTGTTCCTTTTCTCCACAAAGCATCTCATCCACCACCCCATCAGCTGGGTCTCTCTTCTAATCAAAGGAAAGCTAGTCATACACACACAAAAACATGCAAAAAAATAAAAAATAATAAAAAAAAGCAAACACCAAATACCTAAACCAAGACAGAACACTGAAGGAGCAGATTCTTTCAAGTAGATACAAAAAAGCCCATTATTTTTGTTGTTGTTTTTGTGCATCATTATCATCATTATGTGGGTCAATGCCACATGGCACATTGAGTCCCCCAAAAGCCACCCACATATTCTAAGTGAGTAGCTGATCTGTTTTATTTATTTATTTATTTATTTTTTCCCTCCTTTTTTCTGGTGGTAGTAAAAAAGGTGTGGTTACTGTTCCTATTACTGCAGCGCAACAAAACTGGGCTCCATAAAGGGAGCTATTTTATAGCTGAAGTAACAAAAGCAGAATAAGATCAAAAAATGCAACAACAAATACAGACCAGAATAGAAGAGCACAACACAAAGCACAGCAGGTGAGCCCCCACATGAGTCTTGCTATGGTAAACCTCCTCATTCTCTGCCCTCCTTTTTGTCAATTGCTGATGGCGATGACAGCTCTCCCAATGCACTAAGTGGTGTTGGCTGTGATGGTGATGGAGGAAGGACTTTTTTGTTGTTGTTGTTTCCACCAGCCACACTGTTGGCACATGGTGGCACAGCATTGAAGGGAAGGAATGAGGGAAAAGGATTGGAGGAGGAGGGGATCTCCCTCCCTCCACAAATATCCTGCTTCTGTTCCTTCTTCTTTTGCGGTTGCTTTTGCTGCTTTGCTGCTTTGCTCCCTCTCGTGACTTGCTGCTGCTCAATCCCTAAACCTCCCTCTCTGCCTCTCTGTAGCTCCTTCCTAAACATTAGTTTCATGTCCTCTTCTTGACTATATTCTATCATGTAGTGTTCTTATGAAATGTGCTTGTGTCTAAAGCTACAACAAAAATAGAGCAGAACAAAATAATTTCCCGACTTTAATCCGCAACATTCTTTGCAGACGGGAATAATTTTACAAGCACTGGCTGAATCTTGCGGAAATCTCTCGCGTTGTTATTATCAAAATCATAGTTGCTCTATTCATCGAATCGATTTGTTTGCTCTATGCTCGTGTGGTAGGATGACTTGAGTTGTGGTTGAAGAAAGACCCAATGCATTATTGTGAAATCTGGGAATGCTCAAAACAAGTACTCGCATTCTATGCAAATGGATTTATACAATGTGGTCAACATATTCTATTATAATTATTCGTTGAAAAGAATGGCATAGCGGATTCGTTCATGGATCACGTGAACCTTCCAACCCTGTATACGTTCATGATGACTACAATTAATGCCGCAAACGAACATGTTTTTTTGAAGTTCAGAATACTCTTACATTGTTTGCAACTTGTGAGTTTCATGAAGAAAAATAAAATAAAATAAAACAATAGAGTGCTGACAACAGAAGACTGATGGCTGCCAGGAAAAAAAAAAGGCTCTATCGCTTGAGCTCCCCTACAGTTTCATATTGCCAGTCAACCAGGGCATGCTTCTCTCGTTGCCTGTGCAGCTCCGATGGTACCCGAAGCGGAACGGCACACTAGTGCAAGAGGGGTTTCATGATTCTGAGAGCAACGGGGACAAAAAAAAAAAAAAAAAAAAAAAAAAACAGACCCAACTAACCCTAATCGTAGCTTGCATCCGGGTCATCAAAAAATCTGCATTATTTGTCTACAGTACCTGAAGATTGCAATGCCAACCTTCAGAATTGACCCACAGATTACTGCACCCACCAACTTTATCAACAACTGGATGCTGATACACTAACAAAGCCTTGAGAAAGGAGTCTGCACGATCCTAATGCATGGTTACCTGCATGAGAAGCCTGAAAGTGGGGGATCACCAAAGCAGGAAGTGAAAAGAAGCAGAATGGAGAAGGCAATCTGGGTTTGGTGGGCAGATCGTTGCAGAGACCTACCACTGGATGCTCCTTTCTTCAGTTGATCGTGGAGTGGTTTCCAGTAATCTGGACATTTGTTGCTCATCATGCAGGCGTTGAAACCAATATCCGCCTACTTGTCCAATGTTTGAAACCTTGAGATGAGTTCAGATTGTGCAGCAGGTCGTTACCAGAATAAGAGGCAGGGCTCACACCAACTCATTCACTTCCTTTCTCAACTATAGTCGTAATCGTTCACTGCAATACATTTGTAACACATGGGAAAACTTCGGTTGCGGTGTGCAGAAGAACCAAACCTGAAGGTGAAAAGTTGTGGGTGTGCAACTAATTGTGTGTGAAAGAAGTAGAAAGTCAGGGAAGCGAGGATGCTGATTTCATCTTCTTGTAAAGTAATCGGGAAGCTGTACAATTTGTGCATATATGTTAACGTCCTTTGAGCTACCACATGCGCAACTCTATTTTTCCTTCTAAAGTGTACATGCAGATCAGCCCTGTTCCCGAAATCTCTTTAATCAATAATTCTCATGAATGTCTCAAGAGCTGAAGATAAGTTTGCCCCAGCATGTCTTTTTTTTTTCTCCCCCTACCCTCCTCCATCCTATCATTGCTGGTGCTCAGTTTTATTCCACATTAAAGTCGGCACACAGTCACCGTTGTGCTCGAGTGTTGTAATTGTCTACATTGCTCTGGAAAGACAACGGCCATCACGACAAAAGCGTGTAGAGGCCGAGCAGTTGACGTGGTGCCAGGTACTAAAAGGTGCAAAAAGTACAGAGGAATATGATGATGTTGACAAATACAGGTTGCATTTGTAAAGCATAGTACGAGATGATTGAACGAAGAAAAAGAGCGAAGATGGTTCTCGAGATCAAGTATGCAATTAATCATTCCAAATTAACTAATGAAACTGGCAGATTATGGAATTAACTGATTTTGCGAAGCATACCTTGAGCTTAGTGTCGCAGCTTCGAATGTCGTGAATAGACTTGCCTACCGACCTAACGCAATGGAAGCCCATTTCTGAGCTTAATATAAGGCGTTGCGATGCATACATAACCATTAAGAAAATTATGAAATCGACAGCACAAATGTATCTCATACTCTAGAGCTTGATTAACGAAGATTTGGAAAATCAAACGAACCTAAAAACCGACAAAAGTCGGTATCACATGATATGTTTGAAATTACAGAGGTTGACACTTCTTTGGTGTGTACTCACCCGGGTCATTGATATGTTCATGCACAAACAAATGAGTTGGAAAAATTCACACGTCGTTTCACGTAATACAGAATGAGTTGTAATCAGACCACGTTAAGTCCGTCAACAATGTCTCGAAATACATCCTAGCTGAGTACATCGGTAACCCCAGGCCGGGAACCAATCCGGCTTCAGTGAAAATACTACGAGAGCGACAATTGTCAGACATAGACACCGTACTCTCGAAAAGGGGAATTTCAATATTAATATAACCACTAATGCATTGCTAAAATTCCCTACTACACTTGTCCAAGCAAGTGTAAGGGCACTCACCAATCAATGCAAAAGCATGAAGAGACCCGTTTTCCTTCAAGACAATGGTGCTTGACAACTTACAAAATCGTTCCCAGTGTCAGTTTGACTAAGCCGCGGTGCCTTGACGCCCATGTCATTAGATATGATGCTGCGCCCAACGTCTCGTTATACTTCAACTTCAAGCTGTATGCAAGAACTGCACATTTGATTAGAACAAAGGCCTGCTGCCAAAAATCAAACCACCGATACTTGCTGCAAAAACAGCTAACCGTCCTATTTCGAGAGAAGACCAATACTTCAAACTGTGTAAGACCTGTGATGCTACTGTACAGGAAAAATCATTTATATTTACAAACAAACAAGCAGTGGATTGAAATCATACATTGGCTAAAACTGGTAGTCGAAGAACGCGTAGCAACACACACAATTGAATGGATCTTTCGGAATTCACACATACCCTGAGAATTTTGATTCAGAAAGTTGAACGATTCGAGGACTCGCTCACTTAGGCAGAGTAGAAAGAGCAATACAATTTCGTCCTTTGGCTCCAATCCACCAACACGAAAGTGATCCCAAGCCATTCCTCTTGCAGTGACCGAGTATTCCGCAGGTTCATGGAGTCTCTATCCAAGCCTTCGCAGCTTCAACTCGCGTCGTAGAAACTCCTGCACCCTCCCTAATACATCCAGAGCCATGACCTTGTTACCCGTAATGCCGAACAGGAACTCTTCAGCATATCTTACGTATCTCACCCTGACAAGCGGAGCAATTCCAGCGCTGCTCAACTGGTTCGTTCCCCGCTTGTTGGAGCCTGTATTCAGCTCTGCCTGCATGCGCGAAACCTCCATATCTAGCTGGTGGTAGTAGATGTTGCAAAAAAGAACAGACAATCGACTTCCATGGTCACCCAACCTAATCATGCCAGTTCTGAACAGTTGCTGAAGTAGATGCAAAAAATCCTCGTCCTTTATCCTCGCTGATAGAATACGCAATAGGTTCTCAAATTGTGGATTTCCAAACTCTATTGGAGCTTTGTAGTGTATAAACCAGGTAGTTCCTTTCCAACTATTCTTGATCAACTTGAGAGCCATGTGGCTAGACCTAGCCAATTTGTACCTAACAGCATTTACCAAAAACACTGGCTCATAGATTCTCTCCAACTCTGCTCTAATAGCCTCGGCAACAATCTGGTCTCTTGGATTGACAACTATAATTGTTCTCACATCTCCTTCCTTTCCAGGTTTTCTGACATGGATTTGGAAAACCGGAGAAAATTGATACGTCCCTGATCGCAAACTATATGCTATGTGATTAAATGAACTCAAACTAAAATCCTTCCAGTCTTCATCACTCTTGCCACTCAACAACTGAAGCTTTGGTTTAATTCGTTCATAAGCATCGTAAAGAGTATTCGGATCGGACATTCTCTCCATGATATTCTCGTAATAGTGATCCATAGTTTGGAGATCCTCAATGGACAAGCTAGCGGAGCCAGATTCAGGCTGCCCCAAACCAGCTTCATTGGTAAGGTTCGAATCGCATGATTCGGTAATATCCATTTCCTGCTTTCCAGCGGGAAGTGCTGGCCGCAACTTGGAAGCGTCAGCCTGTGCATTGAGCTCCTCGCAAGCCCCATCAATAGATAGCATGAGATTTTCATAGGCAGTCTTCACCGACAGAGGGAGATAATTCCAACCAAGCCTAGCAAAATGATCTTCCTCCTGTGCACGCAGCTTATTCAGGTCATCGCTACTCATCAGAGGGTGATGGTCCGTCAGGGTCAAAGCAGCCTTCATCCCAAGTTCGGTGGCCTTGTCAAAAATAGTCTGCTTCGCCTTCGAGCCTAATTCATCGACCATGTTAACGCTAAAGAAGGAAAAAAACAGTTTCCGTCCCATGGAGAGCTGAAGTATGCGAAACAAAACCTAAACGGTTCAAGAGACAAATACGAAGGTGATCAATCTTGCCTGCAAAGAATGTCCACTCATTCATTCTCACCAAGCGAAACGGAAATGGGCCAATTAGCAATCCTGTAATTTGGATGTGGAAACAGACAAAACAAAAGGGCCACCAGAAGAGTCATACAAACCTGATCTGAGAGTATTCAGGGTTTTGCGATAGCCCCGAATGAAAGCATTGAATGCCAACCGCTCAACTTCCTTTTCCCACGATTCCTTCCGCTGCTTCTGCAACTGGCGCAACCGATGGATAACACGGCGTCGCTTCTCCAAAGCCTTCTCATACTGCCGTTTCCTCTTCGAATCATCGACAACACCAATGAAAACACCCAGAAACTTTACCTTGGCAGAATTCGCATGAGTCAAAGTCCCTTGCGATGCACCCAGGGGGCCAATCGTTTTCTCTGAAGCACTGTTCACGAGGTCATTTGACGCCAATGCCGCAGCTGAGTGCTGTTGCGCAAGCATACTCAAGGAACGCAGGACCAAGTGCCGCCCACAGGAAACGGACTTGAAACTGCCCACCCAACTGCGGATGGCCATCTCCTTAACCTCCTGGCAAACATGACCTAGTGCACTCGCTCTCTTTCTGAACAACAAATTGCCAACTTACACACAATTTCCTAATTCCCTCTCATCCTTCACCAAATTCCCCAGCCGCAAAAAACCTACCAATCTGCCTCGACAAGAACCAAAAACCCACTGAAGTATTAAAATTTGAACCCACGTAAGATGGCGAATGTGCACTCAAGCGCCGATGCAGATGCTCAATCTTCAGCAAAATAATGTAGAAAATGTAATCAATTGTCCACAATCAATTTGCTGTTGATCACTTCATTTTGGGGTTCCACACACACAATTCGCGAAAACTCTAGAGTAAAGGGAAGAGTATTCCTGACCTCTACATCGCCAACGGGCTTTCTGGGGTTTAGGGCTCAAGGGACGTTCATCCATCCACCTTTGCGTGCACTGTCACAGATGCGACATTTCTCTTTCGTTTTCGAGTGGATAGCCCCCGGCGTCGTTTCTTTGACGTCCATCAGACATGCTACACTCTCAGGTGTTTTTCTACGAATTCTGGTTGCGTATGCTTCTCCATCAACCTCCGTTGGTGAGTGTTACACTTCTTTGCAAACTGAGTTTTTGTAAATTTCCCAATTCCATGTACTTTGTGCATGTTTTGGAATCAATCGGGAGTTTACGACAGGTTCGGGTGTGGAATCATCTCGCTGCTGGGCTTTGCATTAGGTCAAAGCTGAAGGGTGCTTCAGAAATTTCCGACCTACGGTTTCAGGATTCTGTTAATGAAATTGCTTTGTCGAATTTAGAACCCTTAGCGAGCTTCCACCAGTTGCGAGATGCAGGGTCTGAATTTTGCACAAATTTGCTAGAAAGGCGTGGATTTACGCCATTCGGGGTTCGTCGTGGGTTTTGTTTTGGTGGTGAGGTGTGTAACTGGATAGCCTAATTGCGAATATATTATTTTAACTGAGGAGTGTGTTGGTGTTACAGAGCTTTGGGTAGGTTCCGGTTAGGTTTCCCGAGTGCCTAGTATCTAGTATTAAGCTTTGAAGGGGAGGTGAGGAGAGGGGACGGCGCCATGGCTGCCGTGGAAGTGATGAGGACGAGGCTATCAGTGCCTGCTGCAACAGGCAGAAGAGCTGAGCTACGGCACCCTACATCCTCATCTTCACATCTGACACTGGCATGCAGCAATTGCTCATTCCCTTCTGTGTCGATGAGGAGAGACGACCAGTTATTGCCAAGAGCCAATAAGAAGACATCATCAAAACCACCGCGCCTCCACAATGAGCTCATGTGCTCTTTTGTGGGCAGCAGCATGCAGAGCTCCATCGCAGGGGAAGGAATGTTTTCTGCCTGGAAATCTTTGGAGCGCACCCACCAAAGTTCCCAATCCCGCGGCCGCCGTGGTGTCGTTACCATGGTTATTCCATTCCAACGGGGAGATGCTAGGCAGCAGCCACCTCCAGATTTGCCATCATATTTGTTCAAGAATCGGATTGTCTTCTTAGCGATGTCGCTCGTCCCCGCCGTCACCGAGCTCATCATGGCAGAGCTGCTGTACCTGCAATACGATGACCCTGAGAAATCCATTTACATGTACATCAACTCGACGGGCACCACCAAGGATGGCGAGAAGCTGGGCTACGAAACCGAAGCCTTCGCCATTTACGACACCATGCGGTACGTAAAACCCCCCATCTTCACATTGTGTGTAGGCAACGCTTGGGGTGAAGCCGCACTGCTCCTTGCGGCAGGCTCCAAAGGCAACCGTGCTTGTCTCCCCTCTGCAACCATCATGCTTAAACAGCCAATTGCCCAGTTCCGGGGCCAGGCTACCGACATTGACATTGCCCGGAAGGAAGTTCGGAATGTGAAGGAAGAGCTCGTGAAGCTGATCTCAAGACATACAGGTCAGACTGTGGAGAAGATTACCGAGGATATCAGGCGACCCAAGTATTTCAAACCGGATGAAGCTGTGGACTATGGCCTTATTGACAAGGTTCTCTATGCTGAAGGAGATGAGAAGAGGAGTATTGCTTCGGATCTCAAAAAGGCGCAGCTCATCTGATTCAGCTCATGTCACAAGTTTGACCAAGCCTTGGTCTCATAGAGTAATTAGCCACAACGAAGCTGGAATCAGTTCAGTTTCTTTCTGTAGATCTGTAGGAATGGTGAGCATGTGTTGATGATTTTACCCTTCATGTTTTCAACACTGCAACATTTCATGCAGGCATTCTATCGTCACGTGAAATCAGTACTCCAATTCGACCAGATTTTGAGGTGTTTGGTTTGAATGTGCGATATTGTCGAATGTGTAGAATGCATAGAACGGTGACCCAGTTGAGCTCTTGGAGGTGTGAATGTGCAATCTGGACATGAGGATGGTTTTGCAATTAGACTTTGTCGTTGAATGACGTTCCTTGCTTTAATATAGATAACTCGTGAAAGACAATGCAGTTTTAAGCTTTGCGTTTAGACTTTCAATAGTGCATGTTATGTCTCACAAATGGGTTCTTGTGTAAGACATGCTGTTTATGCATGAAATCATGTGCATCTGAAAGAAAACTGAACAATGTGTGGCGTATTCTACACCTTCGGAGTAAATTTATATGTGGAGTTCTTCAGAGATTTCTGCATGTGATTTGGGTAATTTTTCCTACTCTAGTCTCTCCTGATTTTTTTGATTTTTTTGAGGTTATAATATTGGAATCTAAGTGAAAATACTTCGAGTCTGCAAAGTGCTATTGATAGAACTGCTTGGTTCTGTTGAGTTTGTCAAGGTAGAGTTCAATGTAATGATTAGGTGGTATTGGTTTGGAAGAAGTGAGTACCAATTTTGGTTCATATTGAGGCATCTCAGGGTTTATTTTAAAATTATCTTGAATCTTGCCAATATTCATGCTGAGATTAATTTTTAGGTAGAAGAAATCCATAAATAATTAAGAACACTATGCCAATTATTATTGCTAGGCTTGATCCAAATTTGGTATTGCAAATCGTAGTGGTATCTACTACGAAATGTATAACTTAACTATTTATTCTTAAAAATTGAATTATTAGAGGTTTGTTTGTCATAATTAAATAATTTAAAACTTAAAGATAACAATAATAAATGAAACAGATCAATTATGTTGAATAATAATGAAATTCACGTGATAATATATTTCTATTCAAAGTTTTCAACAAAAATAGATATATGAAGGCAATTCTACAACTTTTGAAATTTGTGACAGTTTTTAAATAAAAACTCTGATAAATTTTGGTCTTGAATACAGCATCGTGACCATGCATACTCCAGAAACATATACCCATTAGCATTCTATTTGAGTTACTAAATTATTATAAATGTTTTCAACTTAGAACCATAACTAAGTAGCTTAAGATACAAGAATAGTGATATACCTTTTTGGAAGTGATTTATTCCAATAATAATCAAAGCAAAAATTGGACAATTTTCTCTACCAATGATTTATAATTCTTATACACATTTCGGTTTTTCACTTCTTTTTTACTTTTCTTTACGCTCCACCTTTTGAAATTAAAACTCAATTATTGAGGTTATACCCTAATCTGGTCAAAAAACAATTGAAGTGTGACCAGAGGACAAGCGCACCACTGTGCTGAAGCACCTTCTTACTAGTTGATCCAAGGTATAAATAGATGTTTCTCTTCCTTGATTAACTCTTCCAAGCAACCGCTATTGACAGAATTATGCTCAACGAATTCGGATGCTATGTTCGTGTTTTCTTAACATGTTCTGTATTTATTCAACGTTTCAGAAGAGAATTGACAATTAGCACGTTCTACTCTTGGTTTTATTTAGCAGATTCCGAAGCTCCAAGTTGAGAATATGGACGTGCAATGTATTTTGATGCTCTGATCTCCTTGGACTGCATTCTTTCGACTTGCTGGCATTATCTCTTTTGATAAAAATTGCCACCCACTCTTCGTCACCTGCATTCACTTTTAGTTACCTCAAGTTCAACTACTGTTCTCTCTAGCAACATGTAGAGAATAGAGTAACTAGGTAACATAGTTGGTCACCTGCAGTACAGATGATAATTTCTATGGCGGCAGGGAATCAACAGTTAGAAGTGGATTTATAAAAATACACTTCATACTACAAAGGTAAGTCATACCAATTGTCTGCTTAACTTGTAAATTGAACGGGCTTCAGTCCAGCATGATACTACACCAAACAGTCTTTTACTGGAGTTTGAAAAGGACAAAAAATTCAAATTCTATGCAAGATAATTGGATTAAGCTAGTGCCTGCGGCCATGAATGCAATATTAATTGGCCAGCAAGCATGATGCTTTAACAGTTCTTCATCCAAGACAAGATGTGTTTGCTGGACCCCAATTTGTGAGGTGTCCATGACTGCACCATGTATTAGTTTATACTGAAAAAAATCGCAATGCACATCATACAGTTATACTGCTGCAATAATTTTCAGAAAAAGAATACACTAAACTCAAACAATTACAGGTCACTAGGATCCTTTAACTTAGTTTTAGCTCTCTGCGACCTAAGCCTAGATTTTACTGGCATAAGCTGACTTTCATGTTTCAATTGGGCTTCAAGCTCGGTGTCACCTGCTCTGTGAGCTGCCCGTATGAGGACGCGGTACATGGCTTTATCCACGGCGCATCCAACTGCCTTCATCTCCTTGAACAGCACAAGCGCCTCATCCAGCCGGTCATCAAACGCAAGTCCATCAATTCTCACAGCGTAAGAGAGAGTGTCAGGCTCAACACCCTTGTCCTTCATTTGCTGAAATAACAGAGCTGCTCTTTGATTCTCTCCTCTCTTACCGAGCATATCCATGAGCCGGTTATACGTCACAACATCGGGCCTGCAACCCGCAATTTCCATCTCCTCGAGCACAGCGAATGCTTCATCCACTTGTCCATCTGTAGCCAACCAATGGATCAAACTATTGTATGTCTTTGTCTCCGGAACAAAGCCTGCATCCACCATTTCTTCGAGCATTTGTCTTGCCTGGGCTGCGTCTCCAAACCTGGCATAACTATCAATTAGTATGTTGTAGGAGATCAGGTCGGGCTTACAGCCCGACTCTACCATACGTGCAAAGACTTCACGAGCAGCGTCTGGTTTATTAGCTTTCCCTAGCGCATCCATTATAGTATTAAATGAAAAGGCATCAGGATGAAATCCCTTCCGAGACATCTCCTTCATCAGCTTCCAGACACGGTCCATGTTCCCCGCCTTCGCCAAAGTGGCCAGCAGGCTGTTGTAATTCACTAAATCAACAGCCACTCCTCTGTCCACCATTTCTCTGAACACTTTGTGCGCTTCTTCTACTCTGCCAGATTTCCCTAACCCATTCACTAGAGTTGAATATGTGTAAGAATCCGGACCACAACCATCCCCCGTCATTTTGTGGAACAGCTTCCTGGCAGCCCCAACACGTCCAGCGCCGCACAATGCGTCCAAGAGGATGTTATATGTCACCACCGAAGGCTGGAAACCCCTCTTCTTCATCTCAGCGAAGAGTCCCAAGGCCATATCTAATTGCCCGACCTTCCTGAAAGCGTCCATGAGGAGGTTGTATGTGGGGACGTTGGGAGTTAACCCTCTTTCAAGCATGGCATCAAAGAATGTGCGAGCTTCCTGCACCCTCCCTGCCTTGCCGAGAGCATTCACCAAAAAGCCGTAAGTATATTCATCAGGCTCTGACCCCTTTATCTTCATTTCTCTGAACATCTCCATCGCCAAATCCAGTTGACCAGAGCGGCCGAAGTAGCGGATCAAAACGTTGTACGCAAAACGGTCCAGCTGACATCCTTTCTGCACCAGCTTCTTATACACAAGATCTGCTCTCTCAAACTCTCCGCTGTTGACAAGAATATCTATCAGCTTGGTGAAGGCGTGCACTGTGGGGCTGCAGACAAAAGATTCTGCTCGATTGAAAAGATCAAATGCATCACCGGATTTATTAGCACGGCCATAGGCTGTGATGAGCTTCACCAGTGTGTTGGGTCGCAGTGGACGACCCTCGGCAACCATTTCCTTCAACAGGGTTTCTAGGGGCTCAAGAATGCCCCATGAGGCTAAAACAACCAACATAGTGTTATAGGAAGTTATGCTATGTTTGAATCCATTCTGTGCTTTGGCCCAGTAGAAATACTTCAACCCTGTCTCCGCCTCTTCGCGTCCTTCCAAACGCCATAAAACTGTACTAACCTGATCTGGATGAAGTGTCCCCCTAAACTGCGAAAGTGCCGTCTCTGAGCTAGAAGTCCAGGGTAAATTCTTGACGATGGTTACCATTCTCGCTACGTTTCCAACAGAGGATGGTGAAATTTCTACATTTGGCAAAGTATCTTGAGCTGATACATCCCCTGGCCTATCGAGAGGAGTTTCTTCACATTGTGGATCCGAACTCAAACCGGGCTTCTCTGGAAATTCTGGCAAAGTGGAAGCATGTCTAAGTAAGCGGTTTCTACAAAAAATGAAACCTGAGTAGTGCGTATGTCGTATTCCACTTAGAAATAATTGATGTGATGGCGTAGAGGGAGAAAGCAAATCATCCTTAATATCAGATGAGCCAGAGTGGAGCAATTGACTTGAAACCCAGATTCCTGGATTCCTTTCGACCCCGTTGCTGACAATCAATCTAATGATTCCCTTCACCTGCCGACTCACGCAACGCTTGGCCATATCTGACTATCAAGCACCAATCTCTATGCATTGATCCAACATGAGCTCAATCATTCTCAACCCTCAATTTGGTGGCTCTGCACACCATAATTTGCCTGGCTCGAACCGCCGGAGCGTGCATTCTGCATACAAACCACAATTGAATGAATATGAATGCATGGATTGCTAGCTAAACCAAGAAAACGTAGCGAGATATAATTCTCATATGCGCACGGTAGACCGGGTGTAGCAACAGGATCACAAGGGGACATGATGAGAAGCGAACCACAAGGTAGCGACACTAACTGTAACGATTATTGACAGCATCTCAGACCCGAAAAGTAAAACAACTCTTGACGTCTAAGTGTAACAAGTTTTCCATATGCGCAAATTCTAACAGGAACGAAAAGACACCAAACAAGACGAAGGAACATTGATATTCGAAACAAACAACCAGAACTCTATTCTCTACAGAATGGCACATTATGCGTAACACTTCGGCTCCTGATCCAATACCTGCTTGTTCAATGAATATTTAAGTGATCAAAAACTCAGAATTCAAACTATAACCCCAGAAACATCTAGATCAACACCTTACTCAAAATTCACGCACGAAATCAAGGTACAGGGCTGACCTGAATGTACGCATTGAGTAATAATCCAACAACGAATTCAACCGTACTTTGCAGGGCGCATCATCCAATGTTTCGAAAAACAAACCCTTCAATGCCGAAATTGTAAAAATGACACAAAATCTATCGACGCTCTTGCCGGTCCCCTGCCTTCCAAGGTCCGTCAGAGAACTTCTGCAGTGATTGTTCTTTCAGGGTTTAGGGCTTTTTTTTCAAAAACAGAGTTGTGCGGTTCGTGTGAACGAATGTTCTACATCCAAATGTGTTTTTATTCATCCTCTGTCACTGAGTCGAGGGAACTGGGTACCCCGGTGAGGGTTCCGACACCTGTCCGGTTTTCCATAGCCCACAAAGTGAAGAGTGAAGTGTAGTAGTAAGAACAATTGACTCGGAATTCATATCATGTATTGGATTGTGAATAAAAAATTATTTCATTGTGCATTAATTTTTTGGTGTCTGAAAAATTATGTAATGTTAACTCTCCACATATTACAAGCAAAAATGTCTTTAAAAATACATATTCTGATTATTGCTTTATAAAAGTATATATTTAATTTTTTTAAATGTAAGTAATTATTTTTTATATGTTTATCTATTTGAGGATCATAAAAAAATAAAAAAATAAAATTGATAATATTTTATTTATTTCTTTTTTAAACTTTATTTATAAATTAAATTATATATGAATTAAAATTTTAATGTCTTAGATTTTAATGCCATCTTAAAAGTTTTGTGATCATATTGATTGGGACTCGAAATATTCAAGGGCATGTTTTCAATCCACACCTTGATTTTATTACACTCTCCCACAAATAAACCTTGCTTATTAATAAATAAATTATTTTGATATATATATATATAGTCAAAACTTATGGCAATAATAACTTGAACTGAAGTTCCTCAAAGATTTTATTAGTTTATGGATCTTCTTTATTAAAGTAAGAAGTGTATTTCTACACTCAAGGCAATTTTATGTCACAAAATAGTTTGAATAATAGGTTCTTCTTCACACAATTGTGGAGTGCCTCTATATTGTATTCATTCTCTTACTTTAAGATTTCACTACAAGATACATGTGAAGCTAATAACTAAAGTTTTCTTTCTTCCAATGAATAAAACAATTGGCTCAAAGTTGTCATGTAACTTTGTCTAAAGATCAAATGTAGCAAAATCAAAACAAAATAGACAAAAACTCTAAAAAATATCTTGCCTACGTTTGGCATCAACATCAAGTATGTTTACACAAATTCAAGGGCTAATGGACCACCATGGTACTTGGCATATTGCATATTACACATTTGTGATGACTGCTTTTTAAATTTTGTTGTGATTGCAGTTTTGAATTCTTCAATGCTTCTTAGAAACACACATTGTTACACCAAGGATCATGTGCATAAGACTTCTATTGAGAAGAGTGTACTGCATGAACTTAAATTATTAAAAGAGTTAAAGACATATTTCTGAAAAAATAAAATAGATTTCAATAAATGTCTACTTAAATATGTGAAAACCACCTCCAATTATGCAAATATTATTTTAATGATATTTCTATCTTTGTGAATTATAAATGTTGATTTGTGCTTATTTGTAGCTTCCAAATCACATGCATTTATATAATATATTGATGTAATATTTAATTTTTAAAAAATATTAAAAAATTATTAAGTAATTTTATAGTATTTGATTGAATAGACTTTAAAATGATAAAATTTAAATACATTTTATGATTTAAAATAAAATTATGATATATAAATATAAAGTTGTTATGAATTCAAAACTATTTAATATAACTCAAATATTAAATTTATAAAATCATAAAATATAGAATTATTAGAATTTAAAATTATCAACAAGTTTATATTTTATATATTTTAATATATAACAACAAGACTGTTATTATGAAGTTTAAAAGTGGTTTTTACTTCAAATTTCACCACATGTACTTATTACAATGTCATTTGTTAAAGAAATAATATTTCGATATATGCTATTTTGTATGAATTATTATATTTTTTAATATATATATATATTTTTTCATCCACAAAAAAATTAGGTTATATCTTTCAATCCATCCCCTACTCATGTAGGCTTCTCTTGCATCCACTTTCACAACTTTTTGTGCATGGTGAACTTAAGCACATAAGATTTGTTGTTCTATGTTGCCTAAGTACACAAAGTCTTATATAACTTCTTTATATTTATCTATCCAAACATCCATATACCTATCCATTGAAGCATCCAAATTATATTACTCAATTGCTTGCTTTAACATATTACTCCTAATACTTAATACAAATCCTCTGTGCTAGTATATATATATATATATATGATGTAATTTCAATTACAAATATAATACTTTAATTTTTTTATAAATTTGCCACAACATGCTGTAACAACTCTACTACAGTTTGTATGATTCTACTTTACTTACCATTTCCATGAATATATTTTTCTTGTAAATTATGATTTCAATTATAAAGTGCTTTTAAGATCTTCTAATATCTTCAAGTACACCAAAATATTTTCAACATAGAGAGTCACAAAATTGTCAATCTATTCCCTTAAAATGTTGTTTATTTATGAGGATTGTGAATGGTGATGGATTGGTGCAGTCTTAAATGTAATGCTAAGAATTAATGGGATTGCAACATGAAATCTTTGTTACATCTTCCTCTAAAATATGCATTTGATGATATTTCAAACTCAGGTCAATCTTGATATAATATTAAGCTCTTTCTAATATACCAGAAAACTCGTCAATTTAGGGCAAGTAAATATTGTTGTTAACTGTTACTTTTTCAAGGCCAAACTGTTGATTAACATATCATTTTTGTCAGTTTTTATTATCCATGAGAATTAGGGATTTTTTATATTATTTTTATATAATCTCTTATCAGTAAGCATATCAATTTTGGGATGTGTTATTGACACTCAATAAATACATACAAAATAAATAAATAAATTCAGTATCTTTAAATTTTAAAAGTAAAATTTTCTAGTTTTTAGGCCTTTGTAGTATATAAAATAATAAATTGAATGATCATTTCTGACAACCTCTGAAACTAATATATCATATGTTTTTACACACTTATTTATTTATTTATTTATTTATTTATATTTGCATGTATTATTTTTCATTCTAATTGTTTCTTGTTTTTTAGTCTTTTCATTTTATTATTTAAGTTTAAATAATTGTATAATGCCCCGCATGGCTGTGTGTTGAACAAAATCAGTGTTTCTATCTTCTGCAACAAAATTCGTTACTTCAGCAATGTCCCTTTATGTTAATATACTATTTTCTTATTGATTTTTACATGTAAATCAATCAATAATTCAATAGTATTTACTAAAATTTATTTAATCCCCTACAAGTACAGATTTAAAAAAAAGAAAAAACATATTTAATGCTTGAGGTATTATTACACTTTTTTCCATGTGCAATTGTGGTTATACATATAATGTAATAGTAACAGTATTTATATTATAATTTTTTACATTAATGGTTATACAATGCATGATTTTTTATTTTTTATTCTTTACAATAATTATATACTATATTAAAAGTAACAGCTTGATTCTGTTTCAGTTTCTTAATTATTTCAAAATTATAATTTGCAAGTGGTTCAATACAAGTGTTTCAAGTAAGTTAAAAGGAAAAAAGAGCATTCTTCAACAATACCCTGATAGTCTTTGAAAAACATGAAAATACATTTTAAAAAATTATACACAGAGATTTTATTTTATTTTTAAGAACAAACATTAAGAGAGTTAAACCATTTATTTTATAGCTATAGCCAACTGTTGAAACCAATTGAAAGCCAGCACATTAGCAAAGGGAAACAAGATTAAACCAATATGGCTACTAAGAATGTACACAAAAGCACCATTGATTGGGAACCTCCAAAAAACACACGTTCCCTAAGGCATGAACCTCCAAAAAACACACGTTCCCTAAGGCATGAACCTCAGAAGAGACCAAGAGAAACAAGCAATATAAGCATAGCTGGAAATAAGCGGGGTAAAAAATGTCCCAGAGTAAAAAACACTGCCCTTTTTACCATCCTTGAAGTTACCAGAATACCGACATCACACATAGGTTACTTTTTCACGCATTTACAAAAGGGACGACTATTCATCCATCATATGGACGAATTAAGGAGAAAATCCCGCGGAGACATATCATTCATCCATGCAACACCACCAAGGCGGGTCATTCATCCCAACAACGTCGATGAGACAGATAATTCATCGCAGCAACTCCGCCGAGGCAGACTATTCATCCAAACAACGCCGACGAGACAAATCATTCATCTCAACAATTCCACCGAGGCATGAAATTCATCCAGAATACACTCGCGAGGCTGATTATTTATCCAAAGGACTCCACCGATTAAGATAATTCATCCACGAAACCCCATCGAGACACACCAGTCATCCAACTCGCTCTAGCGACATCGAGAACCATCGACGAACGAAGAACGTCGGGGTTTATCCAACGAGAATCGTCGAAATCCGGGACTGCGAGACCCTATCCAATGATCGCCATATTAGAGAGCGGGGGCGATGAGGCGAAAAGGGAGGGTGGCGCCTACTGTTCCAGTGTCATTGTATTGTATTGTATGAGTTGGGGTCGGCCTTTTTCGGAGAAGCGGGAGGGGCTTTCTTCGATCCATTTCGATCCCTCAGTCACTACATTCCTCTTCTCCACGGTTTCCTGGATCTGTGTTGCTCGCAGATTCGAGCTTTGTGGGATTTTTTCGCTGAGCGTTGTGAGCTTTTGGGGAGCTTTTTTGGGGTGAGGTTGTTGTGTAGTGTTGGGGGTGTTTCTCACTATGGCTGCCACCACGGCTGTGAGCCAAGCTGTGACCCTCAAGGGTTTATCAACCTTTGCGTCTTCCTCCTCGGCGCTCAAGAGCGATGCCAGCGAGTTTTTTTGTGCCCAGAAGCTGAATTTATCCAAAGGATATCACTCTTCGTTGCGGCTTCGCAGTAATGTAGGAGCCCAATTCTTTGTTTTTTGTGTTAGTTTGTTTTTTTGAGAGTTGAGAGCAGAATTTGGGAGATTGTTCACACTGCGGGGATGGGCTGTTTTGTAATGTGTGGGTGGTGTGCTGAGGGTCGGGCTGACTGAATTTTGGGATTGGGTGCCAGGAAAAGAGCAGGATTGTGGCGTCCGCGGTGCCGGACTCCTCTGCGGAGTACCCTGCTGAGAAGCCACCGACTCCTCTTTTGGATACTATCAACTATCCTATTCACATGAAGAATCTCACCGTGCGAGTACGTCTGGCACCCTGCACTGGACTCGGTCTAGCGCGTGTCTTTTAATTTAGACAGAATTTCAGTGCTTGCATAGACATTTCTGTGTTTTCTGGTTTTGTTGTGGCCAAACTGTTCCGTGTGTGTTATTGGCCATGGTGGCACGGGTTTAAGTGACTGCAGCAACTGTGCTGTGAGAAGTCTTACTGCGTTGTCTTTTTTAATTCATTGTTATTGTACTTTTATTTTTGTTTGTTTGTTTTTGTTTTATATCTTTTTTTTAAATTATTTTATGTGATTTGTTTTGTAGGAGCTGAAACAACTCGCTAATGAAGTGCGAGCAGAGACTATTCACACTGTGTCGAAGACAGGAGGACACTTGGGCTCCAGTCTAGGTGTGGTGGAGCTCACCGTGGCCCTTCATCATGTCTTCAATTGTCCGGAGGACAAGTTTTTGTGGGATGTTGGTCATCAGGTGTGTGGTTCTTCTTCCCGTTTTCAATGCAGAGGGATTGCATTGTGTCTTTTCTCTAATGAAGAGAATGCATGTAGCTGTCTAGTCTTCTGTATTCTCATTTCTATATTATTTATTTCTGGCGCCAACTAAACCTAGTGATACAACCTGGGTGTAGTCACACAAGAAAGCATGATCATGTGAGATTTCAGATACAGAGCTTTTCTCTGGGTTTTACGTTACATTCTACCCCTTATTGACATTGTAATCCTTTTGTACCATTGGAGCGTCTTCACAGTTTAAGAACAACCATTGGTTAGGATGAACGATAGTGCGCACTAGCTAAAAGACGCTTCATTTTAATTTAATTGTTAATTTTATTGGTTTCTTGCGATTTACTACTTTCAGGATAGACACTTTCCATGATATAATTACTTTTATTTCTCTTTTCTTTTTTAGTTGTTATTTTGTTATTTTGTATTATGTTTATTTCCTGCCTTCTGAAGACCCTATGCAATCATCGTCATTATTACAGGCTTACCCACACAAAATCTTGACCGGAAGAAGAAGAAAAATGCACACATTGAGGCAAACCGACGGGCTTTCAGGTTTTGTGAAGAGAGCTGAGAGCGAGTACGATGCATTCGGAGCTGGTCACAGTTCCACTAGTATCTCTGCTGGATTAGGTGACTTTGCCTGTGAACTATATTTGATACAGGAATATTGAATCAATTGCATTTTTGTTATTGTTTTGTTTTGTTTTGTTTTGTTTTTTTTTTTTTGTGTGTGTTTGCGGCCTCTATTGTCATGTTCGTATTTGCGGTCTATCATTGCTTACCTTCTTGAAAATGACCAACAAGCTGCTGCGTTTTGGATATTTCAGGAATGGCTGTTGGGCGGGATTTGAAGGGCAAGAAAAATAATGTAATTGCCGTTATCGGTGATGGTGCTATGACCGCTGGACAGGCTTACGAAGCTATGAACAACGCTGGTTATCTTGATTGCAACATGATCGTTATCCTTAACGACAACAAACAAGTATCTCTACCAACAGCTACTCTTGATGGCCCTGCTCCTCCCGTTGGTGCTTTGAGTAGTGCACTCAGCAGGCTTCAGTCAAGCAGGCCACTTCGTGAGCTCCGTGAGGTTGCCAAGGTAGGTATACTTACTCTAGGATGTGGCAGTGGTGCTCTTGATGGAATACAAATAGTTTTAAAATCTTAGCTCAAATGGTTACTTATGTGGTTTTGTTTCCGCGGTCGATGATAAACTCTTCTCTTTGTTTGGTCGTTGTAGGGTGTCACTAAGCAACTTGGGGGTCCAGCGCACGTGTTGGCGTCTAAGGTTGACGAATATGCTCGAGGTATGATTAGTGGCTCTGGGTCAACTCTTTTCGAGGAGCTTGGGCTTTACTACATTGGCCCTGTTGATGGTCATAACATGGACGATTTGGTGACAATCTTGCGGGAAGTGAAGAATACCTCTACAACTGGACCTGTGCTGATCCACCTTGTGACCGAGAAAGGACGAGGGTATCCTTACGCTGAAAGAGCAGCAGACAAGTACCATGGTTGGCATTCGTTGCAGTCATCTGTGTGAATTTTCTGTTGACAGTCTCTGTGGCCTGTTGTTTGCTGAGTGTTTGCGTTCTAATTCTTAGTTTAAAAATGGGTCAGCGGCACGTACTTTGATGCATAGATCTGTACTTGTAAATGTTTGATCTTCTCCGATTTTGTTGAGTCTATGGCATGGACTTTTGAAAATATCCCAGGCTTTGGTGTTTCTCCTTCTGTTTTATTTATGGAGAATTTTCGTTTTGATGCTGTTGTACAGGTGTTGTGAAGTTCGATCCAGCTACTGGTAAGCAGAACAAGGTAAAGGCTCCAACACAAGCTTACACCACGTACTTCGCCGAGGCATTGATTGCCGAGGCAGAGGCCGATAAGGACATTGTTGGAATTCATGCAGCGATGGGAGGGGGTACTGGGATGAACATATTTGCAAAGCGGTTCCCAGAGAGATGCTTTGACGTGGGCATTGCCGAACAACATGCTGTGACGTTTGCTGCGGGACTTGCTTGCGAAGGATTGAAGCCTTTCTGCAGTATTTACTCTTCTTTCCTTCAAAGAGGATATGATCAGGTCGTGCATGATGTAGATCTCCAAAAGCTTCCTGTCAGATTTGCAATGGACCGTGCTGGGCTCGTTGGAGCTGATGGGCCTACTCACTGTGGGGCTTTTGATGTAACCTACATGGCCTGCCTACCTAACATGGTTGTAATGGCTCCTGCTGATGAAGCTGAGCTTTTCCACATGGTGGCAACTGCTGCCGTCATTGATGACCGCCCCAGCTGTTTCAGGTATCCCAGAGGTAACGGGATCGGTGTCCAATTGCCTGCAAAGAACAAGGGAATTCCTATTGAGGTATGTATTATTTATCAAATAATTTTTCATTCTTCAGTGAGCCAGGGTGTCTAAGTTTAGTATTAAGTTGATCTATGTCGCTCTCTGTTTGCCATGCTGGATATTCCTCAATCCTGTTTTCAAGGTCTTGTTTTGACAATCTGTTTCCCGAACGCAGGTCGGTAAAGGGCGAATTCTGCTGGAAGGTACTGAAGTGGCACTTCTAGGTTATGGTACAATGGTCCAAAACTGCCTGGCTGCTCACGCCTTACTTGCCGACATGGGAGTCTCAGCGACTGTCGCCGATGCTCGGTTTTGCAAGCCCCTTGATCGTGATCTTATTCGCCAGCTTGCTAAGAACCATCAAGTGCTTATAACAGTTGAAGAGGGTTCTATTGGAGGCTTTGGTTCTCATGTTGTGCAATTCATGGCATTGGATGGGCTCCTCGACGGAAAGCTGAAGGTAAGTATTTAGTCAAATCGTGCCTTCAGAATTCTTACTGCTATCCTTTCATGGTTCAATTCTGCAGGATTTCTTGTGAAATTATGAGAACTTAAATATCTTTCGATGACTTTGGTTCGAAGAGCTTAAATCTGCTGTTCCCGCTCTTCTGAGAAGTTTTTTTTACATGATTGGACAATTATGGTTGTCACTCCAGTTCAGCACAGTGAATAACAGTGATTCTTATCCATGCTATCTTCTTTTGAACAGTGGAGACCACTTGTGCTACCTGACCGCTACATCGAGCATGGGGCTCCTAAGGACCAGTATGCGGAAGCAGGTCTAACTGCTGGTCACATTGCAGCCACAGCACTGAACGTTCTCGGGAAGACGAGAGAAGCGCTGCAAGTAATGACCTAAGATCTTCGCGGTTCAGATATGGTAAATGCGTTGCGAATCATGATCCAGTCGACGACAGTCTTCTTATCAATCAAAGCATTATCCAGATTGTGTGTCTTATTACAATGTCTAAACATGCCACGTAATGAACATATTCTGGTGTACTGTTCGTCTCCTTCAATTTACAAGGCAACTTCTATCATTTGCTGATTGTTTAGGTGACTTCAGGATAAGGTCTTACTCGAAAGCTGAAACGTTGAATATAGATGCTGCTACTCTAAAATTAGAGCAGTTGGATGGGTTTCTAGGCAGTTATTTGGTATGCTGCGTCAGGGAGGGCAATCCATACTGCATTGTAGGCTTTGAGCCTAAACAATGCCAAAGTTTGTACTCTACACACTCTTGTACACTATAGGTTGATCATTCCCATGTAATAACTGTAATGGGGTGCATGATGACCCTTTTTCTCTTCCAATCATCGTAACCTTTTATGCTTCATGAAATTGCTAGCTGTTAATGTGTGTCATGCTTTAGCAACGGATGTGAACAAATTCCGTGAATGATATCAAACCAGAACAATTGGCACGTTGGACACTTAATCCACACGTAACAGTGTAGCAAGCGGGCTAGTCATGAATATCATCCCAACCTAGAAATCATGGAATTGCACTTCATACAAAGTGAAGGCAGGAAGAGTGTGAGAAAATTGATCGTGAATATTGTAAGCTGAATCAATGAGATAAGCTTGAAGTAATGGTCTGAAAACCAAAACCGATAATCCACGTTTGTGAAGCATATCGAGAAAAGCCGACGTTTGGGAATGGATTTGGTAGCAATAAGCTTGAAATCTTACTGGCACATAAAAAACGAGCACGATCTATAGGAACTGTGTGTTGAACAGTTAAAGAATTCCCTCTAACTTTCTTTCATGGATGAATGATGGCAGTCCCCACCAAAGTGATAGATGAATGTTTCGGAGCTTTTTGGGATCGCTGTGGAAGCTCGCCGTCGAAAACTGTGAAGCATACAGATTAGAGCTCGTTTTCCACCAATCCCTACCATTTCACGTTGTGGGTTGTCTCTTAACTCTACGTTTGGTCCTGCAGGCAAAGGATTTAGGACGTTTGGTTTCCTGGGTGAGGTTTTAACGTCTGCTGAGGTTTGCAGTGTTGACTGAGGAGTTAAGAAAGGAAAGTCTAAGAAATCATGTCTGAAGGAGAAGGTAAATTTTGCATTGTTGTAGCGAGGTTGTTCTTATCTTTGGGTTTTGGAGTTTGAGTTGTGGAAGCTAGAAGGGAAGAGGCTTTCTTGTTGGATACTGTTTCTGCTAACGTTGGAGTGAGGTTCACGTTCAAGTTTGGCTTAGTCGGACTTTTCAATGGATGTTCACATCTATCTGTTCGATGTCTTTCCTGCTACTGCAATGCATTTGTAATCCGAAAATTTCCAACTCGAGCATTTGCTCGTCACATTTGGTAAGAATTCAGGTGATTCATTTTCAATGTCGTGTGTAGTGGTAGCGTCCCCAGCCCGGGATGATGAGGGTGGTGTGGCAGAGGAGGCTGCTGCATCGCAGGTCGTGACACCGTGGGAAGTAGGGGCTAAGGACGGCGGCAAGATCAATTATGACAAGCTTATTGTGGACTTTGGATGCACCAAGATGGATGCCGACACAGTGTCTCGCATTGAGCGCCTGACGGGTCGCCCCGCGCATCCCTTTCTTCGTCGAAACGTATTTTTCGCTCACAGGTATTTTGTTTGTTGGTTTGCTGGATATATTGATATTCGGTGGCTTTTAATCTATTAAAATGTTGGATAGATGAACAGTGTAATATAGTTTCACCTTTTGTCAATGTCTCAGGGTTTTGTAGCCAATGCCAAGGTTGTATGTCTAAAACCATTTTGCGACTTCGCAGGGACTTCGACAAAATCCTTGACTCATATGAAAAGGGGGAAAAATTCTATTTGTACACTGGGCGCGGACCCTCTTCGGAGTCACTTCATTTGGGCCACCTAGTACCGTTCATGTTCACCAAGTATGTGTCACTGTGTCCACTAGCCTTCTGATTACAGTCTTATTTTATGAAGATAGTCTTCTTATTCATATTGATTGACGTCCTCATGTCGATTCTAGAGGTTTAGGGTTTAGGGTTTAGGTGAGGCTTTTACGAGAATATTATGTAATGCGCTTCATGTTGTAGGTACTTGCAAGACGCATTTAAAGTCCCGCTCGTGATTCAACTCACGGACGATGAGAAGTTCATGTGGAAAGATTTGAAGCTGGATGAGGCTAGGCGCCTTGCCCGTGAGAACGCTAAAGACATCATAGCTTGTGGATTCGACGTTAGTAGGACATTCATTTTCTCCGACTTCGAATATGTTGGAGGGTACTTTTTCAAACACTTATTCTGACTAAAAGATTAGGAGGAGCAACAGTTCTGACCTGGGAAATTCTGAGATTAATTGGAGGAAAACTTACTGTTTTTGGATTTTTTTTAGTGATTTATCAGATAGTTTTTTTAATGGAACGTTATTCAGTTTTAATTGTTATTATTGAATTAGAATTACCTGGTTTTGACGTGGATATATTTTTTAGGGAGTTTTACCGGAATATGGTCCGCATCGCTAAGTGTGTCACCCTGAATCAGGTAGCTCCTCCGTACTGAGTTCACTCTTTTTCGATAAGTTTGTGTATTTTGAGTAATGTGGTGAGCCATCATTTTTACGGAAAACTCATTAAACAAGAGTTAGAGTTTTTGGCTCTGGGCTTTGTGAACGAACGGTGTGTTAGGCCTCCTAATTGCGAGGCAATACTGCAGGTTAGAGGCATCTTTGGGTTTGTTGGCGAGGATCACATTGGGAAAGTCATGTTTCCGCCTGTTCAAGTAAGTCTGATTTTTTTTCCCTTCATTTTTCTTTCTTTCTTTCTTTCTTGCTGCTTGTTTGCTTGGAATGGTATTTCAACTCTGGTTCATGCTTGGGGCGATCAACTGAGGTTGTTTTAGTCCAACTGGCTTGTTTTGTTCTCCTTGTCTTGGAGTCAATCTTGTTTAGGAATGTCCGGGTCGGTCTTTTTGGTTATGTCTGAATTTCCCAAAGGGTTGTTTACTGATAAGCATTGCAGGCTGCCCCATCATTCCCAACTTCCTTCCCGCATTTGTTTGGAGATGTGAATCAATCAAAGAACATAAGATGCCTGATACCATGCGCTATTGATCAAGTAAGTCTCATGTTGTGTTATGATTCTTTGTATTGATATAGCATCATGCCGAGGATGCTTTCTATAAAATGTAATAATCTGATGCGACATCCATCAGATGAATATCCTTGTGACATATTGACATGCAGTGAAGGTTTATTTCCATTCATTATGTGTATTTCATCCAGTAATTGTTATTATATTGTACCATTTCTGTCCGCTAACTCATCCTCAACCTCTTGCAGGATCCTTACTTCAGAATGACGAGAGATGCTGCTCCTCGACTAGGCTTTCACAAACCTGCCCTCATTGAATCTTCGTTTTTCCCTGCTTTACAGGTGAATACCAGTTATTTGAATGGGTCGTTGATAGCAGAGAAAGTTGACAACTTTGGATCTCTCTGATAACAACTTGAACAGGTGGAAAGGTGACAACTCTGGATTTAAATGATGTTATGTGGGGATTGTTGCAGGGTGAAAGTGGGAAGATGAGTGCCAGTGATCCGAATTCAGCAATTTACGTCTCAGACAATCCAAAACAAATCAAGGACAAGGTAAGTAGCGCTTTTAGTGTTCACATATATACTGTATGGAACACTGCTTTCCTTGCTTCCGTGTGAAGACCATTTTCTTCAATAACTTGCAATCAGTAGGTCGTTTTTGGTAGTGCCTGTTAACTGCAAGTTTGGTGTTGGTGATTATGCTAACATGAACTTGTGTATTATTAAAACACCATTGTGCAGATCAACAAGTCATTTTCTGGAGGAAGAGATACTGCCGATGAACAAAGAAAGTTTGGTGCTAACATTGAGGTTCTGATCTATATACTCTTCTCGTGGAAACAGTTATTGTTGACGGCTTTCATCTTCGACATTGGATTCACGTCTGAACATTTTTTGCAATGCTTGTAGGTTGATATTGCAGTCAAGTATCTGGGATTCTTCTTGGATGATGACAAGGAACTTGCGCGCATCAAAGAAGTAAGTATCTCCACAACTAATATTTTAGCTGATTGCAGGGTCGTCACTACCGACTAAGCACTTAAAACCTTGCCGTGGTATTAGATGTTGGATAGCATAGGATTTTGATTAGGAAGCTCTTTTGATAGAAGTATCATATGCTGACGAAGGGAACTTTCTACTTTTATTCTTTGCAGGAATATAGAACTGGAAAACTACTGACCGGAGAAGTGAAGAAGATTTTGATTGATGTGTTGGTCGCCATGGTAGAACGGCATCGTAGGGCTCGCGCTGCAGTTACTGAGGAGGTATGTTACACTAACTGCTTCCTTTTTGTTAGTTTGGCTCCCTTTAAACCCAGCATGACCTTAAAGGTCACAGTTGGAGTCTGTTGGATTCGGAGCTATTTATCACCTTGAGTTCCATTCAGTCGATCTTCTTAGTCTTAAGTTCAGTTCACAGTTTGTAAGCTCTCTATCTTAATTTGATCTCCACAAAACTTATGAAGCTCTAATGGTCTTGTCTGTTATTGCAGATGATTGATGTATTTATGGCACCAAGGCCATTACCGCACATGTTCGGGTAGTAGTGTTCTAAATCTGTATCGACAGCTTCTATTGGAGACGAAATGATTCCTGCAAGCATATTAAATTTTTGCACTGCGCACTTATAGTTTCTAGTGCTCTAAAGCATTCTTCAAATGATTCCTGCAAGCATATTAACGATGAAAACAGTCGATTTTGTCCCCATGCATCAATTTGGGAGTCTCTACGAGGAGCATCTTATCAATTAATTTTTTAATTTCCTAGCTTTTGCAGAGAAGCGTATGATCATCTTGATGTGGCATCAGTATGGAGTCATTTGAGTTTATAGACTTTATTTATATGCTTCAGTCAACATCATCATTGGCCTAAATATATATCTTTTTGAAATTATAAACTTTGTAGTCTTTTTGAGTTTTAATATCCCGTCGACATATATGTTAAAACAAGAGAGCAACGAAAGTGACAAAGTACTTTGTCTTTCTGTAATTCATAATTCTTACTGAACCTTCACGTATTGGTTGAAGTGATTTTTGTTTTACACCAGTATAAAATTTGTCTTAATTTACATAAAACATTACTAGTGCATTGCGGATGTTATGTATTGGCGATCTTGTATGGCCAAGTATATTACTTTTTTTAAAAATTATTGATTATGTACAAGAGTAATCACATCACCCATCTATCGTGAGGATTATTTTCAAATATAATTTTAATCACAAGATAATCAAATCAGGTTCAGTAATTCCAAAAAATTTAATGTATACCTACAGCTAAATGTTTAATTATAAAAATGATAATTTTATTTTCACTTTTGCAACTGAGATGATAATTTCCCCATATTTACACCATTTATGAATGAGTCCAATTCCTTTGCAGTCGCACGAAAACTTATTTAAATTGAAAAAAACAGTGAAAGTAAACAAAGTAGAGAGTAAAGATGTGGGGATCCCAGAAAATACTGTGAAATTAAATCCGATGATGCCAGTAGAAGTAAAAAGGTAGTAAATACAAGTAGATGAATGATTGTTGTGGATGAATCAGTATGAATGAACACGAACATTCGTTTAGGGCTCGTCGGCGTCGGAGCTTGGCGACGAAGGCACAGACGCGAGCTGGTTTGCAGTGCCTTTGTCTGTCGCCTCGTTGCCGTTGCGGGTGCTGCTGCACTTCTCCGAGTAGTTGATGCTTGGCCTCTGTAGCGACTCCTTTGGACTTGCGACCTCTCTTTCGCATTGTGAAGGAACAGGGAGAGGAGGAGCGTCACTTGGAGAGGGGGTTAGTCGATTTGAGGGCAAGATGCCCAAAGTGCGGACCAATCGGACGGTGTATCCCGAGGGATGGGAGCTCATCGAGCCTACCCTGCGCGAACTGGAAACTAAGATGCGTGAAGGTGTGCACAAACTGTGGAAGATTCTGTTTGTTTTTGTTTTTGTTTTTAATTTTAATTTTAATTTTTTGTGAAATTTTCGATTTTTTGAGTTTTTTTGTTGTGGGAGTTAGATTTTTTTTTGGGGGTGTGGCAATCCGTTCATTCAATCTGTGTTTTATCGTCTTCATTAAATCTATGAAGGAATTATGGGTGGGTTTATGAGGGTTTATTTTGGAAGTGGGTCGTTTTCTAGGTATTCGGGTTGTGCATCTTGGAAGCTATCTGGTTGGAGGGTCTTTGGGTTTTCTTTTTCCGTTGTAGAACCAGGAGCAGTTGGAGGTTGTGATTATGGCTAGCTCTGTGTATGTCTTCGTTTCTTCTCTTTGAGGACCACATTGAGCGTTAGTTGCTGACGTATTTGTGTTTCTCGGTATCGAATTCTATCCTATCTAGTTCAGTTCGTTGCAATGATTTTTAGGGTTACATTGCGAGGTTATTTCCATATGGCAGCCGGGAGTCTATGAGGGCTCGGTTGTTGATATCTTCTTTCTCTATTTGTGCATACTTCTGTCGTATATTTCAATTCCTAAGCAGGTTGGTTTTCACAGGTTGATATTTTATCACGGTTGAGATTTCGAGTGACTGACATGGATTTTTTTATGGGATGCAGCTGAAAATGAGACTCATGAGGGCAAGAGGAAATGTGAGGCTTTGTGGCCAATATTCAAGATCTCACACCAGAAGAGCCGTTACATTTATGACCTATTTTATAGACGAAAGGCCATTTCAAGGGCGTTATTTGACTTCTGCTTAGAACAAGGTCACGCAGATAAGAATCTGATTGCCAAATGGAAGAAAGTAAGTTCTTCGTACCTTCATATATCATCTAAAGTAGAACATACTAGTAGCTCTGTATTACACATGAGGTCACTACATAACTTGGTGTGAGAGCCGTATCATGTCCCGAATTTTACAGTCTGCTCCCATTTTGCTTCGAGAATGTGTGAGCTTGTCAGGATTCTGCTCTTGCATTTCAAGTCTGACGTCAAGATTTCTTACCTTGGTGCTTTGTTATTTTCGCATACCATGTGTGGTTCTATGTAATGCAGCTTCCTCAAGCCGGGGTTTGTTGTCTCTTGCGATTCATGCATTGTACTGTTGTCGAGTGATATTTAATGCTTTCGTTGGTGTTCTGGCTTGCATGACAGTCTGGTTACGAGCGCTTATGTTGTTTGCGGTGCATTCAACCCCGCGACCATAACTTTGGAACAACATGCGTATGCCGGGTACCCAAGCATCTGCGAGAGGAGAAGGTGATCGAGTGCGTCCATTGTGGTTGTCACGGATGTTCAAGTGGAGACTAATTTTGTAGGCTCTACGCTTGCCTTGACTTCGACTAGTTTTTAATCAGACAAGGTAGGCTTTTTGTATAATTTTAGATCCGCTGTTGTGGTGAAGCAAATTAGTAAGCTTCTAATACCATCCGCTTAGGAACTATCAGAGGTTTTGGGTATATCAGAGCCTCAAACGCTGCTGACTGGTTGTGGCAGACTAATGCAGAGAGATCTCAAACTGCGATAAAATTGTTAAGAATGTGGCACGATGCATGCTTATTAGTTGGATCTGAATAATGAAAAGCTGGTAAGGTGTCATTTCATCACATACGTTTTTCTTTTGCTACCTTTAACCTTGTCATAATTTGTTTTCTATCCAGCAGAATTATGGAGTCAAGTGACTTTTATGAAGTGTACAAGGTCAAGTCGTTTAAATTGTCATGATGAGGAGTTATCACCACTGCAGTGCTCCCTCGGCACTGGTCAATCCCCTCGTGCTGCTGCACCTTTTTCACTCAACTTTCCGTTCACCGGCAGTGTGACAACGCACTTGCTTTTCTCTTTGTCGATCAATTAGCATGGGTAAGCATCAATCACCTGAATCGAACGGAGAGCTTTGAAGTAGTGGATTTAACGCTCCTGATGTATAAGCTCCTTTACGCCCGCTCCTCTTGATGCTGCTTGGGGAGTTGGGACATTGTATCATATGGTGGAAACTCAATTTGCTTCTCTTCTAAAAACTCACATCAATAGTGGGGGAGATTGCCTGAAGAGATTCAAACTTTCCAGACTTGTGGGTTCCGAATTTCTTGCACCCCGAGTACTATTACTATCCTACTGCGTTGAGTGATAGACTGGGGTGTGTTCATTGTGTAGAAAAAGTAGGTTGACTTGCTCAGTCTTCATTATTTCTTTAGGGTAGGAAAATTAGACTGAATTGAACAGCATATCATAAACAAACAAATGGCGAAATTTCTGCATTCATGAATTGAATTTCGTTAGCGGAGTGGTTGGTATCTGAGGGT
The DNA here is from genome assembly GCA_036785485.1 of Physcomitrellopsis africana. Taxonomy (NCBI): domain Eukaryota; kingdom Viridiplantae; phylum Streptophyta; class Bryopsida; order Funariales; family Funariaceae; genus Physcomitrellopsis; species Physcomitrellopsis africana. The sequence continues at coordinate 189,301 of JAWRVF010000203.1, read as the reverse complement.
TGCTTTACGTTAAGGCTCTAACGGATCAACTTTGAGATTTTAAATTCGTTAATTAAAAAGTGTCATAATCTGCGTTTGTCGTTGGTTAGCTATCCAATTAGGTCAAAATGCATACCTATTACGAAACATCAGCATGTTTTGATGTCTATATTATCAACATGTTTTGTCAAAATGTGCATGATTGATTTCTCTACCTTGGCCTGATTAATTACGTTTAGTTAATTGTTGTATTAACACTGATGTGATTGTTGACATTAATGTAGTTGTTTTAATGAGATGTTAAAAAACGCAATTATTTTTAAAATTTTGTTAATGAATTTCAAATTATTTAACAAACTAATGTCATGAATCTACTACGTATTTGTTATTAGATAGTCATTTTTAACTAGATAACTGTATGTTAAATATAGAATAGTCACATACAGGTAAAATGTAATATTAATGTTAAAGTTAAATTTCTTATTCATCTTTATTACAAATGTTAAATATCAATGTTGATTAAAATAAATTATAGATTGCTTGTTTAATTGGTTTTTACAAAGTAAATAGATAATATTTTAATGGCTTTTATGATGTTTTTTAGTATATAAATATATAAATATATATATATTTATCTATCAATATTATTGAATTAAAGTTTCAAACAAAAGTATTTTAATCTATTTAATAAAATATATATTTTTTAATTTAAAAAAATCCAAAAAAATGCCTTCCACATATGAATATTGTTTTAAAGGTTAAATGTATATATAATACCAAAATAAATATCAAATGTTAATCAATATTTTTAGTACAAGAAAATAAATACTTCATAAACTCTTTGATTAAAACACTATGTGAAAAGACACGTCAAATAAAAAAGTGGAATGAAATAAAAAATGGGAATTAAATGCAAAGTCCTTTTCTCACTTCAAAATTATCCAAAATTGACAATCCAAAGAATTTAGTATGACAACTACTTCTCCCAAGAAATTCCAAACGTCTTGAAAAAATCAACTTTCTCTTCCTCTGCTAAAAGAAGAAGTAAAATTCTCCAGATTTTTTTTTTACACCATTCCTTATCCTCTGTAACTCACCCTATTTCTGGAATGAATTCGCTACTTTTAAAATAATAAAACATTCTACACAGTCAAACCACACAACAAGCAAAACAGGTGGGCATGATCCTGGTGGTACAGTAGTCATGTGCGGAGTCTATACAAATTCTGCAGAACATACACACAATGTGGATGTTTCGAGGTCAACAAGCTCAGCCTACAACAACCTCACACCATTCACAGTAAGATAAATTACCGACACAGTGCACGAGTCTCCGAGGTAGAGCACCGACAGCATGCCGACACGCGACTTTGGAGAGGGGGAGGGAGAGGGGGGAGTTTGAAATTTTGAATCACCGCGCCGCCTTGGGGTCTCCGCCGCTGCCGCTGCCACCGACTCTGTCGAGCACCAGCTTGAACCAGCGCGCGGACGCTTTGGCTCGTCGGTTCAGAGTGGCGCCGATGTCCACTTGGTAGAGCCCGTACCGGATCAGGAATCCCTCGTGCCACTCGAAGTTGTCTAGAAGCGACCAGACGAAGTAGCCCCGCACGTCGGACCCACCCCTGCACACAACACCGCTCGGAATTGTGAGTTTTTTGCGAGAAGCCGTGGTTGAATGGCAACACCCCACATGAAGACAATCGAGGAATGTGAACCATAGGCGATGTCAATACTGCTTTGCGTTGAAATGAGGGGAAATTAACATGACCTAATGGCTGATAATAAGCTTTGCATGTAGCCGTGGTGGTAGCTGATCCTGCCGAAGTCTTGCACTTCGTTTGAAGACCACGGCTCGCCGTTGGCGTTTGTGGGAAAGCCTGGGACGTAGAGCAGGTCAGATAAGGTGTGATCGATGCTAGTGTACCGAAGAGCGAACACATCAACCAAGGCCTTTGTGGGAGAGAGTTAGCGTCATTTCAAGGGTATGATGGGTCTGGGAAACGAAGGCCAGTTTTCGAAGCTCACCATTTTCTGTGATGTAAACCACCGGGTTTCCATACCGCGTCCTGATCCAGTCAAGTTGCTTCCGCATCCCATCTGGATAGAAGTAAATCCAATCTTCCGCTGCTTGGGGTCCGATGGGAACTCCATTGCACCTCGCTGCGAATTCAGCGAAGCGTACAAGCAGGTCAGTGAAGGGCCGGAGAAGAAGATAAACTCGGCAATGACAATCCAAAATGCAACTTCATCGTGCGAGGAGCCGAATGGAATGAGATCAGCCAGCAGCCATAGTAGATCAGAGACGAAGCATGTATACGTGAGCTTGTGACGTCGTTGTTCTCCACGCTGTGCTTGTCGTAAATTGCGAATTTGGACGTGTAATGATTCAAACCAACGAAATCTAGCGAACCCTTCAGCAATGCGGATTGCTCCTCTGTGAATCTGGGCAACGTCTTTTGATGGTCAAATGCGCGCATGGAGGCTGGGTACTCCCCGAAGAAGAGAGGGTCCAAAATCCTGCACACAGATATACAGATTGCAAATGTTAGTTTGAAAATCTAAACTATGTATGTGTGTATATATGAATATATATATAATATGTGTGTGTGTTTGTGTGCATGAGAACGTGAGAGTGAGGTAAAGACAATCACTTACCAGCCAAGCCAATACTCGGTAGCCCTGAGTGCAGCGTCACGGTCTTCATCAGTATCCTTGCACGGCTCAAACCATGACCCATCTTCGGTGAGCCCAATCAAACCTTTCTGCTGAGTCTGATAGCCAAAAACAGTTAAACAAATCAACTCATAGAAAATCATGAGAAAGTCCTCCATTGAACACGAACAGCTTTCTAACGGAACAAGCACCTGCAAAGACTTTTTCTCCAGAATATTTCTACATTTTCAGAGGGGTTGAGTGTCTGACCTGAAACTTCATCCGGTAGACTCTGACGGCCAAAGCGTGAGCATTCAGAGCATTGTGCACGACAAGGGGCGGCTCAACATTGGAGTCTCCAGCGAAGCATTCTCCGAACGAGGTAGAACAGCGGCCTGGCGCGTCGATTCCGAAGCGGTACCCATTCATGGCGAGGATATGGATTTCATTAAACGTGATCCAGTGCTTTACTCGATCGCCGAACAAGCTGAAGCACAGTGCGGCGAACTCTGCAAATGCCGACGCTGTGTCGGCGTTGCGCCATCCCCCGGTCTGTTCCAGCGCGAGTGGCAAGTCAAAATGGTAGAGCGTTACAAAAGGGACTATGCCCTGGCGGCGGAGCTCGTTGATGAGTCTGTTGTAGTATGCTACCCCTGCCGTGTTAATGAAGCCTCGTCCGGTTGGGAGGATTCGAGACCAGGAGATGGAGAATCGGTAAGCGTCCAAGCCGATATCCTTCATGATCTGAACGTCTTCTTCAAAACGATGGTATTGATCCACGGCGATGTCTCCTGTAGCATCGTCCTTCACCATCCCTGCAGTGGAAATCAGAAAGAATAATTCAGCAATGTGGAGCTCTTGCGAGAAACAAATTCATGTTCTGTTCTCCTAGAGCGCAGAATGGCCTGACTTGAATGAAATTTCTCCCACCTGGTCTTCGAGCAAATTCGTCCCAAATGCTGGGCCCTCTGCCTTCTTCCGCTGCCGCGCCTTCATACTTTGACAAACAGACATGTGAGAAATGGTTTGTGAATTTGTCAGACATGTCGGTGTACAAGAAAACCTAGCTCGAAGTTTAAGATTGCGCTTAGAAGGGATGAGAGATGATTTACTTGGTATGCAGAGGCGCTGCTTCCAAAGACGAATCCTTCCGGGAATAATCTACGGTGCAGTACGCCTGCCAGTTCGGAGCTTGTGTTGAGCAACAACTTGGGCGCCCAGTCGTCGTCATGGGCGCCATCTTGTGCAGATTTGTCTCCACAGACGAGCGTTAACAACGAGAGGTGGGTGCAGACAGCAATCAAGCGCATGATCTTGACCATGTTGAGATCCGTTCAGTGAAGCTAGAGCATGTGACGGGCCGCCTTTCCTAGCGAATATTAACAGTTTGCAATCATAGAAAACGAGCTAATCCTTCGCAATCTGCACTCAACAATCACACTGTTCAAGGGTCAACGAGTTGCCTCAAAAAAATTAAGCAGAGCGAGAGAAATTAGCAGGAAGGCGGAACAATTCAGAAATAGCTTCGAATTCCCCGCTTGATTCATCGGAACGGTGGCCAAGCTCCATGCCGCACACATTTTACTCATCGGCTTGAACTAGGAAGCTGATTCTCTTTGCAACTGGACCACTTCTGTTGCGAAATTAAGTGATACCACATATGGAGATGAAGAGCTCCTACTTATGCCTTCCGGGTAAAATTAACTTCGTTAGAGTGCAAGCATTCACCTTCCTTGAGAAATCATTCAGCATAGCGATCGTCACGATGCTCACTCCATCTCATGAAAAGAGTCAAAATAAACCCAACCTCGGCACCGCCCATAAAGCTAATTCTCGCTTAAACGAATCGGATTCACGTAACCGCAAATCCAGTGCTAGAAACTCACGAAAGAAGCTGGTCACCACACCGACATATTGACACCAAAGCAAGTGACTATCCACGGGGATGAAATGGCCAAGACCGCACCAAGGCAGGCCACTGCACGATCATGCAAACCTCACAGACAACTCCAGCAGACCCAGTACCTGTTTAGTCGCGTGCAGCGTTTTCCAAGCTTCCTGCTTCAGAACTGTATCGACACGAACAAGAGAGCAGTTGAGCAGTTCAAACGCACTGAGGCACGTGGCATAGTAGGAGACTGCTGCAATGGGGAAGCAAATCTGACTCGTCTTTGCGCTGGATTTGCAAGGATGGGCTGGGTTCATGATAGGGGGGCAGTCGAATGCGCTGTCTGCGAAATGGTCCCAGACATGACGAATGGTGGCGATGCACAATGATAAGGACGCCCTCTTTATGCTCGCTTTTTGAGAAGAAGGTGGATCCAGCTCCAGATCTTGCTCGACCTCAAGCTCTGGGGCCATGGCGATTCTTTGGCTGAGTCTTTGCGTGCGGGCACAGACTCATTATGCAGCAGATCTTTGCATGAGCCATGCTGCAAATGCAGTCGGGGGGCGTGGCGAGCTTTGGCTCGCGACTCGCAGCGCAAGCTTTCGAACCACGGGCGGCAGCGGCCGTTTCGTTGCATGCGGTGGTTTGCTTTGGTGGACAATTTTGGACACGCAATTGGAGCCTTCGGTGGAGAGCCTTTCAGGGAAAATTCATCATATTTTTACAATGGTGTGATTGATTTGTTGTTGTGAGATTTAAGGGCTAGAATGCATCTTGTCAAGGAGTAGAGCTTGCTTCTCACAATTTTGGGCTTTGCCTCTTTTACAATCTTTTTGGATTTTTTGTTTATGTTTTTTTTGGTATTTGGTTTAGTTTTAGGTATTTAGTCTCAACCTAATTGATATTTGAATCAGCTAAAGGTAACCATAATCAGAATTCTGCCTTTATATTTTTTCCATTTTATCCTCGAAAGTTTCAAAAACCATAAATGTAATAAAATAGATGGAGCAGTGTAAAAGTGCATGGAATGGAGCTTAAAAATTTCATGCAACTGGACTCCACCTATTCACAAGATGTATTCTAGCTTTGTAAACTATACAATGAGTTTCTATATTCAAAGCTACAAACAATTTTATGTGCAATTTTAAAATCACATTCAGTTTGTTTGTCATTTAGAATATAAAAGTTGTTTTATTAAGTAAAATATTTTAAAAATTATATGCATAAATAGTTTAAAAATATATTTTATTATTTGATAAAAAAATGATTTAAATGTGTTGTGTACCAAAACCACATTTTTTGAATTTTTATAAAACTTGTTAATTTTAAAGACACCTAGGATATTACATTTTGTTTTATTTTGTTTGTTTCTTTTGTTTGTTTCTTTTTTTTTTACCAACTTACTCTAAAAAAAGAAATATTTGTTTACATTAATCATATTTTTAAATTTAATATTTAAAATAGATTCACACACACATGTTATTGTTCTTTCATTGTCTAAAAATACTAATTAGGTTTTCAAACCATTAATAAGTCCCAACTTTATATACTAATAACCAAATGCGCTCAGCTCAAATGACCAAACCTTCACAACACACATCAAATATAATTTGTATCTTTTATTGATCACAACACCAACCCTTATAATTAAAGTTGGATTATAAGATTAAAAAACCATTCCCATAGGATTTTTTTGACCAAAAAGCTCCAATATTATTTTGATTATTTTATTTTTTTGTTCTTTTTCTTTTTCTTTTGCTCTTTTTTTTTACTTTGTGAGTATACATGGGTACAATGAAGAAAGGATTGGATGGGGTTGGGTTGTTATCCTCATGCATGTCAGTTTTAGGGTTTGGTAGCTTCTATAGGGGGCATCCATGTATGATCCCTTTCATTCCCTTTGTTTTGTTTTGCTTCGCTTTTCATGGGGCCTTTACTCCATTACCATTGCAATGGAAGGGAAGAATGTCTCTTTACATGGGCTATGACAAAGCCTAGGTGGAAAAGCATATGCATAGGGAATAGTATCCATGCACCTTTAGTGGACTAGTATTCTTTTATTTTTTATTTGAAAAATTGACATTACTTTTACACAACCTTTTTCAAGCCCTTTCCATGGGAGAGCTCCAAACACCACCATGGTCTTTCCACTTTGTGTACTCTACCACTTTAATACATTTGAATATATGAGAAATCCTTGTAAGTTGATGACTTGAACTATCTGAAAAAGTTAAAAAATTTAATTTAAAAAATTTAATCAACATAAATTATAATTTTTTATTAAAAATTATACAAGAAGTATATTTATCTTATATATATATATATATATATATATATACATACATACATACACAGATAAAACATGTAACACTTTTAAAGAATTTTTAATAATAAAAAAATGTTTTTATAAAATTTTAGTTTATTTTATCTTGAAGTCTTTCAAGTATAAAATCCTAACATTATAGCCCAACAGTACAGATTAAATAATTAGAATAAGAATGAAAAAACACAAACTTGGAGGAAAAAAACTTATCAAGATAGCAATAGAGTTTTAATTTGTGTTGCGAGTAAAAAGATTGTGTTTAGTCTTGTTAAAGATCTAATAAAAATTGAATTTTAAAAATCCAATATTCTAGTTGCACTAAAGAGGTAGTGGACTTAGACTTTGGGTAATTTGAAACTTGGATTTGGGGTGTTTGACTTTTGGTGCATTCAGATGTGAACTTGAACCTTTCTTTTCCAAAAATAAGCTTTTAAAATCTATGGTGTTTTTTAGTGTAACTTTTCTACTGTAAGGTGGGTGGGTTTTTTGACCTTTCGCTCTAGGATTGCGACTGTTTTTACATTATATATATATACATATATATATTTGTTTTGTTTTTTTAAAATCAATAGTATTCCCAAAAAAAAATGGATCACAGCTAAAAAACTAAAAAATATTTATTCTTCTACATATATTTATTACAAAAGAAAAGATAAATAAAAAATTATGATAACCAAAAAAATGAGAAAAAAAATAAAAAAATAATAAATGAAACAGAATAGTATGGTGTGAAAGGTGGAAGGAACAACAAGAAGTAAATTGAAAAAAAAAATAATTTAGATGCAATTTGGTAATATATATATATACTAAAATTATGTGATTTTAAAGAAAAATTTCAAATCATTAACTTATTCAATCTGCACATTTTCAAAATTACACTTGTTTTTATATTTATCCTAAATTGATATTGAACATCAATTTAGTGTGCGGTTTGAATAACAATCAGAATTTGACATGTCAGAATAGTTGTTTTTTTGGAACATTACCATTCTTACATTCCTAAATTTAAGGTTTCATTACTTGATAGTTTTTCATTTTTCAATTGAGTAATTGCATTAGTTAATAATCATTTTAATTTCAATTCAACCCACAAAGTTTAACTAGCTTATAATTTTAAAATTTTCTTTTTCTTTTGAATAAATTTTTTGTACAGTATGCTTTATTTAAAGTTTTTCATGTGAAGAAATTCATGGGTTCAAACAATTTATGTGTATTATAAGAAATTTATGTGTATTTAATTATAAGAAATTCACAAAGCCTTCCACCAAATAATTTATGTCATTAGAAATGATTTGTTCTTATTCCAATTGACTCTGTCATATTATATAATTTATAATACAAGAGTAAAAGTATATATACCAAAATCAGTAAATTTTGAATGATAAACTTGATGATTTTTAGTATTTTTTGATTATGTTTTATAAAAAATTTACTTGAGATTTTTGAACATGTCATGTCCATCCAAGAAATAATTTTTTATGCTTACAATATAAAACTAGAAGGTTATGTGTAAGGATTTGAAGCAATTGTGGTTGATTTTTTTAGACCCAAAATTAGCTCAATACTACCAAGAGTGCTTTTTCTTTCCAGTTTCCATATCTTTCCAACCCTACATGGCATTTTAAAGGAAATAATATTTTTTACCAATGTTTCTTGTTTTGGCCAAGAAGATTTGTTGTGGCCAAGGAAATATTTTTTGGCACCACATGACCTTGCTATCTATATTTTCAATATTGCATAAAATACTAATTTTTAAAAATTTCATGTTATTGGCAATTTAAAGCTTATTAAAGATATTGGTGCAAAATAAACTCATCCAATGGATATAAAATATCATCACCAATTTAAATTTTATTTATCAAACATTTAAGATGACTTTAATAGATACTTCAATCTTATACCATTGATAGGTCATTATTATCTTTTCCACATAGAGTTTCAAGTATATGCCTTTATAATTGTAGCAACATCAACAACAATAGAGAGTATTGAACAATGTCAGATGCAAGATTGATGGATGCATGAATTTATAAGAAGTGTGGTAACTTTGCAACAATTTTGTCTCTTCTACCAAAGAGGTAATTATTTTTTGTCCTTACAATATTTTTACTCTCTCATTTCTTATATAATTTATGTTAGAATTGTACAAGGTAGTATTTTTTTTCCCTTTATATTATAAGATAAAAGATAAAATTTCATGTAGTGATATATAAGTAATTTGTAATTATTTTTATTATTGACTTTGAAACAATAGATAGTATGTATAATGTGCCAAAGAAAATAATTTATTGGTTGTTAGTTAGATAAATTTGGCTGCTAATTTTATGCCAATAAGGATTGCAAGACTACTATTTGCAATGACCACCATTGTTTTCTAAAGTACTCTTGTGCATAATTTTTTTTTATTATTTTACAAGAAGTTGGTTGCTAAGTGTTTTATAAAAAAATTGATTTGATTTGATTTGATTTGATTTGATTTTTTTTTTTAAATTAATTTTTTTGAATAAATTGCCTTTGAAAAATAATTGCAAATTTGAATATATTTTATCCAACTTAAAGATAGAAGATGTTGTTATAATTGATAATATTTATCAATAGATTAGTAGTTTTTATTTGTTAAAAGATCTATAATAGATGATATTAGTGGCATAGATTTCTATCAACTATGCATATTTATCAAATAAGTTAATTAATCAAATATATATAGATTATCAATATTAAGATTCTATATCAATTAAATTAGACTTTCTTTCTGAAAGAATATATAATATTCTCTAATGTATTATATTACTATCAAATTATAGTATCTTCTATACCAAAGATTTTAATGTATAGATGTAAGGATAGATTTTTCAATCTATTGGAAGAGAGAACAATAAAAGTATTATTGAGGCCATTGGTAAATTTGAAGAGATCTTCAAGATTACAAAAAATCACTTCTAAATCTAACAATGAGACCTTATGTGATCAAAAAATCTGCTAGTCATATATGTAGAGTGATTTTTGTTATAATTTACATAAATATTAAAAAATATATACATCAAAAAAATTAAAATTTGAATATTAAAAGATAGAGCATCAAAATCATTAATTGAATCTTTATAGATACTATAAGTTCTATCTTAAGACAAAGCATTTCAATTTGATGAGCTATTATGCCTTCTTTTTAAATATCAATAGAAGTATTTTAAGCTTTTAGAGTAAACTACTATTCCTAAGATGGTAAGAATATATTTCTTGACATATACAATGGAGTCAAAGATGAAAGAAATGGATAAACCAAAGTTTTGTTTGTGCATGTTATGTCTTCCAAAGAAATATCTTATAGCAAGAAAAAAATTTGCAAGTCCTCAATTACAAAGACAAAGTGTAGACATGTGATTATTATTAACACTTCTAGTAATAATCTTTTAATGCATTAGATAACCAATAATCTTTATATCTTTTATAAAGAAAATTTATTGCCAATAATAATATTATATTGTTATAACACTTCTATTTGATAAAATAATTAGTTTAGACCAAAATATAAAAATAATTCAAATAAAGTTTTAATAGATGTTATTTTAGGCCTTATTAGCCAATAGATTGAATTTAACAATAAAATTAATATTTTTTATATCTTTTTATATTAAAAAAGCTTCTACAATCTTGATAGGTCTATTATTGGATCAAAATATAGTAGATAGATTTAAAAAATAAAAAAATAAAAAAATTATATCTAACATAAATTTAAAAATAGAGTCTTAAAAATTTATTATAAAAATAATAAGATTGATATCTAAGAGATGACCATTTGTGAAACAAAATTAAAATTTGACCCTAATACAATAAAATAAGGACCTACAACAAATGGAGGATTTTTTTGGAGAATAGCAAGTGGTATTAAAGAAGGAACTTAATGTTGCTTTTAGGAATGAATTTTTTAATATTTTGGTTAAATAAGACTTTAAGAAGGATTTGTGATAGTTAAAATCTTTGCAATAATGTTTATTGAGAGGCAATAAAGTTAAAGATTTATTTTATACAATATCTACAATAGATCTTTAGTACTTCTGTTTTTAAGATTGAGAAATATACATAAGTCAAATTTTATATTATTTAAATAGTTTAATTATGAAATATTAAAATATAAGCTTTCAGGAGTGTCAAAAGTTTGCAAAGTGAGGAAAATTAGAGTTTTGGAAATAATTGGAGATTGACTTATTGGATCAAGCTAAAAACTAATATGTAAGTAGAAGATTTATGATTTAACCTTAATATTATATTTTAGTCAAAATTAACAATGAAATTAGAAAATCTTAGTATTAGAAGTTTTGCATCAAGTTTAGAGAAGAAATATTAATATAATTATCTTTAATGGAGTTTTTTTTATATTATAAATTGAATTATTTTTAAATTTTATAAATATATAAAAAATTTGATTTTAAAGTAATTCACAAAGTTTTACATTAATTTATAATTAAATTAAGAGCTTATTTTGTTGAAGTCTATCAATTAGGATTTAGAATAATTGTTTTGTTAGAACTAGGATTTTTTTATTGATTAAAATTAAGATTAATGATTAGAATAAGATTAGAATTTGATAGAATAGAGAATTAAGAATTTATTTTTACATTCAAAGTTATAAAGAGTTCTACAACAAAGAGTCTACTATATTTTTTGATAGACAATAAACTTCTATATTTGATATGCTTGCATCTATCTTCTTTTACAACCATCTCACTAATATAATTAAGATTATTTGTATTAACTAGAAAATAATAGAACAAAGAAGTTCAATAGAAGCATCTAGATATTTCTTGAGAATATAAACAACAGATATATATATATATTTAGATATTATTAGTAATTACACATGGCCAAGAACACATAATGCTTATAAAACCTTAGATGATCACAATCATATTTCAAATAGAAAAACTTATTTAAGAGATTGTTCTTAAATAAATCTAAAGTTCTACTTCAATAAATTAATGTCAATTCTTGACATGTCTAAAAAAGTAGAATTTGATTACACATCCAACATATTTTAAAAGAACCAACATCTTTTGCTATATAAAAGAAGTTGTAGAGATTGTTTAGAAAGTTAACAAAAGAATATATATATATACTTTTTAATTTTAAAGGATTTTGGAAGGAACCTTATAACACATATTTTGTCAAAAAGTGTAGAAAAAAGATCTTTGCAAATAAAACAAGAGATTTGATTAAAACAATATCCTATTAAAGATAATTGAAGATCAATCTTATCAAGTTAATATCAGTAGGTTACAATTTTTTTGCCTATTTTAAAGTGTAGAATTCTATTATCTTAAACATACAATAGAAAAATATTGATTATTAATTAAATTAGAATTCTTAGTTGATATACTACCATTGCACTATAGTTAGAAGGAGGTTTGAATTGTGAAATTAGTTTTTATACAAAAATTATTATCACCTTGTAATGATGGTATTGTAAATTATTCTAAAATATTTTCATAATATTTTCATGTTTTTTTTAAGATTGATGCTTTGTTCTTCCTATATGTATTACTTTCATTGATATATACAAATATGCCTAATATTATCAAGACTTACTATTCAAAAAATTTAAAAAATAACAAAGCTTAAGGTTTTTAGTTTATAAATCTTTTGTTATATGTAATATATATGTCTTAAATACTTGTTTGGTTTTAGAAACTAGAATATATATTACAACATAATCTTAGAAAAATTCTTAATTTATTGATAAGAGTGTAATTCACTTTTTAAATTATCAAATTATATCAAAGTTATTATTAATATGTATCTTTTTTTGCCATGTTCAATATCTAATATTTATGGTTATAAAAATATATCACCTTTGTTTACATTATATATTTTGTTTTAAATGCAAGCTTGTATACATATAGTTTGTCATTCTAGATAGGTTTATTAGATTTTATAGCATCAATACTTGAGTGGTAGTATACCTTACAATAAACTTTAAGGACTAAAAATATATGCATGTAAGAAAAAAAGACATAGATGTTTTTTTAGACCTTATTCTAAAGCATATTTCCATACACTCTCATCTTAAAAACTACTACTTATATCACTTCTTATACAATTAATTTATAATGAGTCTTTGAGTAAAATTGAATAAAATACTATAATTGATATAATATAAACCAACATTGGCTAATAATTTAAGATAAATCTAAAGATTATTTTAAAAAAAGATAAAAAAGATTATAATTCTATATTATAACTGATAATAATAAAATTTATTTATTATAGGAAAAATTTTATTTATTATAAAATTTGTTTATCTTTTTATTAAGATATTTATGTGATTGGAATATTCATAAGTTTGCACTTATGTTACATGTTGGTAGAGTTTTTTTAAAGAATTTTAATTTACCATTGATAATATAGAAATAACTTATTAGAAAGAAATTTTTGATAATTTCTATATACACAAAGGGTTTTAATGAAGATCACACTTAGAAGATAGAATTCTTATAGTCAAGATTGGTTCTTAAGTTCTATAGCACCAATAGTTCTATAGTACCAATACTTCCTTATAGTCAAGATTTCATTTCTACCTTAGAAATTTTTATAATCAAGATTTTATTTCTATTATTATAAATTTATGTTTCAATTTTAAAAGACAAGAGAAGACTAATAGCTATTGATATATTCTTTTTGTTGAAAAAGAGTTGAGAAAGCTTCAAGTCTGTCTATATTAAAGTGGTTGTATCTTACATACATAGAAAAGGAGAAAAGATAAACAATAGCTCCCTATTAAATTCCAACACTATAGCTATAGGATTCATTATTTATTATAATGAATAAGCATAGAGAGCACCATTGTATTAAATACTTTTAACACTCATCTTTGCTTGATATAATATAAAATTTGTATAGAATTATAATTTGTATTTTTTTATAATCTTGCAAGATCTATAACTACTGCTTTATTAAAATCTTTTCTGAAAAAATTTGATTGTAGTCAAGGACAAAACTATAGATGAAAGAAAAAAATACATCATCTTTTTTATCTATATTCATGGTAAAATTCGAATAAATAAAAAATCTATCAAATAGATAAAAAAAATTTGTTCAATTATTTTAAGCAATCTCTTTTTTAATGCACTCACTGGCTCTCTTGCTCAAAAAAAGCAAGTTGTTGCATACCAATGCCATAGACAAGGCAGCAATGGATGTATAATAGAAGAGCTTTGATGAAGAGATCAACAAGGTTATCCATAGATACTATTTTTTTTGATTTCAAGCATCCATTTGGCCACCAAATTATGGCTATAATTAAAATATTTTGGATCTATATGCTTTATCTTATCACCATTGATGAAGTCAACTTGCATCTGTACAATACAAGAGCTATTATTTTCATATAAGACAATTAGAGAATCATCATAGAAAAGTTTGTAGATTGTTTGGATGAGCTTGTCAATTCATTATAATCAAATACATTCCTAAGATGCTTCATGTAAGACAATTGTTTTTGCATGATTGGATGATGTTGCGGTTATAATCTATTTTACTGACTTTCAAGAAATTATAGCTCCATGTTGTAAGAAAACATATCCCAATTGAGACTTAGTTGTTGTAGGATCAGATTTATTGCCAACATTAATATATCCAATCAATTTGGGATATATAGATCTTAAATAATATAATTCCAAGTCCTATGTGGTTTTCAGATAATGTAAGAGGTGCTTAATGCCATTTCAATGTTATAGTGTTGGATGTGCACTATGTCTTGTAAGAATACTAATTGTGAATGTAATATTTGATTTTGTAAATGTGGCCAAATATGAAAGTGCTCCAATCACTATTAGATATAGATATTATTTACCAAGTAGTTCCTCCTCCTTATAAAGGCGATAGAGATAATCTCTATCATAGCCATGATCCACCATTGGTATTAAAAGTAGATAAGCATCAATCATATTGAATCTTTATAAGTTTTGTTTAATATAGGCTAATTGATTAATCAAAAAAAAAAAAATGCTACTATCTTTTAGATGTACAATTTGAAGATCAATGCAAAAAGTTATTTTTTTTAACATTTTCATTTCAAACTTAAGAATAAGGAAGTTAATAGTTATAACACATACAAATTTAATACCTACAAGGTTAAAATCATCAACATATATTGCAATGATGACAAATCCACTTTTATTTTGTTTAAAAAAAAGACAAGAGATCAGTGGGTCACTTATAAAATTATTTGCAATTAAGTAATATCACAAGTGCTGATACTACATGCATCTAGATTGTTTTAGACCATACAAGGTCCTTTGTAATTTGACACCATAGTATCATTCTAGAATAGGAATGTACAAGTTACTTACATCTATTTTAGGTGGTACCTACATGTAAATATTTGCATCAAAAGAATCATATAGATAAATAGTTTTTATATTTGTGAGACATATTTCAAGGTCAATATGTATTGCTATTCCAATAATATATCAAAAAGTGATTGAATCCATAATTGAAAAGTATGTGGATTCATAATCAATCCCAAACCGTTGAATAAAATCTTTTGCAACAAGGTGAGTTTTGTAGCGGATTATATGACCTTGAGCATTACACTTGTGTACCAATACCATCTTATATCCTAAAAGATAAGAATTAAGAGTATCCATAATTAGACTAAAAAAAAAAAATTTAATATAAAAAGGTATACTCCTCCTTGATGGCAACTTTTTATTTTTATTAATCAAAGCAATGCATTGCTTCTTTGATAATTCTAGATTTGAGATCCTTTTCTTTACAAAAAAGAGCTTCTGCAATCATGCAAGCAAAATTTTCATCTACCACACTAGATTGTTTGTACCAAATATCATATATACTGCAGTGTAAACTAAATAATTCTATATTCAACTTGATCTTATTTCTTTTAATCATAAGGATCTCTCTTGCATGAGTAGAAGAGATAGTTTCTATTGATGGAATAACAATAATTAATGGCCCCTTAAGAATAATAGTGGTTTTTGTAGAAATAATATTATTTTTAATATGATCAATAATTGTAATGGTTTTTTTTTCTTATGTGGTGTTTTATCTGGCCTATGAGTCTTTTTCATTGTTGGTGTAGCAACTTGTGGCACTGCAATATAAGTAGGTACATTTTGAGTCTCATTGATAGAAAATCTGGTAATTTATAGTACATGACTAAAGTTATAAGGTGCTTAATTCGCAATCTGCTTTAAATATAAAATCTTGACAATTTTAATTTTAGTTAGAGATGTTCTAGAATTGAGATTCATTGTGAATATTTTTGGTGCTTTAAATACAAGTACTGTAATACTTTGTTGATCAACAACTTTTTCTCAAAGAAATAAAAAAACATCCTCTTCAAAACAGCAATTAGCAAAATATGCACATAATAATATATCAATTGATGGATTGATAAATAAATAATACTTGGCAAATCAAATCCAATATATATACCTTCTTGTTGATGAGCTCCAATAATACTTTGTTGAGATTCTGATATTAGAATCTACATATGGCAATCAAACATCCGTAGGTAAAAGATATTGGAAATATGGCTTGAAAGCAACTCTTGCATTGAAGTAGTTTCAAAAAAAGAAGGATGAAGGCGGATTAATGCCGCAACATATAAAATCACATGATTCCATATAAATATAATAATCTTCAAAAGATTTTGATCCAAATTCCTTAACATTATCCATATGCAATGTCTTAATAGGATAATCAAGAAAATGTGTCCAAAAATAAATAAGCATAGAGAAAATATTAGCAAATACCATATTTTTCATTAATAATAATGAAACATGTGATTGTTTGTTTGATTCATGAATAAGGATTAGAAAATAGTAGAATAGGCCAATGAATAAATTAATATGACCACAAATATTTCTATGTAGCTGCTTAAGTATTGGCAATAATTCTTGTAAGAATTTTCAAATTGAAGGTCTAGCAATCATTTTGCCTTGACATAATTCCATAGAATTTATATATGCAAGTCTTAAATTATGTCTAATTAGATATAAAATTATCTTTCTAAATAACATAGATCTTGGATATGCCAATCATCTATGCCAAAGAGAAATGCAACTTTTGTTAGTAGACAATACAAAAAAAGATATAATTAGAGGTTGGATCACAATTTGGTATAAACCATTTATTAGAACAAAAGCTTTTTCAATAACTTTATTATTTTTTGCAAGAACCAAAGCCTCTTGCTTTTTTAGAATAAAAATCAAGAAATGAAAACCATTGGTATATACATCTCGATAGATAATCAAACTTCAAAATATAGAGGGAATAAATATTATATATTTATATTTAATAATATAATTTTTAAAAAATATTACTATCATTAGTCTATCTTGAAATTGAAACATATCCAATCCAATTATAGTTATTAAATTTTTAATTTATCAAATTAAAAATTTATTGATAGAAAAAATCATCTTATCTTATAAGATAGTATGTATTATTGCAGAGCCTATGAGCACATCATGACACTCATCAAAATAAATTTTTGCAGTCATATAAGCCTTTAGATCATTATTTCTAAATGAATTTATAGATGCATCTATGGTATGAACTTTACAGATCGTAACTTGGAATTTCTTATTTTTTTAAAACATCTTGATAAAATATTCAGAAGTTCGACACATATGTGCTAGATGTCCAATCATACCACATTTGTAGCAAGAACATATTTCTAATTGGCGTCTATTACCATGATGAATGGTTGGATGCTTATTCTTTCCTTATAGATGATGATGGTGACAACCATGACCACCTTGGTACTTATAAATATCTTTTTCATACTTTTGTAATCTATCTTTAGATTATAATGCATTGAATATATGAGATTTTGGAACCATAGTTCCAACAAGGCAAGCCTCTACATTATACAAAAAGAATTTACTTTGTTTCTTTGCAAGAAATAGATGAGACATGAGCTCAAAGTGGTTCTAAAATTTTATATTCCAATATTGTTGTGCAAGTACAACAGATGTTGGAAAAAAAATAAAAAATATCTTTTCAATCATTTCTTCTTTTGAAATGGCTTGTCCACACAATCACAATTGTGAAACAATATAATGTGTTTCATTATTAAAAGCATTTAAAGTTAAAAAATCCAATACTTGCAAGTGTGTCCAATTATGATAGGCTCGTAGAAGAAAAATAGTCTTTTGATGGTTAAACCTATATCTGAATTTTTTTCAAAATTTAATAAGATCTTTCAAATCCAAATATTGGTATTGGGAGTAAGAAGAAGGTGGCAACAAAAAAAAAGCAATGCTTTCTAACAAATAGAAATAAGAATTGAAGTATTTATAATAAAAAAATTCTTCAAATGGAATTGCATCAAAAAACTATTCCGTAAATAGGTTAATCTTTATTGTTCTTATCCACAAAAGATAGTTAATTTTGTTAATAGCCAATGACAAAAAAAAAAGAACTTAAAGGTGTGGTATTAAGAATACGAATTATTAAAGAACAAAATATCAATACACTTCCATGTCACTCAAAAAAATAGAAAATCACTCAAAGATAGAATAATATTAAAATTAAAATGGCTATTGCCAAAGATAAGAAGATTAAAGACTCTTAAAATAAGACTAAGAATAAAAAAGGCATTGACAAGAATGAAAAAGGCTTCACTCTTATTTCTATATATATTATCTACCTAAAAATTATATAGTGATATTCTATAGGATCTCTAATATATGTTCAATTTGCAAGACACATGTTAAACTTATAAAACAAGTTTCTTATATATGCGCTATATACTTAACTTGTTCCATAAGCTATCAACATGTGCAATATGTGGCTAACTTATTGGCCAAGTTTCTAAGCTACTAATCACCTAAAGACATGTATAAAAATAAAATCATATTTATGAAGTTTCTAGGAAGCTTTTCTATAAGATATTAACAAATCAATCTAATTTTACTTATTACTACCTATCTATGATATCTAAATAATTATTAGAATAAATCTTATATCTATGATATTACCCCCCTTTCTAAAGACAAGTTCCATGATGAGCAATGATTACATATTAAAAAAGTTTAAGATGCGCTAAATTATATTTATCGCATATTCTGATCTTTGTTTCTTTTTAAAGTAATTTATAGGTCTTTTCAACCATTTATAATATCCCATACTAAGACAAGAGGACCACTTTGATATTTGATCATTGTTGAAGCCTTCATAACTTCTTTCAAAGAAAACATTTGAAACACCATCAAGAATAGTTTTTACTTTCAAAAGTATCACCAAACAATAAAAAGTTCTTCCAAGGACATGATACCAAATAAGTTGTATCTTACCGTTAATTCAAAGAAGAATATGTTATTTTTGAGGATCTTCATCTTCTTAATACTAAAATCTAAAGAAATAACAAACAATGATACAAGATAGAATAAAATCTCAATTGAACGTGTTTTGCTTTATAGCAAAGATTTTTTTGTCTCTTTATCTTAATTTTGATAGATGTCATCAATGAAACATATTTATTTTAGTTGATGCATTTATTAGATTCTTAGATGGCTTCCATATATGTCCACTAATATCATATTTGCATCAATATACAAGATATTCCAACCTATGTCAGCATTGCCTCAAATCTAAGACCTCTTCTATCTCAAATTCTTTATTGTTGTCTATTTCTATAGGAGGTGGTGGCATTTGTCTTTTTCCTTGTATATCTGCTGTCTTATATGGTTCAAATAGAAATGCGTGGAATACAAGGTAGATCTTTATAGACTTTTATAAGTTTAATCAATAAGCAACTAGATTAATCTATTCATAAATTGAAAATAGACTAAACTTCCAATAATCCAACTTATTACAAAGACAAATAATTTTGATATTATGACAAAATAGCCATATTTTATTATCACCCTAGAATTATAATTATTTTTTATTATAGACATCTACATTGGTCTTTTATCGCTTTTGAACTACTTTTAATTGTGTCTTCATTATTGCATGTAATTCTGACAATCACTTTATTAAGTTTTTTGTCACAAGATTGATAACTTTTGAGAAGTCAAAAGTATCAAGTCATAGATGATAATTGTAATTTGCAATAAAAGATATTTATTAAGTAGAAGAATGTATCAAATTATTGTAAGCAAACTCTACCAATGGCAAAAGAATTGTCCAATCAATTTAATGATAATTGATGGTACACCTCAAATATTGTTCTAAAATTTAATTTACTCATTTTGTTTGTCTATTAGTTTGAGCATAAAAAGTTGAAGATATTTTTATATTGATCCTCAATATCTTAAAAAGGATTCTCTAAAATCTTGATACGAATTGTATCCCTCTATTTGATATAAAATCCTTTGGCAATCTATAATAGCAATAGATATTGTCAAGGAAGAGTTTAGCTATTTCTTCATATGTAAAAGATTTTGTACTTGGTACAAAATTTGTCATCTTCATGAAATGATCTATAATCACAAATATAGAATCATATGAACTTGAAATTGATAGATTTGTGATAAAATCCATAGAGACAGAAGACCATAGCTATTCTAATATAGATTAGGCTTAGAGAAGTTCATAAGATCAATGACGAGGAGTTTTTGATACAAAATATAATTGCACAAATTCTTTAATTGCCTTCTATATTTGAAGCCATCAAAAATCTTTTGATGTTAGCTTCAAAATCTTATTATATCCAAAATGTTCAACTATAGGGAAGTTGTGATGAGCTTCAAGAGCACATAGTGGTGATTTTTCTTCTAGAATATATAAGTATCTCTCAGAATAGAGTAGATTATTCTTTAACTCGATCTTGAAAGTATCATTGAACTTAGATGAATTATTTTGAATATCATAAATAAGAAGGTTCAAAGACATACTTGACTGGATTTGTTTAAAAAAAATTGAATCAACAATCAATATTGATTTCATTACTTGAAGATAAAATTGTTTTGGCTTGAATAAGATCGTCCTTTATTAATTATAAATTATATATATATATATATATATATATATATATTTTGGATATAAGATAAAAACATCTAAAAAAGACATCAAACAAAGCTTATTACTTTTCTAGCTGATAAGTGATAATGAACTTGAATCTTGACAAAAACATATTCCAATGAATATGACAACAATTCAAAATATGTGCTGACATGAAATATCCAAGGTTCTTATAATTCATATATATGATGATTGGATTAGAAACGCCTTCTAGATAGTGATAATTATAAAAAAAAAATTATCATAGAACTTTTAATTAATCTTGGCTGTTGAAAATTTTTTTGAATAAAAAACTATTGAATGAAGTTTGTCATCTGCTCCCATTTATAACAATATTATATTTCATGAAAAATTTGATGCATCTATTTTTATAAAAAATACTTTGTAAAAATTGATATAATACAAGATTGGTGTAGAAGTAAAAATTATTTTTAAAGCTTTGAATGATACTTTTGCTTCTTTATTCCACTTGAATTTTTTTTAACAAGTTAAATGTATTAGTGGAGTTGTAACTTGAAAAAAGTTCTTGATGAAGATTCAATAGTAATTGGTAACTCTAAAAAAATTACTGCTCTTAAAATTTTTGAGTCCATAATTCTCTAAATTTTCTTAGGATCCATCATTAGACTGTTATTTGAAATAATATATCCTAAAAAGTCAACTTGAGTAGTATGAATTACACACTTTTCTATCTTGGCATATAATCTTGTATCTCTAAGTTTTTGTAATACACAATGAACATGAAGTTTACGTTCTTCTATATTTTTAGAGTAGATTAAAATATCAACAAACAACAAAATCATCAAGAAACTCACAAAAAATGTCATTCATAAGGTATTATAAAGCAACTGGTATATTTGTAAGTCCAAAAGGTATGATATTATGCTTAAAATGCCTATATCTAATATGCATATGAAGTTCTTAGCCAAGTTCTTGTCAATATATTTCTTTAATGCAGCCAATCCGTTTTGTGATAAACTATAAATTGGTCCAAATGGTAGTTGAGCTCTCTCTTAAAGATTGATTGAACAATCATAAGATCAATGCTTTGAAAGAATATTTATATATATATATTTTTAAAAATGTCTTAAAAATCTTGATTCTAGCTAAGAATATCACTTATAATCTTTTTAGTATTAGAAATGGATATGGCATATATAATAAAAGATAATCTTTTTTTTACCACATATTTTAAAAAATTTATACTTATTAGTAAAAAATTTGATGTATTATAATTATATATGTTTATTTAACTAATAAATTTTTGAATTAAATTATAAGAAAAATCAAGATTACGAGAAATCCAATCTATTTGAATATTATATTTTTCTATCCACAATAATCCTAAAATAATTCAATTAAAAAGACATCTAATCACATTAAATATTACTTCACTATTATATTTCTTAGTTGCTATAACTAAAAGAATAATCTTATGGATAACATCTCCAAAAGATAACAAACGACCATCTATGACTTCTACGTGCACAAATTTAATTTTCTTGACTAGAGATATTTCTTATTTTTTGACAAAGTCTTTATCTATGAAACAAGCTGAGACTTTTGAATCTAATAAGGCAAAGACTTTGTGATTTTTAGAGTCTAAAAATATATCTATTATAAAATAAGATGATGGATTTGAAAAGAGAATAGGACCTTTAAAAGGTGTTGCATATGATTTCAGCTACACGATCCCTATTGTAGCTAGAAAAACTTATTTTTTGATATATTAATTTTTTTAGTAACCATACTCCTCATTTTGTGATTGCGTTGCTTTTTTGGACAATGTTGAATAATGTGTTTAGCTTCTCTACAATATAAACATAAATCCTTTTGACGGCATTAAATTTTTTTTTGTTTGGTGAGAAGTTTAAAACGTACCACATCAATTAGCATTAGTTCTGACTTAGTCAAAAAAAATTCTGAAAACTTAAGAGTTGTTAATATTAATTGATTAATTCCTCTCCAAATGAATCTATATTCTTAATGACTTTCAAATAATCAATTAGCGCATGCAATGGCTTGAGCAATAAATTATTTCAAGGAGTTTATTTTTGGCATTATTAGTAACAAATCTTTGACATTATCCTTCAATCTATAATAAAATTAATTGATAAAGGCTTTATTATTCCGCTTTACATTGTACACAAGGTTTTGGACTTCTACAACACATGTTGTGGTTGATCATTGTTGTGTGGCGTGATTTTCTATCTGAGAATATACTAGGTATCTAGCTGTATAGAATTCACTTAAAACTTATTGGCAAAACTCCAACAAGTGATTTGTCCTTAATATAAAAAAAAAATAATACAAAAATATTATAAAAGAGAAGTTGTATAGATAAATCCTCTTATATTCAAGTAGGTTTGTACAAAAGGGTTCAAATTGCCACAAAAACCCTTCAAAACTTTATACACCCGTAACCATATATTTCTTTAGAAACTTTAGAGTTCTATAACTCTTGATTCAACTATTCAATTTCTATAAAATTTTCTTTAAACTATAGATAATATTCTTAAATTTTACTATAAAGAAGAATCAACCATAAATTTGCTTCCAATTGTTTGATATCTTAAAAATCCTAATAGGTAGTTAAAATCCTATCTTAGAAACACCCAAGTACTATTTTCCTTATATCTCACAAATCCAAGATTTTAATGCCATAATTTTTTTTATATAGTCTTGTAACATAAATATATACATCTTTGAAAATTTTGAGCCAAAAATCTATCAAATTGCCTAAGATATAGCTCAAAATATAACCACTAGTTAAGTATGGTCACTTACTACCTTTAGCTTATAAGCACTGACTTCAATTCTTAATAACTTCTTCAACTTAGCTTGGATTTTATCAAGCTATATGTAAAAAGTATAGCCAAAAAAGTGTTCTTTCTAGCCATAGTTGCCAATCCTCTATTGCTTTTTGTGTACATGAGTTATGTCTAAAAGAGTGACAGTAGGTACAATTTTGACACCCTAACTTTGGGCACCTATATCTCTTTTATAAAAAGTCCAAATCATGCAAGATTTGCACCAAAACCATATCCAAAAACTCAAGCTTACTGATCCTTGCCTTTGATGTTCAACTCCCCTTGAAAAACAAACCCTAATCTCTAATAAACCCTTGGGCAGCCTCCTTGAAGTCCATTGGGCATGATTTTTAGCCAATAGGAATAGAGACTTCTATCATCCATTTCCATTCATCAACATAGATGGCCTCACTACCCCCTTTCACACTAAAAACCCCTTTTTAATCTTTTTTCTTATAAGATTCACATAATATGTGTTCTAAACACCAAATAAAAGAAGTAAATAAGATCTTAAGGATCATCAATGTCTAACAAAGGTGACTTAAGATGTATGAAAGTTATTATCGATATAAAATCAACTTCAAAAATCACTACTAAAAAGAAAATAAGGTTGTATAAACCTCAATAATAACCCTTTTAAAGGATCCTTTCTAAACTAACAATCTAATCACATCTTATAATCAATAAAATTTATTGTTATGACTCTCACTTAGTTGTATAATAAATTGTACATTAAATATACATATATAATTTTTTCACATGGTAGCCAAACCACAACATGACACTGTGATCCTTGTCATAAAGATAAGAATTTAGTTTCTACTACCTTTTTTCAATCACTTTTTTCAAATGTGGCCATAAATACTTGAAAAAATGATTTTAAATCATGAAGAAGTCGTGAATCTTTTTCTATCAAAGGTAAAAATTTTAAAAATATATTTCCAAATAAAAGTGGACCTATGAATCCAACTTCAATAAATTTATTAAAATATTAGAAAAGATATAATCTTAAATATAGCTTGAAATCTTCAAAATTTTGATCTTATTCCATCAAACTTCTTAAGCATACTAACCTTTGCTTCCTTCACGCTTGTAAAATCAAGACTTCTTAGATTTGATTGTGAGGCTGATTTACTTGCTTCCTTTAATTATACAACTTGTTGGTGTAAGCTCTGGACTTCTTCCATAGACATGAAAATAGGACTTCCATGATTGACATTAGTGATTTCTGAAATTTCTATCCTAAGAGTATTGACAAGTTCTTAAAGATTTGCGATAGTTACAAATCTATTCTTACTTCTATTAAGTATAGCATCTATGATCTTTCTTTCCATCTTAGACAATTTAATAACTCTACAATTTGAATTTGAAGAGGATAATCTACAATCTTTAATATCAAATAAATATTTCTACAAAGAGGGTTATCTATTCTCTTTCAAGAAAAAAATCAAGATTAAAAAATAAAAAATATTAATTTAAAGGTGAATAGTCTATAATCTTTAAATGCAACAATAAAAGTGAGGTAATCCACTCACTTCTTAAACATAAATTAAGAATAATGAATCTTCACTCTTTTCAAACTGTCAAAGATATGAATTATAAAGGAACAAAATATCAATATTCTCTCATATCACTCAAAAGAATAAAAAATCATTCAAAAGTAAAATAATATTAAAACTAAAATGACTATTATTAAAGATAAGAAGATTAGAGATTCTTGAAATAAAACTAAGAATAAGAAAGGCATTGATAAGAGTAAAAAAGACTTCATTTTTGTTTTTATATATACTATCTATCTAAAAACTATGTAGTGACATTCTATAGGACCTCCAATACATGTCCAATTTGTAAGATACGTATCAAACTTGCAAGACAAGTTTCTTATATGTACGCCATGTATTTAGCTTGTTCCACAAGCTACCAATATGTGATACATGTGGTTAACTTGTTGGCCAAGTTTCTAACCTATCAATCACTTAAAGACATGTATAAAGATAAAACTGCCTCTATAAAGCTTCTAAGAAGCTTTTCTATAAGATATTAATAAGTTAACCAATTTTTATTTATTTCTATGTATCAATGTTACTTAGATAATTTTTAGAGTAAATCTTATGTCCATGATACATAGAGGTTTATTGGTTGCAGTAACCAAAGAAGTCTCTATAAAAATAACCATAATAAAAGCAATATATGATGTAAAAATATTCATATTTTAGTAGATATATTACAAAAAGATAGTTATAATTAAAATTAAAGAAAAATAAAATAAAATTTACAATAAAATTTAAAAATTATAGAAAATGAAGAAAATGATAAGATAGAAACTATTTAAGATCAAGAGGCTGAGGAGTGAGTAACAAAATAGAAGAAATTGTTAGTAGATAATTAGAAGAAAATAATAACACATCCAAAACTAGAAAATATATTGCAAAAACAAAATCAAAGAAGAAAATGAGAGCTAAAGTTAGAGGTTATAAGATCACAATTTAGACAAGGCAATAGCAAGCATCAAAATATTGATGCAACAAATTTACACCAAAAAAATAGTGTTGAAAATAAAATCACAAAACAAGAAAATTAGGAATGATATCTCCAAGTTGAGATGAAAGAGTAGGAGCAAATTTAAACTAGAAACAAAGAAGCATAGGTCCAAAAAGAAATGAAGAAAACTTCAAGGAAAAAACAAACAAAGAAGATCTAAAATTTAGTGTAAGAGATTCATGCTGATAACATGTTGAGAAAGAGTTGAGAGAGCTTCAAGTCTATCAATATTGATATTGAAGTGGTTGTATCTTACATATATAAACAATAACTTCTCACTAAACTCCGACACTGTAGCTACAGGGTTCACTATTTACTACAGTGAATAAGCATGTAGACCGCCATTGCATCAAATGCTTTTAACACTTTTTGACCAACTGTCACATGAAAGTTTGGTGAAACATTAGCGGCAACGGTAGCGGCAGCTACGGCGGCTGCGGAGGCGGAGCAGCAAAGGCGCCGTACATGTCAATCGCCCAGATTGAAAGCACCTCATGTATCTCGGCGCCGCGTCAACCGCGATCCCAACTACTGTTGATGATTTCGTCGCGCACTTCTGATGAGATGCATGCTGCTGTTGTGTTCATCTTGACAACAGACGAAGCCCGCACTTGTGATCGTCTCGCAGTCTACAAGACCCCCGCATCGCACTCGCAGTTTCACGACGACAATGAACAGTTCGGTAAAGACCAACTTTTCACTGATCGCAGGGCCATTGATATGTACATGATCGTCTAGAGCCTCTGAGAACAAACACACGTCTGCAAAAACTTAAATCGTGAACTGACGGTTCGAGTGAGCACCAATTGGTGGTATTCTGTGTCAAATCATCAGTCGGGCAAACTTGGTAGAGGAAGTATCATTATGTGGATGAGCGCGATCTGCTCTACTCATTGCCACTGCAGAAACCTGCAAACTAAGGTCTCCGGCAGGCAAATCCAACTGTCCGACCTGGGAGCTGGTTGCTCAACCACACCCGGTTGAAGCTGGGTCCGAGCAACTCTATGAACCTCAAGTTTGCCTCCTGGTAGATCGTGGATGGTGATGCGCTCGCACTCGCAGCAGTCGTCGGAATTGATGATGAGCTTCTTCGCTGCTATGCTGGTTTCTAATGAGAATTCCTGATGCGCCCAGTGCAAGCCAGTCTTCAATTTGTACTCCTCTCCGATTTCGATGGTGGCTAGCTTGGAAAAGTGATGCTGGTCTCTGACTCTTAGCGTCAGCCTCTGTTTCGTTTGGTTGATAATTCGGGTGACAAGCCTTTTCTCCATTCGATGATTCACTGGATATGCGATGACAATATAACAACTCAACTATTTCCCAATGTCTTGAAACTCAAAGAAGTGTTTTTAACGGTCCTCTCTGCGATGCTTTCCAACTGCTTGAGACTGTGTTCAATATCATGCACCCACGAAAATTCAGCAAATGAAGTACTGAAAGCACTCATACTACCAAAAAGTATTCAAAAGCAGATGACCGAAGTGCGCATATCTGGTGGTGCTGCCATCTCTTTTTTAGACAAAAAAAAAACAAAAAACACATCGTTACGCTGGGTTCACATCATGATAGAACTTGGGGACACTTCGACGACCTGAGCAAAAAGCTTCGGCTACATCCCGCAAAAGACTGACTATCTGCTCTCTCAGCAACTTTGAGGCCATGAAGAGCTCTAAGCTAACACAGCCACAACGCGTTAATTACCAATACCTAGTGACAGCACCCATAAGCAAGAGAGCGCACACACGAATCGCTGAGTCAAGACGTACGGAGATTTTTTGCTCTGCTCCAGGAGGAAGAGTTGGGAAAGGGAACAAGCGCCCATGACAAACAAAGAGAAAATGAAGCCCGACTGACCAGGTGGAGATACGAGATTAGCAAAAACTCCCTATTTCTGCGCTAGCTCTTATGCAACTTGTGCCTTGAGCAGGTGCAAGCGAATCTGTTGAACGAGTCTAAAATTTTAGTCGGCCAGAAATGCACGCAAGCAAAAACTTGCTAGTAGCTTTGGGTAAGGGTGGCGTGAAAGTCCATTGCCACTTTCCACAACAGTAACCCCGTGTTGTCTCCGTCATTGATTGGTGCGAGTCCAAAGTATGCTTAAAGGTTCCACCGATGTGAGAACTATTTGCCCCTCGTGTTTGCCTATCCTGTTGTGGATGTTGTGTTGAAGCTTCAATGGCTTCGTTTAGGGCATGCAATCGAATGTAAATGTCAAGTCACAGTAGTGTAAGAAAATGATACGTAATCCTAATGCTTTTGGAAACAGTAAGTAGGTATTGATAATATTTTGCAGGCAAATCCGAGGACCCACAAATTGACCCTGGTTAATTAGTGTGGGACCCAGATGGGTTATTTTAACAGAGTAGTCTGCAGAGCTGGAGACTGTTTAGGATTCGTCAACGGAAAGCTTGCCATGGCATCCCGATTCGCTCACTTCCGCTCTTTGTGACTCCAAGCAACTGCTTCAGCTGACGGAGCGATGGCCACAGATGAGCAATCTCATGTGGTGTGGCGAGTGAGGACGCTGCCTCTCTCCTTCTCCCGGGCTTCGTCTTCCTCTCTTGACGCAGCCTTGGTCGAAGAATTTGCGCGCTTAGAGCGTCGAATCTTTCCGAAGCACGAGTCCCTCTCGTCTTCCTTTTCTCAGGTTAGTCGTCTTTTTCCTTATTTTTCTTCTTCTTCGAGTGCTTGAGGATGAAAATTGCAGACTCCGATCTGTTTTTTAGCTTTTTGATAGTCCCTGTGTAAACATTTAATAGCGTTTGTCCGGATAGCAGTCGTATTTGTTAGGCTTGAAGCTGTCCATAGGGTTTACAAATTTGTACCGTCGCTGTTTGTCAATTTGCTTCTGCTCTTCAAGCTGTCTTTTCCAAGTTTTCTACGTTGTACCTCTGACTTTCATCAGCTTTTTCATTCTGGCTTATCTTCGTTTCAATGGTAAAACTCGCTGGGTATTATCACTGGCTGTTGTTTCCTGAAGCTGTACTGCAGTGAATTACACTCCAGTAATCTTTCTGCTCTAAAAAGGTGATTGAATGCAGCATCGGGCAGGCGATTTTAAATTCGTGAGAAGGTTAAAGCTGAAGCTGTCAAAATACTTGCTGGAAACTTTTGACCTATGCTGAAACGTTATGAACAGGAAGTCAAAAAAAGGAACCAAACCGTGCTCTACGTTTTGAAAGACGATGCAGTTAAGGGCGAAGGAGATAGCGAGGAGACTGCCGATCCAGCAAAAGTTGCTGGTTATCTAATGTATTCATGGACTTCACTTGCGGCCTCCATTACTAAACTCGCAGGTATTTCGTTGTTTTTTCACGTTCCGTTCCAGTCACGCATACATTTTTTACCTGCATCTTGAACCGTGTGTTTCAATGAACTCAACTACAGAACATAATTGGAGATTCGGTTGAGCAACCGTGATAGAATCAGTGCAGGACTGCCTTCACTGATATTGCTATTTGAAGTACTTGCAGTAGTTACTGAATAACAAATCAATGTGAGCTACATGCTAACAAAATAGTATAATTTCTTTTGCGCCCACGTGTGATTCAACTCCTTTCTTTATCCCATGAGTGAAAACAGATTGCTGATCAATGGTGTTGTTACAGTGAGGGAGACTTGCCGGAGACACGGATATGGTGAAGCACTAATAGATGCAGCTGTTCAACAAATTCGTGATAGAAGGCTTCAATGCGTGAATCTTCACGTAGACCCAGCTCGTTCTGCTGCTGTTGCTTTATATAAAAAGAAAGGGTTTAACGTAGAGACAACCATCAAGTCATACTATGCTGCAGATCGGGATGCTTACAGGATGGTTCTGCAATTAATTTCTCCGGAAAACCAGTGATTAAGATGCTCAGGGAAATCTTATTCCTTCTTGTACACAGTTGAGAAGATGCATCAGATATCTGCTTCTTTCATCATATTGTTGACGATGGTTTCACAAGCTCTGGGCTTTGCTCCCATTGACGTACTTCTGTGCGTGTTGATGCCACAGTTGGAAAAGTGTCCCATGTATGTTGGTCACCTGTAAAAGTGCTGAGTTCAATGTCACTCCTAATGGTGCTCTTACTGGAGCCTGTGCCGCCTACTTCGGTTTCTGTCGTTGGAGAAGATAGTGGTTGCGAAAACGACAATGACTGCGAACTCCTCTGAGGTGGTCTTTCTGCCTCTTGCAACAAAGGCTCTAAAACACTCACTACATACTGCCAAAATCCAATATGGTGTTAAAACTGTGCCCGCATACAGAACATAGGTCATCCCGTTGTTGCAAAAGTGAAATCGACTAATGTTAACGGCTGCATACCTTCATCGTAGGTCGAATTTGTCTTTCAAAAGATGCACATTTTAATGCAAGATCAACCAGACATTCAAATAGTTCTTTTGGATAATCTCCCTCCAGTCTAGGATCTACTATGCTGTGGAGTGCATCTTGACCTGCTTCCATCTTCGCCTTTGTCTGAACATAATGTTAACATAGTCTCAGGTGATTACAGCACCTGAATAAAAAAACTACCTTACAGCAAGTTGAAAACGGATTGATTGACTGCATCAGATGCATTAACAACTGAACTCGTCGAAAATACTATGAACAAAAAGTTCCCAAGTAATATGACCTCTTCAATTTCTGCTCTTTTCAGCTTATTCAACAATGTTAGCAGTAATAAACATGAGAATATGCTACTGTAAATAAGGCTCCCAAGGTTGATATGGTCCATGCCGTAAACCAAAAAGAATCCATGACACATCCCCATTCACTGTTTTAGAGCTAAACGGCTTACCCATTCAACAATATTCGTATCCTCCTCAAGACCATCAGATTCAATCGCTTTACGCCCGGTAATGAGCTCAAGAAGAACGACACCGAAGCTGTAGACGTCACTGGCAGCAGTCAATTGTCGACGAAGGAAGTATTGAGGGTCGAAGTACCTGAAACAACACAAACATGCAGCTTACATATTTGCAGCGATTATCGGTATAACAATAATCGCGAACTACTGCCAACAGAGAGAAAGAAAGCTTTGTAGAAAGGTAACGATTTGTACCCTGCTGTCCCCGCTAGCCTTGTAGACACATGAGTATCCATCTCAAGCGTCTCTTTGGATATACCAAAATCCGCCACTTTGGCTACAAGGTTGTCATCAAGCAAGATATTGCTAGGCTTCACATCCCTGTGAATGACAGGGGGGTGCTGTGGAGAAGCCAATTCAAATGAAAGTTTTAATCAGTAAGTTCCAGACAATCATACATAATCTTCTCGAGAATTGCATTCAAATCTCTCCGAAGTCTTGCCAAATATTCAACGTTGAGCCACGTCCCAGTGGAAAATTAAGCTGGAATAAGAACCGTGTCAAAACGAAGAAGAAATCTGGAGAATAAATACATTTGATCCTATAAAAAAAATACTCAATTATGTGTTTATCTATTAGGCAAGAAAAAGTACCGCAAAGGAATGCAAGTAGTCTAAGCCTTGAGCGACATTGACAGCAATCTCCAGGCGCATGTACCAGTCCAATGTCATGTGCTTGCCTGCAATAATGTACATAAATAAGTAACTAAATTATCAACGAGCATCTGGAAACCACTGGATCCCTGGATGTGGGAATTGGAAGGATTACCAATACAAAAATGACAATGAAGACGTCGTATTCTTCCATATGCAATCAGATAAATCAGTAATGCTACTCAGAAAAGTACCGCGTATACCTTGACCATTTCCATGGAGAAGATTGTGAAGATTTCCCAACTTCATGTACTCATAAACCAAAATCTACTCAGACATAACATAAAAGGGATTAATCAGTCTGGAAGGAGCTTAAATTGCTTGTGTCAGAGTCGCAGGATAGGCCACTGCTCAATGCAGGTTGAAATATGTCACAATGCTGCTAAAGTATAGTACATGAAGGACGTTCTGGGAACATAATGACAAAAAAAGATGACACTCAGTAGGCTGGATATGAACCTGCTGACCACCATCGTCGCAAAACCCCTCTAGTCGTACCAAGTTCTTATGGTGAAGCCTGCTCAATAACGATACCTGATGGAACAAGACGATAAAATCCATGAATATCATCCAAGTCCTAAATTTAGAAAGAAAGATACTGTACCAGTTCGATCTATGCATTTAACTGAGAATTGTTTCAAATGGGTGATTGGATCACTTACCTCATTTCTGAACTGTCCACGGCCAGTCTCTGACGAATAATTGGTAATGCCCGCTTGTTTGATTGCAAGCGAGCGTCCAGAAGGGAATTTTCCTACAAAAACTTTGCCGAATCCACCCTCTCCAATCTCATTTGCCTTATCAAAGCCGTTTGTTGCCTTTATTAGCTCCTCAATTGAGAAGTGGTGCACACCCCCTGGAACTTCCCAGGATTGGGAGGATGCCCTCGTACTACCTGCCAACCTCTCCATGCATATCATTAGCTAAGTCCTATCCTCACGTCAGGAAGAGAAGTCACTTGAAGACATCAAGACACAAAATCCAGCTATTTTGAAGGAATCAGTTCTCAAAATTATTTTGCAAGGCGGAGGTTGTAATTGCAGCATGCGTTTCTCACCTCCTTTCTCAACTTGAAAGTAGTCAAGATGGGAAACTGCGGATTGAGGTTTACTTGACTTCTTTCTGGCTCTGAAAATGAAAAAAGC
The DNA here is from genome assembly GCA_036785485.1 of Physcomitrellopsis africana. Classification (NCBI taxonomy): domain Eukaryota; kingdom Viridiplantae; phylum Streptophyta; class Bryopsida; order Funariales; family Funariaceae; genus Physcomitrellopsis; species Physcomitrellopsis africana. The sequence goes on along the minus strand of JAWRVF010000203.1, from coordinate 156,471 downwards.
CACCACGAGAAGTAGGAGGAATACACCCCCTACTACACCTCCAACTATAGCAGCAATTGCAAACTTCTTGCTCGAATTTTCAGGATCTGCAAGTTGAAATTTAGAGTATGTCAGAGGAATAGAAGCGTTGTTCCACACATACTACCACTTATTTTTGATGCGGCACAGAACAAGCCTCAAGTGAAAAGCTATCACCACAATATTCAGTGTTTCACTAGATAAAGCTTGCTCGATTTTTCAAGGAATCAACCTCGAAAACAGATGCATGTCGTGGTGTTGACCATGTGCTGCCCGCTAGGACAAGCTGGACATTTTCCTGCGTTCAAATAGCCAAATAAAACTGGATAAGTATATCTTCTCAAGAGAAACTTGAAATTACCCTCAGACTATCAACATCCTCAACCGAAACTTGCGTCCAAAAAAATTATTCAACCTATCATGTAGCAATTTTAGATTGAGGTAGAATCAACATACAAGAGTTCTAAGCGAGTCCATGAAAACCAGCAGTTAGGAATTTCAAGTAAGTCCATGTACCGTTGCTGACAGAGAGTTGAAAGTTTAAGCAATTTAGGGCTCTGACACAGGCGGAGTCCAAAGAACCCTCGTTTTCCCAGCAGTTATAATCAAGCGCGGCCCTGTGATGGTTAAGAACATGAATTCAAGACCTCAGTTCTAAACATATTCGAAGGGAAAAAGTGGACACTGAAACGTGGTTTAGAGCCTTCAAAGGCAAAGGGAGCTCATTGAGGTACGAGGCACGGCCTACTCACGTGATATTGTTTATTTTTGGCCTAATTCCTTCCAAGTAATTGCAATCAGCATATCTGCACAATCAAGAAGACGACGGCTTGATCAGTTATTTCTTGCTGATAAAACTTACCACACCAATCTTTGTGGAGGGGTAAATTGGTACCAGCAAACTCCACCACTTTCAATGCCTACCACTCTCAAGACTCCCAAGCAGAGAAATAGAAACAGCATGTTCCCATATCCAACTTTCCAAACAGGTAAGACATTAAACAATTCGTCTAGGATCGTCATTTCGGAATACTATACTTACAAATACTTCAAACTGGGCGCGGTGCTGCTGTTCAGAACTGGTAATATCTGACCACTTAGCTGATTATTGCTGAGTTGCCTGTATCTCAGTGTCAGAATCATGTCAATCATACATTCTCCTTAATACTATTTCAACCAGAGAGAGGTAATACATTGAACAACTGTGTTAATGAGTTTCCACAAAGAAAACAAGCATCCTAAGCAAGCACATGTACGCATCGTAGGCGAGCAGGAGAATTTATTTGGAACAGGAAGCCTGAGTCGCATGAACTTACAATATATTAATTGCAGGCATTTTCAGCAGCCACGAAGGAAGCTCCCCATACAAATAATTGGCATTGATCTCTCTGCATCGCACCAGGAAAATCAATCAGAAACTAGTGAAAATCAGCTGGAACTCTTAACTTGATCAACCTCGCTTCCGAATAAACGAACAAAACATCACAAAAGACTCTTCTACTTCAATGCAAGGGGAGGTCTGAGGACCATACAGATCTTGCATGCTGGTCATTCCACGCCAGGTGTCTGGGATAGGCCCTGTAAATGTATTCTTGTAAAGAAGTCTTTCACACATTCCAACACCATCACATGCCGAAAGAGCGTCAGTTTTGAGTTACCCAGTTTTTCATGTGAGCTATTAATCTACGGACAGGGTTTTGAGCCCGATATAAACACGTTGATCAAGGAAAGAATTTCGTAGCTTACAGCTTTTTCAGAAGGGTGAGCTTTCCGAATTCCGGAGGAAAACCACCGTAGAGATTATTCTTATTCGCGTTCCTGCAATTCACAGTGTTAGCAATTTGTCAATCATTACAAGATCCAAGTCAGGATGGGAAATCACATTGCAGTCATTGCAAAGGGAAGATTGACTCACAGGTAGGTTAGATTGACAAGGTTGCCAAGTTCGGGTGGTAATACCCCGTTGAGACCATTACCCCAGAGAGTCCTGGAGAAATTGCTAATTCGTCAAAGTTTGTAGATAACCTATAATGAAAACAAAATCAATTCACATTGATGAAATCACACACTGCACAGATTCCCACGTACAGTTCCTTCAAGTTTGTTAAGGAGCTTAGCGCGCTTCCGGGAATGGTTCCTCCAAACGAATTATTTCCAAGATACCTGTTCAGCAGAGTAAAGAGTAAGAATCCGCTCATGGCCTGAAAAGCACAGATTGAGAGGACACACTAGGGCAATACTTTTGTAAGATTGAAGGGTCCATCGTGCTTGACGTACAGATATTGCAGGTTGTGCAGAGTTGAGATTTGCAGGGGAATTCCTCCTTTTATCAGCGTATTGTCAAGTCTCCTGTGATTAAGGAGACAACGAAGTCAAGTTGCAAAACATAGAAATTTTATCATTACTCCGACAACTCCACTACGTGTTAGCACAGAATGCTGCCAGTACAGAACGATTTTTGTTAAGGATGCATGCCACTTACAAATCCGTGAGCTTCGTGAGCTGAAATATAGCTGTGGGGAACTTCGAAAGAGATAACTCATTCGATGTTAGAATCCTACATACAGCCACGAGAAATATCATGCACAATAAGTAACCGGGTCACAGTGAGCAAACCTTCTATATACTTCGAATTGTATGAGCAAATGCAAAAGATATCTACTCTCTGGAAACCAAGATTTAAAGATATTCAAAATATAGTGAAAGACTCACTCACAGTCCCTCAAGGTTCACCAGAGTCCCAAGAGCAGCGAGGTCGCCTGTCACACGATTCCACGGGCCACAGCCTTTACAAGTCTTGTCATTTCCCATATCCAAGTATTTCAACGACGTAAGTCTTCCCAAAGCAAGTGGAATAGGCCCTGTTAAGCCCGCATGTGTCAAGTTCCTGGCGAAAAGCACCAAGTACTCGTAAATATTCCAATGTAGTACTCCGTCACATGCAGAACACTTCCAAAATGTGAAGCATAGTTCAGAGGGATTTAGGGCTGAACTTACAAGGTGATGATATTGCCCATCGTGTCACAATCGATGCCTACCCAGTGACTGACACAAGGATCTGTTCCTGGTGTCCATGAAGAAAGATTCTGGGTTATCCATCCGGAGTTTTTCACTTCCTGCAAGGCAATGCCTGCCCACTACAGAGTCAGCGACATCAAACTTGTTCTTATCATCGAAACCTTGTACCCTGAATCCTCCGAGTGCAAGATGATTTCCATGGCCCGCGATATTTTCAGATATTGAGCAAGAAATTCCTTCAGTTTCTACCCCATATAATTATCCGAAAGTTGCCACAGATCTATGGTTTTCCCAAAGAAATTTAGGTCGAATTCTTTCTGAAACATCGCGATTTTTTTATTTTTTTATTTTTTTATTTTCTAAACTCTACATAGCTTTAAAAACCCGAAAACTTAGGTTGCCATCCCTGGGTTCCCATTCGGAACATGAGGCGAGAGAGTACCTTGTTCTAGAGTGGCATGACTTGACCTGCAAAAGAAAAAATTGAATACCAGGAACAGGAACAATGACGAGGGGAGCTTTCTGCGCCATATCCTTGGCATAGCGTCCATCTACAATCTCACATGTAACTGGAGTATTCAATCTCCTCACCCTCAGTCTGAAAAATTCCTTGAATTTGGATGCCTTAAACGTTCCGCTTCCGAGTTAATGCTTTTCATTCCTAGCTTCCACAGCTGCATTTTCAGAAGTCTTCCATAATCGAGTTCAGCTGCTGTTGATGATTCCGACTACAAGATTGTCTTGCTTCAGCCGAGTTCGAAACCTGAATAAGACTAGATAGCCAAAAGAAGCTGCTTAATCACAAACTCCGAATCTGGATGCATCAGGCTCCCTGGTTAACAAACTGTCACTAGATGCTAACACATACCCTACAACGCTTCGTCTCCGACCAACGAGAGACCCTCATCAGACGTTTGAAACCAATAACCGGGCACGTGCTGTTAACCGGCCAATTTCTTGTAGCTCGTCGTCGTGCCTTTGCTTGTTTAACACCCCAACAATGTCCTTGAGTGGGTGAGTTCCATGTTCAAAACCATTGAGCAGTCACTACTCTGTCTTTACTCCTCTAGACTCTGGACCGAGCCTGTGAGCCTATCGACTAAAATATTGTCAACTACACGCCACATACGTGCCTGGCTACTGAAGTAACTCTCTCCACGAGCTGCATGAAGGAGATTGAGCCTCATCAACTCAACCTCTCCAATCTAATGACCTGCAGGGCTCCCACTTGGTCACAGTTCGAAAGATACGCTGAACTTGTGTGTTGAGGAGTCAGAGCTGTGCGCAACTTGCTGCCATTGAAATGTATGACTGACATTCACTGGCAGACACAAGCTGTCAGGAGCGCAGGCTCTTTCTTCGTCAGTAACGGCTGAAGCAACAGTTCTTCACCACTTTGTTACCTGCAGCCTAGCCTTAGCTCAAGGTTACTTACACATCACACCACCGAGTTTTTGAGTTGACCCAATCAAACCAGCTACCTACAGCTGCAGAATCTAATTCAGATGCTAAAGCTTTCAACAGGTTTAATCCTTGATCAGGACAAAACAATTCGCAATATACTCAACACATGGAACTGGGATTGTTTGTGGGACATTCAGAGGACTGATTGTTCTGTCCAGTTGGAGATATCCATGGTTTTACTCTTCCTGTACTTCAAGATGACGAATCTATTGTGAGTAGAGCCGGTGACGTGGAATCAGTCCAGTTTCCAAGACTGTACCAAAATGTCAAACAAACAATGGTAACCCGGAAACCGTAGTAGCCAGGTTTGACCTCCTTTAGAACAGATAAAAATAGATGATGTCTTTCACAGTAACATCTGGTCTGTATCAGCCCAAGGATTCAACCACGAAACCACACTCCCCACATCTTCGAATTTCGGATTATACATACAAAGAGATATCTCAGAGCCATTGACTATCGTGCATCAGATCAGTGGCAGTCATTTGACCGGAACACAAATCTATTTTTCGATCCACAAAGTGCCTGACAACTTGGACAGCAATGATCGTTTCGCGCCACGCCTCATTAAGGCATGATCCACGAGTTTCTTCGTCAACGACCTCATACCTGGAGCGTCACGACTTGCTTGCCATTACTGCTTGTCAACTGAAAGCTCTGCTTCGGTTGATGCACCCTTTCTATTTCAATCTTCCTATCTGTCGATACCCATCTAACGGGACAGTCTCGAAGACGGCTGCCGCCGCAGCAAGGCAGTTCCTTCGGTGTCACATCTACAAACGGTCTGACGGCTCCCGTGTGTGCGAGTTCAAAACTGGACAACTGCAGTAATTGCAGAAACCAGTTGAGGAGAAAAGACGGGCTGGAAAGACGGCTCTGAACCCAACTAGAAACTTACTCTATCGGAAGGATTCGTGTGTAGTGCTAAGCTTCCGAAACTGGTATCCAGCGAATAAACCACCATGGTCGATTAGTTAAAGCATGTTTTTCATTTGCACAGAGCTAGAAAGTACACATCGTGTTTAACCGCGTGAAGATCTGCCTTACCCACGAGTTCAGATCTGTCAGGTCGACGCTCCTGCACCGTTTCTAGCAACGACACGAGGCATCTCGCCGCACTATCGGTTCTCACAAGACTCATCTGAGGACCTCCACAAGATGATGCCGAGCATTTCTTTCAAAAGTTTTGTTTTGAGAAAAATCAACATTGCGATGAGAATGTGTATGGAAAAATCTTTGAGAATTGGTGGAAAATAGTGAGAGATATAATTAAATCTTGCAAAGAAGGGAATGAGTGGTTTTGTAACTGGCATGGTTTTCACAATGTTTTAGGGTTTTCACAATGTTTTAGGGTTTTCACTCACCAAAGAAGTTTTGGTGAATCGAAAGCAGGTGAAACTCATACACTTGAATGGTAGGCTTAATAACTTAATTTACTTGCAAATGTGTGGAAACTGAGAGAATTGTATGAATAATATACACACAGGACTTTTATTGATGAAATTTTTTTAACATTCAAATATTTAGAGTATCATTTTTTTATTAAAAGAACATCAAAATGTATGCATTATTCTTAAATCTAGAATACAACAGTTATATTATTTTTTACACTACTCTTCAAATATTGTAAGTTGCAAAAATGAATACAAAATTTTAATTCTTAAAAACTTAAAGTTACACATATTAAATATTCCTCATTTTTTACTTATATTATTAAATTATTTATATTTATATTATAAATTTAATTAAATAATCATATGATAGATTTTAGATTAATAAATATAATTTTATTTTTTAAATTAGTTATAAGAAATTAACTTAATATAGAGATTTTTTTAAACACCAATTTTTTTTCTAAAATTGTAATTATTTAGAAAATTATTTCATTTAACAATTCACATTTAAATTATTTTAGTCATCTCATGAATTAATAAGAATACTTTATTAATATCTTTAGTTAGGTAGTAATATGGTAAAAATATTCTTTTATTAGTACCATTTATTTTCAATTACAAGTAAATATATTTTTACATATGCATAACCATCTTATTACCTTAATAGCATATATATAGTTTAGTGACAAAATCAATCAATTTTAGCTATAGTATATTGTGACTTTTAGGCACTCCAAAGTAATTAATTAAAGCAAAGAAAAAATATTATTTCTAGTAGTATTTTTTATATTTTTGGAACACTTTTTACTTCACTTCCTCTCACTTCCTCTTTTTTCTTTCTTTTTTTTTTTAAGAAATTTTTACAAAGTTTGAAATAAATTTAGCTTATTATTAAAGGATTTTTTTATGGTCTGTAAATCTTTAATATGTTTTAAGAATTATATTTTATTTGTATAAATTAAAAATAAAATTATCAATAATATCATTTTTTTGATACTCAATTATTAATGTAATATTTCATTACATTTGTCTCAGATAATTAAACTAAATACATGTCTTTTCCAAAAGTCTAATGATTTTAAAAAATTAGATTATATTATTATTATAATTCACTACAACCTTTGATAATCTACAATTTCTTATCATTATTTTTAAATAATTTTTTTGTAGGCATTAAAAAAATACAACCTATGATTTTTTATATTCTTTTTATAAAATTTTATCTTACCATGAATAAACTTTATATTTAATGCCACTTGATTATAACATAATATCTATACTTGTTATATACTTTAATAATATAATAATTACTATGTTTAGTAGGTACTTAATTTAATTTTTTCAATGCTTTCCAATTCTAATGTTGTATACATTTGAAGTTTAATATACATATTAATCTCTAAGTTTTAATTTATTCTTCTAATTACCATTTATATAATTGAATTTTATTTTCAGTCTATTTCATTTAATCAAAATAATCTTAATATTAAATTTAAAAAACTTTAAATCCTAATCCTAACAATTTTTTAGAAGCTAATTTTAAATCCTAGTATCAAAAATACTCTAATTCTAAATTTTAATATTAAATAAAACCTAATTTTAAACCTTAATACTAAGCAAACCTTAATATGCCTTAGCACATTCTAATCAACCCTAAAGCTAGCAGATCTTAATTTTAATCCTAATCTTAAATAAAACCTAATTTTAAATCTTAATACTAAGCAAACCTTAATATGCCTTAGCACATTCTAATCAACCCTAAAGCTAGCAGATCTTAATTCAAAATCCTAATCTTAAGTGAATCCTTCTAAATCCTAAATATAACAAATCTTAATTCCAACCCCAATTCTAAGCAAATCCTAACAAGTCATAAATGCATCAAATTCTAGTTCTAATTCTAATCTTAAGCAAATCCTTAAGAATTCTAAATGTCGCTACTCGACTGCTATCATCTTGCCGACATCCATTATCCTCGTGTTCTCTTCTACTTCCTCACTTTAGTCACCACTTTAAAAACTTGCTCATCGACATCTCCTCTCCATAGACATCATCTTCCTCATCAACTTTATCTCAGTACTTATCACCACTTCCTCCTTTAGCTAACTCCACATGTAGATTAACTTGCCTTGATGCACTTGTACTTGAATGGGCTGTGCAGCAATCAGATCCAGAATCTCATCCACCATGGGATCAAAAATAAATTTCAGATCCCATTGAGTAAGCTCAATTTGTTGTAGTTTTCACTAGAGAGACAGCCTCGTTCAATCTCAGAAGGCTTCTGTTTATTGACTAACCTGCTGTGAAGGGTGATCTCCATTCTTTGCGAGTCTAACGCCGTGGCATGACCGAAGGAGCACATGAGATCCCAGAGTGCTATTAATGAACTGATTTTCACTATGTTTCTAAAGTTGCAGCATCAAACTTGAAAAGAAGATAGCACGATACGATGCCCTTACAAAGTGAGAGCAATGGTAGACATAAAATAACGCACCGGCAAACACCACAGCACTGGCAGTTTGGTGGATGCAGTTCAAAGCAAGTATAACTAGTGCTTCAGCAAGGAAGGTGTGACAGGAGAGAGAAGAGATTGTGGCCTCTTTTGAGCAACCCCAAGCTTACTAGGGGATCATGGCTCTGCCAGAAAAGCACTAAAATCGAACTAGCTAAGGCTTCGTGGGTATAAGCTACTGTTGTGGTTCAACACTGGTCATCTATTATCCACCAGAACCCAATTATCAACACCTCTGCACCAGAATCCAATCTGCATCGGGTGCTAACAAGCACCATCATTCGGAGGCAACCCCACACCACTGCCTATACTGTGCAGGTGGTATGTGATCGAAAAAACCTTTCATATAAGTGACATACTAACCACTAATTTCAATACGTGTGATGTACACAAAAAGCTACGCTGCAGCATATCCTCCTCGTGAATTTCCTTACTCATGCCTGCTTGCAATATCCGTTTTGGCTAAGAAGCCATCCATGTTCCATCTGACATCCGTGTGATTACTCGTTGCTTTTCTGGCAAGCCTGCCTACTTCCCAGCACTAACCAACAACACAACAATCAACCAAACCGACAGCGTAGTGCACCACTTCCTACAGAAACCATAACTCCAATTCTTCACAAGATTCCTGTATAAGTGGAGGAGCTACAATTCACCTTCCTGATGCTATTCACACACATATTCGTGCGCTGACCGCTACTTTGACACAAACAACGTAAAAACCTTCAACCACATATAATCCCCTTGTTCTAAACTCTAAGAAAATACAACTTTGCAACATAGTGAGCCTTCACAAGTTTAACTTGATAGGGTCACCGCTGCCTAGTTTCTACCACAACCAAACAAGAGCAGCATGCAGCAATTCTTTGTCACAATGCCGTGACAATCGCCCACAGTCCCAGCTTATAGACCAGGATGTGGATGTCTTCACCACCCACATGTGACTTCTTTGCTATTCACTTCCAAAACATTTCTTCAAAATCTTTTGTCATGTAATCACCACATCGGAGGACAACACATGTCTACTTCATCACTCTTTGGTGATTCAACTTTCTTTCTTATGTTTATAAAAAAACTTGATTGTTAGATTTAATTCGTAGGTCTAAATTAGTTATGGTTGTTGTATTTGAACTATGTTCTAGCAACTTCTTAAAATCAAAGAAGGTTTGTTCCAAGTATTATTGAATGACATCTATGTCTTAGCTCTTTTGTTCTACAAACCAAATTGTAAATGTGTTTTTTCTAATAAAATAATTGTATTAAATGTAATTCAAATTTTTCTTTGTAGATACACAATCTTTTTGGAAATTTAAAATAACAGCTAGCAATTGTTTTAAGATTGCATCTTCCTACTCTTTTATCAATTCAATGTTGGTATAGAGTTCTCTTTTTAACATTTTTCATTAAAATTATTTTTGCATATTTATGTTATATATATATATATATATATATATATATTTGGTATTGTGTTAGGATTTATGTAGTTTTTTTTCTTCTAAACTTACAACATAATAAAAATATGATTGCTTTATCTTAGTTGGAAGTCAATTTTTTTGTTTTTAAGTTATTTAAATTTTATATATTTAAATTGCACATTTAATATTCATATAATTTTTTACTAATATATATTTTCTTTGTAATTAGATTTTATATAATAAAATTTTATTTATTTATTTATTTTCTTATTGGTTTGTTACTTGTGGTGATGGTCATAATTGAGTGGCATTGAATTATATCTAATAATTTTAATTCAGTAATTTTTAATGGTTTTTTTTTAATTTAATTTTTAAAAATTTAAAATTTAGTCATTAAATTTTGCAAAAAAAACTCATAAAACAATTGTTTCATTTGACACATATATAAACTATTTGATTTAGAAATTGATTGTATAGATATAAGTAGTGATTACAAGCTGTTCTTTATTTTTGTATAAGTTTGAAAAAAATTAATTCTAATTGTATTTTTTGAAATAAACCTTAGTTATTATATTTCAACAAAAGGAACAACAATAGTGTATTTGAATAGAAGAACACCTCCATCCTTAATTCATTCCAAATTTCTTCATGTTTGGCTCAATGGCTATCCAGAATAATACCTCTAAAAACTCTATTTCAAGCAGCTTAAAATTCATTATTATTGTAAATGACACAATACTTGTCATATCTTCTTAATCTCACCAAAATATCATAGAAAACTTCAAAATTATCCACATGTTCTCTGAAAATGCTATTCACAAGGTTGTGACAACATCAACAAGACACTTCAAAACCAAAGGGGATCACAAAAGATTCCCTCCGCAAGATTCCCCTCCTGCGCTGCGGCCCTATAACCGACACTGTCTCCGTGCTCGAGTGAATCCATAACCACGTAGGGCCCTAAACCCGGAAACTTCAGGACTCCGATGTCGAGGATAAGACTAGCCGGAGAGAGTCAAGCAGGATTTGAGGAACAGAGTGGCACGACGCCGGAATTCGGATGATAGGCGTCGTCGAGTAACAATTTCTAGCGGAAAAGCTTGTCACAGGGTTTAGCAGAGCAGCAAGGGTTTTGGGTACAGAGAGAGTGTGAGTAAGAGAGGGAGTGAGAAAGAGGTGTGTTTGAAGGTCGGAGCTATGGCAGCCACCTTCGCAAGCTCGTTCTTCACCTCTAATTTGCTACAAAACCCCAGCAAATGTGCCACGATTTCGCGGAGGAGAATTGGGTCGGTAGGCGTTCCAAGAGCCGAGTTCCATTTGCGTGATCTTCCATATGAGCTGGACGCATTGGAGCCCCACATGAGCAAGAAGACGCTGGAGTTTCACTGGGGGAAGCACCACCGGGGCTACGTGGCGAATCTCAACAAGCAGATAGCGGGGACTGACGCAGAGCGGTTGAACTTGAGCGAGTTGGTGCTGTCGGGGTATAACAACGGTAACCCACTGCTGTATTTCAACAACGCCGGGCAGATTTGGAACCACGACTTTTTTTGGATGTCTATGTGCCAGGGCGGGGGCGGGGCGCCGCCGGATGACAGTGAGCTCCTCGATCTTATTGTGAAAAACTTTGGGTCGTTTGAGCAGTTTTCGGAGAGGTTCAAGGAAGCTGGCAGGTCCCTGTTCGGGTCTGGGTGGGTGTGGCTGGTGTTGAAGAAGGATGCGAAGCTGGAGATTATGAAGACGTCGAATGCTCTTACACCCATTGTCTGGGATCATATCCCCTTGCTGGTTGTGGACGTCTGGGAGCATGCTTATTATCTTGACTATCAGCATAAGAGACCCGATTACTTGACGAAATTTTTGGATAATTTGGTATCCTGGAAGGTAGCAGAGGAGCGTCTGCAGCGGGCGAAGGCGTTTGTGAACATAGGGGAACCAGTTATTCCCAATTTGTAATTAGGTCCACTGTTTCTGGGGTTCTATAGGCTTCGAAAGTTTTTAGTTACACCCTGAACCCTAAACCTTACAGGCATCGTTGGTGTGCGTTAAATTGCTTCCTTGAAGCGTGGGCACAATACACGATGTTAATATTCTTTGAGTAATGAGAATTTAGTTGCGGTTTCAAGTTTAAAAATCAATTTCCTGGGATTCAGTACTGCATTGCGAATGCCTTCAGGTACGCGATACTGTTGCCCAACTGCCCGATAGGCCTTTGTGCACCATGAATTGTTAGAAGGATTCGTCGTGTCAGTTGAGGTTTATACAACGCAGGAGTAGACCAAGTAGGATGCAGTTATACAAACGTTGAGGCATGAAATCCCTCAAAAACGAACCATAAGATACTGTTTTCTTTTTGTCTTTTTTCTTCCTCTTTTTATTTATTCTATCATAAGAATGAGTCATTACTACTCCGGCACTTGTTTCAATCAAAAGCTTTGTAGCAATTTTGCAACACTAAGATCTGTGGCCTGTCCTCAAATTTTCCCTATGAACACTTTCAAATGCAGTGTGTGTTGAAATGTCCACGAAACTCAAATGTACTTCACGCAATTGAATGAGACACAAGGGCATACAGAATCATGTCCATATTGATCGAATGCATACGTATTCTATAACAAAGCTATTTTTCAGAATAGGACCAAGGGCTGACATGCTCCTGTCTTCCTCAGCTGCCACAAATTACTGTCCATTTCTGCGTTGGGCCCAGGTGGTAAGCGTCTACCAACTGGGCTGCAGCTGAATTCCTGCAACGTTCTACCAAAATAAACCCTCAGAAAACAGCTCTGAACTTGTAGTGTTTATCATCCTTTAGACTGCCAACTGAAGGCATGTGTAGCTAGACCAGCATTGATAAGTTTTGATGACCACAAGGCCCTACAAGTATCCATGGCTTAACCGATGTGGATGAACAAGACATTCTCGAGCAAACAGAAGGATATGAAACTCTATTGGAGTGCACTAGTTAGACATCAATTGCAAGGGAGACGGCAATGAGTAGAAAGTACTCTTTGTGAACTAGGATAAGGAAGCACTTGCAATGGTTCCATGCACAAAAGTTATGGGCGCTTGGTTTGAAAAGCTTATTATGTAGAAGAAACTCAACACGTTTGAAGAGGATCAATCAAATCCCATGACTCACTTGGAATGAATGGCACCAAATGCCACTTGACTTTGAATTCAACAATTTGCAACAATTCACTTAATTATATTTAATCCAATATTTTATATTACTAAATAACCTACAAATCTTTGTAAGTTTTTGCTCAAACCAAAGTTGAAACAATTAATTAATGCCTCTTGGATCCATCTTGAATTAAACCTTGCAAACATTAAAACTTTTCTTTGCTTGTGTTATTAATTTGTAAGTTGCAGATGTGATTTATATTTAATAAATAAGTAAAATATCCTCCATTGTTACACCATTATTCTTCTAGAAAATTCTTCTAGAAAACACTTCTATTTGGAGAATAATTATAGAAGGTATCTTATATAGGAAAGAAGTGAAAAATTGAATTATCAATAAATTGAAATCTTGTTTACTTCTTAAGTGGCAATATAAAATCGTTTAGAAGAATCAAGACCAAGATAGAGTGTTTGAGGTTCAATTGGATGAACCATGGTCACTCATATAGATCTTAATAAGACCTTGGCTTGTAGCTTTGTCATTAGTCAACTCAAAAAACCGCTTTTTTACTACAATATAATTTTATTCAAAGGATATAATTTGATTTATAGGACTGTAATTTACCATATATGTATGAAATTATAATATGTCAATAGCATTACTGTATTTCTAAAATTTACTAAATTGTTATTAAATTTAGTGTATGACTAATTTGTAAAATATAAGCCACCTTCTATCTTCTTTATATTCACTTCAAAGTTTTGTTTTGCTTTCTAGTATATTATTAGTATTCAATAGATCATTTTGATTTACTTCTTGCTTTACCTATTTTTTTGAATGATGATATATATATTATTTAAGTTTTTTTTTTTTTTTTTTTTTTTTTTTTTCTGATTTTTTTTAAGGTGTTTGTGAGAAAGAGAAGCAATTATAAAATTAGAACTTATCCTAAATATACTTATTATTGGAATATTATTTTTAAAAAATGGTAAAACAAACCATTCTAAAAAAATAAAAATATCATATAAAAATAAAAATATTGTACAAGCTTTGTTAAATTTTTATTGCTTTTTAACCTACTTAGACCTTATTTACAAGTATAGATTACAAATTGAAAAAAACCAATTGAAGTACATTTAGCTATAATTGCAATATTAAATAGCTAATGTTTCTGATGTAGTTTTTCAATATGGTATTAGAAAAGCTACATTGAGTATCTATAATTTATTCATTATAAATGCATTATTATTGGAAGATGAGTTATTTTTAAAATTTATTAGTTGGTCTCAAGGTCCAAGATTATTAGACATAATTAGTAATTTTTAAGATATAACAAATAATGATCAAATGTGTGGTAGTGTAGATGGCATCTATATTAGACTTCAAGAAGTAGTTAAATTGGCTCTTATTTCAATAGATTAATAAAATTGACATGACAATTATAATATTAATTTGTAAGTTATTTGTGATTCTAAATTATTATTTTCATTTTTTTTTTTTTTTTTTTTGGCTTTAGGTAGTATTCATGATGCAATACAATTTAGATCATCACCATTATATTGATTATTGATGCAAAGACAAATCTTGCAAGAATTATTTGTTTATTTAGAAGATGTATCAATAAGACCATTCATTGTGGGTGATTCAACTCATCAACTTCTTATTAATGTCTAAATTTTTTTCACATAACGTGAATCCTATAACATTGACAATAATACATATAACAAGATCTTACCTAGTAGTTGTATCAAAATTGACAATACTTTTGCGCAATTAAAAAATAGATGACAAAAAATAAAATATCTATAATTTTTTGTTTGATATGCATTTCAAGTAATATTATCTTATTATATATTATACAACTTTTTAAAGTTTTATAATGAAAATAATGATATTTTTTATGACCCACTTTTAATATATAACTTCAATATTAATCATTCACCACATAAATGGAATAATGAAGTACAAACTTATATTGTAGTTATTAGGATCAAAGAGAATTTATTTTAAACATGGAAATCTTACTATCTTAAAAAGATATCTAAATTATCTCTCTAATCTCATACTCTAATCTCCAAAAGAATCCCTTTTTTGCCAAGGGTGGCTATTTTTGTACCTTGGGATTTAATTTTGACCATGTCTCACAAATGGTCCTCTTTAGGTATCAATCTAATCTTTTTTATAATAATTTTTATACAAACCTACTCTTAATTCTAATCTAAAGATAATTGCTTTGATTTTTTCTATCTATTTTATTTTATTATATTTTATTTATAGCCCCATAAAATATATAGAAGCCTTTTAATAAAAAAAAGAGCATAAAATATTAAAATCTTAACTATGATCAATCTATTAACTATGAATTTATAAAAAAAAATCTCTATTGATAAAAAAAATAATTTATGTCTTTTTTTATATATTTTGGTCTTCATCTATCCTTTCAACTAATAGTTATGTTACAACATGATACTAAGTAAGAAGCACCAGGCAAGATAAGAGTGAACCAAGTATAGGGGTAGCAAGCATAATACAATGGATATGTTAAAGGCAATTGATATCATAGGCAAGGTAGGAACAAAGGATGTGGTATTTAGGACAAAGTAAGAATAAAGTAGGATAAGAGTGGATAATATTAGACTTTTGTAAGATAGATAAATATATTTTGATAAAAGCCTAGTTTAGAACTTAATTCTTTCTAATCATGTGGAACTTGATAAAGGTGGTCAAAACTATATATATATATTTTCAATAATATTTTCTACATTATGTTTTATATGCTTACTTATATATATATATATATATATATATCTTAAAGAATAAGCTTCTAGTAAGTTAAGTAATTTTTATAATATTTATATATTTATTTATTTTTAGATGATATAATTTTCTTTAAAAGAACAAGAAAATAATTATTAAAGCAATAAAATTTTGTAATATAAAAGGTTTATATGTCTCTTAATGTAGATAATATCTTAATTTCTAATTACCAATCTAATGACTATATTTTCTTTATATACTACAAAAATTAGATAATATATGATATTATTATTTAAAATCAAATAATAGTAATCTTATGTATTTTAAAAATAATTCAAGTAAAATAAATTGATATGTGAGATTCATTTTGCTTTAATTCAAGAAAAATTATTATATGAAAGAAAAAATAATCGGTGTACCAGATTGTTATTGTGAATAAAATAAAAACTTCATAAAGTACAAATATTCATTAATGCATAATATTCCTATTATATATTATTTATTAAAAAAATAAAATTCTAAATAATTAAAATATTCTTAGATAGATTTTTCAAAAATTAGTATAAAATCTAAATTAGATTAAAAATATTTAAGAATATTAAGTATACATTGTTTTTAAAAAATAACACATTATATATTAAAACTTTAGATTCTTTTTTTGATAATTAATTTTATTCTTTTATTTATTTTTCTTCCTTATAATTTTTTTATTTTTAATTTGGTCATAAATAGTTTAATCAATATTGAACTTAATACACACATACACACACACACACACACACATATATATATATATATATATATTAATTTACTTTTCTTGATATTACAAATGTTTAAAAAATTATTACTAATTCTTAAGATTTGTTGTATTTTTATCTAATCTAAATATAAATTACATATGCAATATATCTAGATATAGATATTGTATACTATGAAATTAATTTTCTTACAAAAATATTACATATTACTTGATTTTATGAGTAAATAATAACAACTTCAACATCTATAATTTTTAATTTAATTGAAAAATTAAGTAATAAATAAGATGTTAAATTATTAAAAATAATTAATGTCTAAAAATAAAGTCAATATAAACATGAGGTGGAGAATAATAATGTAGCTACATAAGAGCCAATAAACTTATTAACATATAAAGATCTATTATGTATGTAAGTCATATACTATTTATAAAAAATAAGAATAATTAAATTAGTTATTTTTACTTAAATAATTAATGAGATCTTTTAAAAAATTCTAAAATCCTAAAATAAAAAAATAATAGCAGTACTCAATTAACTCCAAATATAAACTTTTGTATTATAAAAGTTGTGAAAAAACATTTATGGTTTTATTACAATATCTACAAATTTAAAAACTTACAATTGTAATAAAGTTAATTTCCAGGATAATTTTATTTAAGAATTAAATATATTTAATATTTTAAAATAATTTACTAATTATTCTTTGATATTTCATGTCTTACTTGTTTTAGTCTCTCTTCTTTTACAAATTGTAATTGGTTCATTTTTATATATTTATCCATCACAATCTAATGTCAATTCTACAAATTTAAATGTGGATGTTAATATATTTGATTTTAAAGTTGAATGTTAGTAATGTATTATAAAAACACAAAATACATTGTTGGGTTGCTCGGATAAGTATAAAATAATTTACAATGTAAGAATACAAATAAATAAATATGGAGTTTATTGAAGATTTTTGTGGTTTTTTAAATTAAAAATTAATTAAGATTTTATTATTTTTCATACAATATAAAATATATAAAATAATAATAATAATAACAAAAAAAAATTAATACTTTTCTATCTAAACTGCTTTCAAGAGTGCATTTAAAAATTATAACAACATTAAATGTTTAAAAAATATTTACCAAAAGCAATCAATTATATATATTTATATTTATATTTATGAAAATAAAAGAAATAAAGAAAAGAAATGCCTTCAGTTTCACCAACTGGATGTATTTATGTTTAATAGTCTTGAAGCACATCGAGTACTTTTAGAAAATTGTAAAGATGAAACACTCGTAAATGTAATGAATGCATAATTATTTTTTTTTAGGTATTTAAAATGATAATAAGACTTAAAATGGTGTAACCTAAACTGCTAATCGTTGACTTCAGTATTTGATATAAATCTTTTTTTAACAATAAGTGCCTCAATTTTTTATGATGGTTTGTAATAAAAAGGTATTTCTGTTGCTCATCTTATTACATAAAAATAACATTTTTTAATAAATAATTGGATCTATTATATTTATACATGTCCATGTGTGTATGTAGGCATGTATATATATATATATATATATATATTTCAAAAAATTAATTAACTAATTGATAATTTAGTTACAAACAAATTTTTGAAGTATATTTTTTAAAATGTAACTCAACTTATAATAAAATTTGAAACTTCAATTTTTATTTACTTAGATAAATAAATAAAATTAAAATATATAATAGAATAATAATTTTAAAAATTCTAGTCATATTTATCTTTAAAAAAATATCAAATTGATCAAGCACATATATGTCAACATTACTGGAAGCAATCTTATTGTCTTTCAGTCTGAATATTTCAAAATATTTCACGTACTTTTATTTATGATTTGCTTTAAATTTTTATTTTTATTTCCACCATAAATGATAACTTTTTTTCTTTTAAAAATATTTTCAAAAACCAAAATTTTGGGAATGTTTAATTTAGAACTATTTTCAATTATAAATAAAAACGTAAGTTTCTTTTAGTACTTGTAATTCACAAAAGTGGTTATATAAGTTTAAAAGTCTAGGATACAATACATTTAAATAAACAAAAAATAATAAGATAAAAATAAAATAAAAAACTAAGAGATCATGTGGATTGCAGTAACTTGTGTGTTTGGAACATGTTTTTATAAATATTAATAAATACTTTGAAGTAATAAAAATTTAATAAATTTATGTTTTTCTATACATATCAAAATTGTATGATAAAAATTTAATATACATATCAAAATTATATGATACAAATTAATGTTTTATTTTTAAAATTATAGTATTATTATAATAAGTCAACTCAATCACAGATTTATCTTTCTATTCATTTAGAAGCTGCTAATTATATCAGCTAATAATACAATTTCATTGATTCTTGCACATCAATTCATTCATATTATCTTTCTCATGCACTCTAAATTCTAAATTATTCAATACAATACCATGAATCATGCATCATATTGATAATTGCAATTATTATGGTACAAAGCACCTAAAACACTTAAACAAATTCTTTATAAAAGTCTTGGCAAGCTCATTCTACAAACAAGATGAATCAACATTGAATGAATACATAATATTTAACAAATTGGAACTGCAATGTAGAGTATTCAAACGTCGGTGCTTCCAGAAGATTGACTATCGACAATGAAGAAGTCAAAAAGTCACATGTGGATACAAAAGCATGAGATACAAAATAATAGTGGGTATAAGAGGAAGAGGATAGTTAAAGAAAAAGTATTCTTAGAAGATCAACTCATTCCAACTAGAGGCTACCAAATTCCAACCCTATCAACTTCCCACATTAAAAACAAGAGAATAAACATAAATTCCTTGAAAAAAAAAACAAGAGAGTCTAGTCTCTTCTCCCAAATTGATGGCAAGTGAGTCTCATTTCTTCAAATTGGATAACTTCCAAAGAAAGAAAAGAAAAAAGCAAAATAACACACAGCCCATGTTTTGATTGTTAGCTCACACAAAATTCAGGAAAACCATTAATCTCTTGTCCTCGTAGGAAGTTACATTCTATGACAAAACCCCAAGTAGAGGGTTAAGTAATTGCAACATTGTTTGGAATTTTTCCAGTTACATTTATCCTCCTACTCTGATGCATAATAGTCTATACTTTCTGGCATATGCCTTCCAGCATATACCTTCTGGTGTGTGTATAGTGCCAGAACTCACAAATGGTGCAAGATTTCCTGCACCGTTGTGGGCTACTCCGATCACAACACGTTTTGCCAACAAGCTCGACGAAGCCAAACTTTCAGAGTTCTCAATCACAAGCAGGGGCATGAACAAAACCGCTGCGGTGATTGTTAGGCAACGATGAATCAAAGTGGGAGCTCAATCCGTCTGTCTCAACACAATTCCTTCGCAGCTTTTGTTTCGTAGCGTGAGAGTTCGGAGGAACAGATGGGTGACAGGAAATCGATAACATCGTTCACTCCGCCAGCAAAAAAACCTCAAACTCTACCGACAGTGCTCCAGCACAGCCGCACACTGTTGGGTTAAATCAGCTCAGAATTTGCTGTAGATGGGTCCATCAGGGGAGCCGGCCTAAGTGGTCCATGACCGCTTGACCCGGGTCGCGAGGCAGATTTTAGAGCAGGTTGCGTTGCTTTTCCAATCGCTAGGGGTGCAGGGACCGCATAGAGTGGTGGGCTTGGGGTCGTAAGCTGTGGGTAGAAGCACTGTTTACAAACTACGACCACAAAATTATTTATAAAACGGTGAAGTTCTCACAAAATCCTTGCTCTTCGGACGACGTAGAGAATGTTTAACTATACTCTCTTTGTAAAATCTAGAAGTGAAACTCGCCCTTCAGTTGCTGTGCAAATCATGCACTATTTCGGAGTTAGAATTGAAGCAGGGAAACTTGTTCATCACGTCTAGGGACACAGGAAGGCCGACCGTTGACCACCAACCTGGTCAACGAGAGAGGTCATGTGTGTGCCTTGAATTCAACGGAGTGTTGACGACTGTTCCTATTTCCTCCTTATAATTGTCAATCTGTGACCAGAAACTCAACTGATGTCCTTGAATTTGGGGATAAAAGTTCCAAATCCAAGTCTCTTTGTCAATTTGTCAAATGTTTGGTGCGACCCAGGATCGGCGGAGGAGAACATCTTCAACAAAGCTGATCTCATGGTCGTTGCAATGCACTTCGTAGCACTGTCGGGTGGTTTCAGTGATTGACGCAATGCGGCAATTGACGTCCAATGGATGCCCAGTTTCAGAGAATTTCTGCAGCGGGATTAGGTTGACTTTATTGTGAACAGAGGCTCCTCTCTAAGCACTAGCCCCGCCCCAATCATGTTGAAAAAATCGAGTAAATTTTTGCACTCAGTGTAGTTTGACTGAATCTAATGTTTAAAATTCAATGGAACAGGACTAGATTACCCGCATCAAGCACGCATTTGTAATATATAGATCGCCTCCATCTCCAACTCCATCATCCCCAATCACCACTTCAGAGTTGCCCTGCATTCGATCAGCTGCAGTAGACTTGCATTTCAGTTCATAGTGCGAGAGCTTTTGTCTTTGTGAAAATGGCGCACACTCTCTCCCACACCGAGCTCCTCAACTGCGACGCTGCCGATGCTTGGGAATGTTGCAAGCACTCCGACAAGGTTTTGCCAGACCTTCTGCCCGAGTACTTCTCCAGTGCTGAGATTCTCGAGGGCAATGGCGGCCCCGGCACTCTCCGTGTCTTGCACTTTGGTCCTGGTACATCTCTAATTCCTTTTTTCACTTACCACACGCACAGTCCTCTGTCATCACAACCATATTTGCGCTTACATTACATTCTTATGTGCACTAACTCGCACATCCGTCGGCCCCATGTATCAAAATGTTGTGTTCAACACGAATTTGACTAATTAGGTTCAAGTCATTTCCTTCACTGAATGTATTCTGTTGATTTCACGTAACCTTCGGAGGCACAGTTGGTATGATCGCGTAACCCTCGCAGCATAGATTGCTTTAAATTGGCCTCAATTGAATCCACATTTGTCCTCGTGCAGCCATTCCTCAGGCCGGGGCTGCCAAGGAACGCCTAGACAAAGTGGACGAGGCCACCAAGACGTTGTCCTACACCGTCGTGGAGGGCGATCCCAGGTACACCAACTTCACTGCAGACGTATCCTTCAAATCCGTGGGCGACAACCAGACCGAGGCCACCTGGACCGCCAAGTACGACCCTGTCGATGAAGCAGGACCCCCCGAGCACATCAAGAACATCAGCATCCTCATGTTCAAGACCTTCGAGAAGGCCATCCAACAAAAGAAGACGGTGACGCACACCGAGACTCTGAACGCATCACCCGATGCAATCTGGAAGGCAGTGAAGGAAGAGAACAGCATTCTCCCCGCGGCCATGCCCCAAGTCTTCGAGTCCATCTCATTCGTCCAGGGCAACGGCGAGCCCGGCAGCGTCCGTGTCTGCAAGATGGGCACAGGTATATATACTCCCCCCTCATTTCCATGCTATGTAAAATCTCTTATTCAGAAAAGTTCTTGTCACTGCAACAAGCTAAGAAACTGAGGATTCTCGCGGTCGATAACAATTGTGACGGGGATCTGTGCAGCCATTCCCGGTGGCGGTGAAGTACTGGAGCGATTAGACATCCTAGACGACGGAAGCAAGGTAGTAGGATGGACAGTACTGAAGGGCGACCCTCGATTCAAGCACGTCTCCGCAGTGTTGAAATACGCTCCGGGACCGAGCGATGGCACGACAACTGCAACCTGGACTGCCACATACGTACCAGTCGAAGAAAACGGCACACTGGAGAACAAATTCGTTGTGGCGGTATGGAAGGCGCTCGAGGCTGCTGCCGCCGCTTAAAATGTGCAACGGCACTGGTGGAATAGAGCTCCCAAAGTTCGCAATTGGTGCCGGAATCCACCGCAAGGCCGCATTTTGTCTAGCTGGGTTGCAGAGTTGCAGCGACTGATCGCCATCGCCATCGATCTGGCCGAGGTGGCCGCACCCCTTCAGCATTGCTGATTATCGCCAATCTTATGGTCTTACATAATCCGCTATAGTGCGTTGCGTAGATACCCATCATGTCGATAAGTCACCGAGTTTAATGAGCATATTTTAGGTTGTGTATGAATCATTCAATGTGCTTGCTTGTTAAATTGTTGGTGGGCGGTTCATCAGCCGAGTTGTTTGAGGAGTTTGAAGTTGCTGAGTTGTTACAAGATTACTACTTGTTGCATTTGTTCCAATCAGTGGTGGTTGTTGGAAATAAGAGAAATTTGGAGAGATTTGTGAAAGCAAAGTTGTGCCTTTTTTTTCTTTTTTCTTTTTAATTTGGGTGATTGTAATTGTAAAATCATCAACTTTTTTCTACAATCACTTTTATCACATTAGTTTTGTAAAGTGTATTGATGTAGGTTAAAAAAATAAAAAATGAAGACATGTTTATAAATATAAAAGTTCAAAAGTGCAAATATAAGTGAATACTTCAAATTTCAGAAATAATATTTTTTTAAAAATATAGGTCAAATTTGAAATTTAATGGTGCAGTATGTAGTTCAAAAAATATATTTTTTAATACAAATGTTTAATAATAATAATACTAATATAGTCAATTAAACAATTTTTATTGAATCAAACAACAGCATAATATATTTCAAGCATACATTTACCAATTATCAATATAATCAAATTATTAACTTATATTCTAGAAAAATTGTCATAGATGTCTATGTTACTTAAATAAATAGAAGTTAACACAAGCAGAGACAACAAATGGTTTAAAATCAATCCAATGAGTTTGTCTGTTGTTGGACTTGATTCAAATTAATTTGGTGTATTTCTTGAACTTATAGGAAGCAATTTCAAATCAATTTTGAATCAATTCAAATAAATTTGACCCTAGAAATACATCATGTATTTTACTTGCATACAATTTTGAATGTTATAATTTTATACAAGTTTGATGCTCATTGCTTAACCATGATGTGGGAATTTGATGACATTAGTCAATTCAATAAATAAACATATCTAGTATGATGGATTCAAAAATGTATACCAGATATATAAACACATGTGAATTTGTATGTGAGCTATTATTGTCTTGTATAAATCTCCTGTGAATAAAGTATGTCTTTGGTTTGAAATCTACTTACAAGGTGCATTCTTATTTTGTTGAGTTTTTTTTTTTTTTTTTTTTTTTTTTGTTGTATATGTGCAACATGTTGTGGATCTACATTCATTATTCTAATTAATAATTTTTTTGTATAATAAAAATTTAAAAATAAGACAATAAAGAAGTGGAATTATTACAAAAGATATTAGAGAGATAAATTGTAAATAGAATTTAAAAAAAACTAATCATCCATTATTTAATGGCACAAAGGCATTGGAAGCATCATAGAAAAAGGAAATTGATATTTCTACCTAGGATTGTGTTGCACCTACCACATTGTTGTTGTTATTGTTGTTGTACTTTTGTGAGTTATTCAAAGTTGTTGTTGTCTTTGTTTTCATTGACAATGGGATCTAACATAGTGGGGATTTTTTTTGGTAGCAAGGTCCAACACCTTTGCTCTCACTACAATTCATTGGGCAAAGGTCTTGAGAAAGTATAAATTTTTCTTCCAAAACACCCAAGTAAAGTTTTTCTTCCAAAACATCCAAGTAAAGTTGATGCTGAAATGCAACAAGTCATAAAACCACAATAACAACAACATTAGCAATGTAGTGGGTGCAACACAATGTTGGGTGAAAATAGTAATACTTTAGGTGGAAATATCAAATTTGTAAAAAAAATGGTAGCAATTGCTATTCTTTCTTTTAAAAATAAGTCATATATATAAGAAGTAATACATAGCGCTATGTCACATGACATATGCTTTATTAAAAATAACAAGTTAGTATGAAGCAAGAAAGAAATAAATTTAATATTAACTCTCAAAATTTGATGTATATCCATTTATAGTATTTTTATAAATTTTATTTTTAGCAAGATTAAAAATTAGCTATCAACATATAAGTTTTAAAATTATAATTTTTGAAATTGTTAGATAAACCACCTAAATTGTATAAAACTTCATTTTCTTAAAATTAAAGTAATGATCTTTAAAATAAAAAAAATATAAAAATAAAAAATTTTAAAGGAGATATTGAAATACAATATATTTATACTACAATCTTAGAAGGCATTCTTAGATTTTAACTACATATAGAATTAATGAAGACTAGTTGTATATAGAATTAATCAAGACTAGTAATATATAGAATCAATAAAAAAATTATGGTTAAAATCATTTCACAAATCTTGGATTTTACTAACTTGTAAACTAATTTGGAATATGATATTTTTTTGTAGAACTTATCCCTAGAAGAGAAATTAATATTATAAATATCCATTCTATATAAGTAAATAGAAATAAATAGAAATATATTAAATAGACAATATCTTCCTTAAGAAGCATTAATGAAACATCTTAAATATAAATTGGATCTATAAATGTCCAAAAATGCGTCTTTTTTACATTCTAGTTTTGATTCAAGACGGTCTAATTTCTTTGTATTTAACAATAGATATTTTAGTAATTTTTATTTCAAAAATATACTTTTATATGATCTACTTTATTTATTTAAGATATATTTATAGTTGTATATGAGTATATTATATTTTTAGAAATCTATTTAGATTCATATTCTTAAAATAAATAATTTTAAATATAAATTTCCATACAAAATATATTAATATATCTTATATATATCATTATTTTTAAATAATTAAATTTAATATTATGACATACTAATTTGATTTAATGATTATTTCTACCAATCTTTAAATATTTTATTTACCAATTACTTCTTATCAAAATTTTATTATAAATTTTATTGATTTTCTAATTTTTATTTGATTTTATAATGGAGTATATATATGCATAATTTTAATAAATCATATAACTATTTAATATAAATAATATTTAGTAGAAATAATATAAGCTTTAATATATATTTTTTGGTAAGAATAATAATAATAATAATAATATTTTTAGACTCAATTTATATGAAATACTTAATGCCATTTAAGTTTTGTGAACTAAATTTTTGATATATTTTTTAAAAATTCTAATTCATATACAATATTGCTTTA
The DNA here is from genome assembly GCA_036785485.1 of Physcomitrellopsis africana. Classification (NCBI taxonomy): domain Eukaryota; kingdom Viridiplantae; phylum Streptophyta; class Bryopsida; order Funariales; family Funariaceae; genus Physcomitrellopsis; species Physcomitrellopsis africana. Next base: position 130,868 of record JAWRVF010000203.1, on the reverse strand, counting down.
AGTGTCTTTCATTTCATTGGCTTCATTATTATTATTATTATTATTATTATTGCTTCACTATTTGATATTTTAAAAATTATATATTTTTATTATATTTTATTGAGTTTTGATAATTTTTTCAAATATTTTGACCAAATCAACTCTTTCTGTTAAAAATACCATATATTTACAAATCGATATTAAGTCATTTAAAGCAATTGCATTAGTAATGCATATATTAAAACTCCTCATTATGAAAAATAGTTATCTCATTAATAGTCCACTCTTCACAAATATCGTTAAAAAATAATATAAGGTTTCCACCTTGGTACGGATTTTTAAAATTTTAAAAGAATTAGGAGAAAAGGAGAAGAAGAAGAAAGTAATTAAACATACTAGAGTCACTGACAATAAGAATGGAGGAGAAGGATCAGAAGCAGAACGGATGCCACCTCAGCAGTACTAAGTACAGGTGGTAGGTAGCTACACGGCCACGTTGCAGGTACCCAGCCACCGTCTCCAGAGGGAACGAAACACGAGGCCCATCGGAAGTTGCCCTGGTTTTCGTTACCTGAATGGAATCGTTGCCGTCAACAGATGACGCCCATCTTTATCGTTCCTCCCACGCTTCTCGTCCTCGGCCTCCGACCTCCTCCATTTGCTCTGCTGTCTCTCTCCTTGCTAAGGAGTAGAGCTTAGATCGCACTTGCAGGCACACTGTGATTTTCGTCGGTTTGGTGGTTGGAATGATGTACCACTGTTATAGGATTGCTGCGCCGATCCTTGTCTTAGGATGGTTTGAGTTTTTATACCGCTGAAAATGAAGTGCTAGTTGAGAAGATCGGCGGAGGTGATGTTTGCTGGTAAGTTGAGAGTTGAGCTCTTGTGTTTTTTTTCTTTGAGTTTTGAGGTTTAGCGTGCGAGGACAGAGCGGATGGTCTAATCTTAGCAGGTAAAGCGTTTTCTTGGTGGAGATAGGCGGGCGAAGAGGATGCTGTGGTCTTGTTTAGTGGAAAAAATTGCCTGCCGGATTGGTCGGGTTGTTTCGTTGTTTTCGATTTGCGAAGAAAAGTGAAGTTTAAGTTCTTGAAGGGCTGCATGGTCCTGAGAAATCTCTGGATTCTTGTCGTTTATTCGTTTACAGCGTTGACTAAGATTGCGGTATTTGGAGTGGTTGAAGTTCGGTTGGATAGTGTAGAAAGGTGGCTTGTTAGTACCTGTGTATACATTTGTGGTTGAGGTTTATGCTCTCTCTGTATACGCTGTTCTACCGTTCAGTGGAGTTGGCTTTCTTTTTGTGTTTCTGTTTGTTAAAACATTAAAATCATGTGCGCCGAGTCGCTGTGTTTTGAATTCTTGATTCCGACAGAAAGTTTCGCTTGAGTGTTGGAGTTAGAGAGCGTTTGGTATCGTGCATACTGGAGGTTTATACATAGTTTGTGCCAGCATTTTGTAGTACAATTTTTTTTAGGTTACGTTCGTTTTAGAATCCTCGAACCCTTGCATATTGATTAGTGACGAAAAGTTGCATAGAGCGTAGTTTGCGTTGTTGCTATGTGTAGGGCTGCATAAGGTGTCTTTATTTATACTTGTGCAGATTTCTCTCTTATTGCAAGAAGGCGTAGTTCAAATAATAGGTTTTTCATTTTATTTTATTTTTGAGGAAATGGTGAATTTGCTATGTGCACTAAGCGGATCATTACCTCCGATCACTTTCCTTGCAGCAATATTTCATTTGGCAGGCTTTTTGAGCTATATTAAGCCCCCTTCTTGGTAAATTTGCCACTGACGTCTACTATACAGTGATTCAAAACAGTCGCTTCCGGCTTAAATAGTTCACTCTTCATGTTTTGTTGACTGTCTCATAGAGTAGTCGAAACAGTTAATGTTAATTACTTACTTCTATGTCGATTGCTGAATGTGCCTTGAACCATCCCCTCTGTTACTCTTTCTTTCCAACTTTGGCTCTGTTTCTGCAGCATGCGCTACTCATCCGTTTGATAATGCATGCTGCATCGTGTGCAGCATGTTTCAGACCTGACATTGCTTTGTTATTCTTTGTTCTCGTTTCTTAGTTGCATTCTGCCGCATTCCATAATTTGCAGTATCAGTGTACATCTTATTTTAAAATAGTCTGCTCTCTCGCCTTGTAGTAAAAGATATCGGACAGTTCTCGAATAACTTATTTTCAAACTGGTTGTAGTTGTGCTTCTAACTAAGCGTACGCATGACCATTCGGTTCAGCGGTTGTCGATGTTTTCATGGTTTGATTTATAAACTCGTTGCCTGTCGACTTCTATTGGCTTTGGATTTCGGATTCTAGAATGTAGACCATATATTGAAGTCTGCTTTTGAGTACTCTCTCGTCATGGACCTTTGACATTTCATGCTTCAATCTGACTCTGATTTAACCTCAATCATTTAAACGTGTCGAACTTGTGTACTCAGGTCTTCGACGTTCGGTATTTGGTGTGCGAGCTATTCGGTGAGGAACTTGCAGAGTAGGTTGATGAACTACTGGATCTGGACTAGCAAGACTCTGAAAGTGTAGACTTAGCTAATTGGAAAGTCGGACAATTAGATAGGGTAGTGGCTTGACTGTAACATTTCTTCTATAGCAGAGAGTTGCGAAATAATGGATTGCGAGGATGTAAATGAAGATACCAATGGACTTCAACGGGAAAGTGAGGATTCACATGAGGATGGTGGACAGCAAACTAGGCGGAGGCGTACAGACATTCCTCCAAAAGTATGCTTTTGTATTTCCTCCCACAGACCAGTGTTCTTAAATTTCTCCTTTTAAATTTGAGAAGTATTTTTTTTTATTTTTATTTATTTATTTTGTAACAAGACCTTGGTTGGTTTTAACCGCAGGTGGTGAAGAAGACGAAAGAAATAATTAAAAAACAAGCAACCGTGATTGCTAAGAGCGCAGATGAACATGAAGATTTTATTGCGAAGGTAAGGTTTCATGAGCCATTTCGATATTTGGATATAACGAGCTCTCACTTAATTATTCTTGTGCTGCAATTTTTTTGACTTGTACTGATATGTGGTCTTTGCTTTTGTTTGTGAGTATGCAGATTATGTATTGCTTGGGTGTTGTCTCTTTTGGAACATTCTGCTTTCTGTTGGGATCAAGTATGTATTATGATTTTATTCACTCCTTGAATTATTTGTTAGAGCTGAAATCTTACATCTTTCCTAGTTGTTGGCTTTGGTGATAATCTTTTCTTTTATTTCTGTGAAGGATATCCATTTTTGGGCAATTCCCATTTGGATTACTAGCTACTTTGTTTGTACTGAATTGGTTTTTTTTTAATCCTGATCAGGGCCTGATGCTATCCCTAAATTGTACTGCCTCTTTTTTATAACTGTGGCACCTTTGAGATGGATCTACTACCGCATGAAGAAGTGGCACTATTATTTTTTTGTGAGTTTACTCAAGTCCTTCGCTACAATTTAATTGCTTCGTCAAGTGTAGAGCTCAAGGTTCAGGGTCTTTTACCTATACCCCACGTGGATGATCGAAGTGTTGCTCATTGAGGCTGTACCTTGGTTGATGTAGTTCTAGGACTTAGTCGAGCAGGGTTTGAAAGTGATGGTGAAGTGTCTGATTGTTGTCTGCGTTCTATCCTTTTCTAGACATCCGAGCTCACTTTGATGATTGGTTCTGTATATCATCGACATTTATAGTCCGTCCTCACATTTCATAGTTGTTAAAGTCTTTCATGTAACGAAACTTTTGATATTTTTATCCATACTTGACATCTTTAAAGTGCGACCCAACATAGAATTGACAAACCAGAGTTAATGATTATGGTCTTTAGGTCCTATCCTCTATAGCCTTCTCTTCTCATCGCAGCATCAGAGCCGATGAATATTTATTAAATCTTCCGTCATAGTGTGGTTTTACATTACGCTTTAAACCCCACCCCCCTTGCTTTCACTCATTTTAATTCCAGATTGCTCATATGGGAGCCATACCTATTGTTCGTTATGTATGCAGGACTTTTGCTATTATGCCAATACTATTTTCGTAGTGATGCTTTTATACTTCCCTAAGAATGACAAGCTCTTTCTTGTTTGCTTTTCATTTGCTGAGGTTAGTCCCATCTCCACCGAATACCTTAAATCTTTTTTACCGATCATGTTGTTCCTAAATCTTGTTATAACGAAGGACGTAGTAGCCTCTTGGTAGTTCATACTGACGCTGTCTAATGGGACCGCTGACGTATGTCTCTAGGGACCGCTGGCATGGGCATTGATCGTTTGGCGCTGTAGTCTTGTCTTCAGCTCCTTTGACAAGCTCGTTAGTGTTCTCATCCACTTACTCCCAGGTAAGTATTTGATATGAGTTTCTAATATTCGTTGATTGCTTATCTGAGGTTTGTTGCTGTTTTTCTCTTTTCATTTCGTCAGACCTTCATGGATTTTTCTTGCTTTTTTCTCTTTTTTCGTACGATTTTTAGCTGTGTTGTATATTGTTATATTACATTAATACGCAATTCTTGCAATTTCATTTTTCTGCCTCTTGTTCTGCAATATCTTTATAAGACGTTGATTGAGTGTACTGGATTAATTGATTACAGTATTCTTTTTGCAGGCCTCGTCTTCTACATTATAAGGTGGTGGGATCCGGCTAGTTTTTCTCATCATGCAATTGATGACACAGGTCCCTGGCCAGCATACCCTCTGCTGGAGAATAATCAGCAGTTGTGGACGTGGCTTTTTGTTGTCCCCCTCATCGCTTACACTCTGTGGCAGTTGTTGTATCTACTTGTTGTGAACGTGTTGAGGCGGCAGCGATTGCTCAACGATCCGGAGGTCATGACGTCATTTAGGTTGATCTATCTGCCTGCTTATACACCCAATGATCTCGTTTCTGCTTGGATGTTAATTAAATATTCTTGTTTACCTCAATTCAATTCAGTTTTCACACGGTATATTTTTGGAAAGAAAATTTAAACAATCCTCATCATGTGTTCGTTCTTCGAGCAGAGAATTATCGCGAAAGGCACAAAGATCGAATAATATTTGGTGGCGTCTGAGTGGGGTGTTGGGTGACAACAATCGCGTACTCATGTATTGCATCCTTCAAGGTATATTTACGATTCTCACTATGGGTCTAACTGTTCCGCTCTTCAAGTCGTACCGACTTCACACTGTGTTCCAGTGCTTGAAGGTCGCAGCTAGTGTTTGGAATGGTGGTATATTCTTCCTGGATGTAATGCCTAGGAAGATGGATGCCAAGAAGAATAGAAAGTCCAATGCCCCCAAGTTTCCAGTTTCTCTGAACAGTACTGGCTTGCCATTAGAAGGTGCTTCAGGTTGTGATCCACATCTCTCATCTGATCGTAAATCTAGTGATGGAGAGTCAGGTAACAACACCGATTAGGAGCTCTCTTCTCTTTCAATGTGGGCGCATAAGAATCTCAAATGGCTGATTTTGTCTGTAAATTGTTGTATTGATTTTCTGCACGAAGGTTTGACAGTGTTAGAGCTTCCTATTATGTGTTGCTCTAATGCCTGACAAGCGATATCTATGATTATATCGAGATGTTTTGGTGTATTGTAGACGAATGAAACGTTGAAACTGTGATCTAATCATGTTTAAACCCGGTCTTTCAAGATGTATGCATACCAGGCTGTGTCTGGATGATTTTACTGATGTTTAGAATGCTGCATTTCGATATTTATCTTGTCGATTGGCTAGGTTGGTTTCACAGAGATAGATGAGCAATATCTTGACTTCTAAATTTGATGACCCTAGAAACGCATGTAACGTACCACATTTTCGTAAGCAATGCTGCACTCTTCTAAAATGTTAAGCTTGTATTATAAAATACATTATAAAACCTGTACATGATTAAAATGTCAGGAAATAAATTAATCCAAACGAGTGAGAATGAGGATTTCAAGCACCTTAATATTAAAATATGAATGATTGTCAAAAATATTGGGAGCATACACATAGAGGTAGACATCTCATAAATAAGCATAAGAAGCACGGAATATTTTTATATGATTCAGTTTTGACAGCGTTAATGTGACACATTGAGAAATGAACAATTTAAATCAACAACTTCAAGATTTATAATCAGTTATTTTTCATCATATCATATATAAACATATTGCTACTGGGTAACAAATATATAGATCTGTTTGTATACTCAGATAATCTTGTAAGACATATTTTAAATTTTCAATTGAATGCTAAATACTTCATTTTTGTAATTATTTCATTTGAGTGCACATTTTATATATCACAAATGTCTTGTTGTGTTGAATCATATTTAATACATACCTCAAATGAAATTATTCTTTGTTTTAATTTTATGTAACCATATTGATTAAATATAATTTTTAAAAAAATTATTAAAATTCACAACGAAAGAAATGGTATTCATTAAACACAAATGTTGCACACATGCAATATATGCATGATTTATCACAATACATAAATTTAAGATTGAAAAAAATGAAGAAGCTTTAATATCTTTTTGTTTGGTTGATTAACTGTCTATTCTTTTGATATATCAATAATATGTTATACAATAGAATATCTCATTTCTTCATATTCAACAATACAACAAATATTTTAATTACAAATTTGAAGAAAAATATGTTCCAAAGTATTACAACACATGACAATCGTTTACAATATTTGATGAGAATGTCACTTTAAATTCATAACTTCATTTAAAGAAATTTTTTTATTTGCAAGGTGCATTCCAAGGTCAACTAATCCCACTAGAACATTACAAAACTCCCACTTTGACAAAATTGCCCTTAGTCTTGACTGTGGATGAATACCCATAAGATTGAGTTTTCAGCAAAACATTTCTTTGGATACAAATTTTTAAATGTTGGGAATGGATGATAATTAAAAGCTTTGGTGCGAGTAGCTAGTAAGGTTCTCAATACACATGCAAAATCTTCCCACACAAGAACCCAAGTGAACTGTTTGAGGACCTGTCAGCATGAAGGGCCCAGCCGTTATGTCTTGCTAGTATGAGATTCAAGGATTGAATGATACCAGGCTTATGACATGGTCTTTGTGTGTTGTTAACGACGTGGCACCACTAGTATTCTGTGATTGCACCATAATGGAGACACAATGGTTAGAAGAAAGTGCTGATTTCTTGACATATTTAGCTCTTTTCGACCTCTCCTTTAATTTCGGCAACTTCCAATTGTTGACTTCATCTATTTGGGAAGAAAATCGTGAAAATCACATCATCTATGACCTTGTCATTCACTTATTTAAGGAGTTTTTGTAGATGAACGTACCATGAGGCCCAAAATCTTCAAGTACTGTCACTGTGTATCTCCTCGTCAGGAGATACTGTTGAGAATTGAGCAAGAGTAGTGAAGAGTTTCAATGGACTGCCAAAGACCCTGCCCATCAATCAAGTCCTTCAAAATGAGTTCGGATCCCACAATCCCAGGTGAAATTCATCAAATCTTCACATCTGCTGGGTATTTTGAGGGGTCAATTAAGGAAATTCTTACAGTGAATTTTGCATTTATTCCTAGTTTAAGCAACATTGTGTTGTTCACTATCTGTTTGCTTGATTCTCCTCCGAACCGCAATTTTTGACAAAGTCTTATTCGATTAAGGTTTAGTATATTACAAGCACAACTATTATGTGCATCTTACCAGTCAACAGCATCTGTTTTAATAACAGGAGTGGCAGCGACATTGAAGTGTGTTGTGGTTCTCAAATGAAGGATGACTCTGCTTCTGAACTGAATTATTGTGCGATGAGAAAGCCATGACATTGAAAGACACTACATATAGTTTTTTCCGCATTTACATTTTTATTTTTGGTGCCATCAGCCCATATGTTAATCAACTGACTGCTAGTTGTAAAACCGACACACCTAATTGAGAAGGCAACTGACCTTGCTGAAGTTCTATCATTAAATTTCCTGCATTACCTGTAGTTTTTGGATGATAAACTGTTCACTGTTTACGGGCGGTTCTCACAATGCTGCAATTTAAGTCGTTTTCTTTACCCTTCCTCATTATCCTTAATCTGTCTGCAATCATCCACTTCCGCATTTTAATGACCTAACATGTAACTAAGTAGGTTTCAATATAATTCGGGGAAATCCTTATCAAGATTCCCGACCGCAACCTCGCCAGAGTACCCAGTTGAAAGCTCTCAAGTTGATAAAATTGAAGTAGGTAAGTCTAGGATTTCCTGAGCACATCTTCAAACGGAAAAGCTGCAAGGATATCAGATAATAACTCAGCAAAGTAAAGTCTGTCACCCATTTTCTCCTCGCTCTACTAAATCTGCGAGCTCCCTTGGTTGGTTCTGAAGATATCGACTGCCACATTTGTATTAGAAGGGATTATTTCTGCAAAATGTATTTTTGAGTATACAAAATCGTAGAACATCAGATAGATATTAATCATGGGTTTTCGTTTGCTTTGCAATACTGATATCAATAAATCTGTTTTTGCACCAGAACTGCATCCCTTTCTTTCGATAAACTACCTTTCTGAACAGTTGCGTTGGTCAAGGCGTTAGCAGGATCTCAGACATGAGGGCACAAATGGCACACCAATCAGCTGACATGAGTGTTGGTGTCAAGGCCTCGATTGGCCTGGGCAGTCCATGAATTCTGTACCTTTATCTGGTTGCACAACAGGTTCGTGTTATCCAGATGTTCTTCAAATCAACCTAAATTTGCATCCAGAACTTAGGATGCTTCACATAGCATGTTCAAGGACTGTTTCTTTCGATAAAGCACACAAAAGTGCATTGTACATTGTAGGATGAATACTTGATTTTTTGTGTTTTGAGCATTGTCACGAACCCAAATAAAAGAGAGCAATAGTGGCATCAGCAAACCATTGACGGGTATTCCCAGATGTACCAACAATGCGTGGACAATATTCATGCGAAACTCAAAATCCGCAGATTCTAGCATCTGCATCTGCGGTGATTGCAATAGTAACTGAAAATTAAGTAGCAAACTTCTTAACAACAAAAAAGAAGAAAAAAGCCAATTTACTTAAACTCCTAAACATGAGAAAAGTGGCTCTACATGGATCTCATAGAGCACAACAGAAAGAAAAATGCGCCTCAGACTGTATTGTTGGATGATGTAACCTAGTCTATTCTCTCCAACAGCCGGTGCAAAAGGTTTCCACTTTCAACACAAAACTCAGACTCGTCTGTGAGATACCCCGCTTTGGTTGTTTGCTTTACATCGCAACCCTACGCGCCATCCAGTATGCCTCTACTGCTACAGAAATTTACACGGCCATCCGAAGAAGCACAGGGAACTGCGGCACTCTGCACTAAAAGAGAAAAATCCATCGAGGGAAGCCAAATGTAACTTATACTCTGAGGTTCGATTCCGATGCCCTTAATCCTTGCTTGTTTTGTGCAGATGTCAATGGTATCAAGGGAGTTTCAATAACCGCTGAAGAATATGTTTGTAAAAACTATAATAACCATCTCTTTCAAACTTAAAAATGCCCTTGTGTCCATGACTTTGCAAACTCGCTGCTGCCATTGAACACCTGGTCCGAAAGCTCAGCGAGAATACCGTTCACGGTGAGTAAGAGAATAGAGGAGCCGAAGATGATCCCTACCACAACCCCTGTGGTGCCCAACACTTTTTGGAACTGCGGCCATTCTACAAGTTTTGTTTCCTCCCATACCCCGCTCCAGAAATCTTTCGGATCAGCAGACTGCTCTCCTCGCCTGATCCGCAGCTGCCTCAACTGCTCCCCAATCTCCTCTGGCGACATCTGCTTCTCCTGCGTCGCAAACTCAGCCTCAGTCACTGCGTCGACGGCCAAGTCATCACGCCCTGATGACGACGCAGCATCTTCTCCGTCGCTAGTGGCTTCAGATGGGGTAGTACCACCTGGCACAGGTGGATTTGAAATGTCTGAAGTTTCTACATTCTCCTGCTTCTGTTTCTGTGCAGCTGGTCGCACACGGAGTGATAAAGGCGGCCGAATCTTGGTACCCTCGATAGCCTTTCCTGTCAGGTATCACCCCGCAACACTAATATTATTCCTCGACCGCATTTGGTATACAATTCCACGAGATATGACATTGGGAATAGTGAATGGCGTTCCCGAAAGAGGATCGAAGGCTACAAATACGATTCTGCGCATGGCATGAGCTAGCCCAAATCTCAATTCCACCACCTCAAAATTCTAATCGACTAGTGGAAGCGACACTCGCCGTGCCAAAAAAAACAAAATTCAGAAGTCTTACCATCTCCATAAAAAAAAAACCTCCACTTCGTCCAGCAGAAAAGTCCATAAACAAGAAACAGAAGAGGAAGCAACAAAACTCTTTCACAAAAGAGACTGAAGACAGGAAACTCACCGGCGAAAAGGGCATACATGGGCTTCCACTGCGAGCTTTGAGAAGATGCAGTGGAGATGGGAGGACACGAGAGCGAGGAGAGATGCGCCATAAGGGCGGAGTTGCAAGAGAGCGCCATCGCCACCTTGATAGCTCCGAATCCAAGGTTTCGCTGAAGCTACTTCACATTCTCATCACACTGCAAGCGAGTGTCTTAACCACACACAGGCTGTGGATGAGCATGAGAGACATACGGTGTAAGTATACCCTTCCAGGGTTCACCAAATATGAGGAGCATACACCCGGATTGGGTACTTTTGACATGGTCAGGGTATAGAAACTGCTAAACCCTAACAGGAAGTTTTGGCCTCCAAACCCACACCAACGGCACCGCTGATTCTCTTTTGCCTTGCTGCTTTCGAAGCTCTAGCGGTAGCGAGGCCAGTTGAGCAGGTTCTGAACGTAATCACGATGGTAAGTGCGAAACTCTTTCATGTTGCGTGTCGGGTTCTGTTCTTGTCGCCGATGGTGCTGTATCAGACTCAATTTCTAGTTCTTATATTTCTCGCAGAAGGCTCTCATACTACATTTAGATGCATTTCTGGGTTATGTGGGAGGTGGACTTATAGTAGATCTGAATAATATTTTTTTGGGAACAACATGTTGGATGTTACTTTAGGGTTTGTTTGGGGTGACTCTGATGGAGGCGGGCATGGGTTTTCTAGGTGAACGTTCCGAAAACCAAGAAGTCCTTCTGTCCAGGGAAGGCGTGCAAGAAGCACACCCTCCACAAGGTCACCCAGTATAAGAAGGGAAAGGATAGTTTGTACGCACAAGGTTTTGTTCTGCCTTCGCTTTTTATCACTTAATGGAGACTTACTGCTCCCTCAATTTCACCTATAACAATCAAAATGAGAAGTTGGAATATAGGGTGTTTTGTTTTCCCAGCATCTAACGATAATTGTCTCTCAGAACTGATAGTATGCATTGGGGACAGTAGCGTTAAGTCCATTGATGTTAATGAGCACATGGTTTTCATATTTAGTGTTCCGCTTTTTTGAGATTAGGGATCAGGTTTTAGAATCTTCATATGTAATCTCGCCTATCCTAAACCTGAATGACGTCAGTTTTTCAATTTTCAGAAGTATAATATCTGATTTTATGGTAGGTAAGAGGCGATATGACAGGAAACAATCGGGTTACGGAGGTCAGACCAAGCCCGTCTTCCACAAGAAGGTATGTTGCGCAATCAACACCTGATGAAGCATGAGCAATTCACTGCCAGAATTATAGGAAGTACCATCAACCCTGTTATCTTAGTGTTTGTGTATTGTATCGATACGTGAACTCCATTGCGTTTTCTGTGATAACGAAATCGTGGCTTTTTGATGATCTGCATGTAATAGGCTAGGTAAGCATCTATGAGCACACCGGATTTGTAGTAACATAAAGTTCAGGTCATCGCTCGCACTGTTAATGATTTCTGGTGAAAAAAAACAGGGCTAAGTCATCTACTCTGCGATTTGTGTTTTTTTTTATTTTTAACCTCAGGCTAAGACTACCAAGAAGATTGTACTGAGGTTGCAGTGCCAGGCTTGCAAGCACGTGACACAACATCCTATCAAGGTAATTAGTCTTTTACGCTGTGTGCACTATGACTTTAACACTGGTGTGCATGTCATTAATGCATAATGATGTTTTGGTGTTCATTCGTGTAACATATGTGTTCGTTTAATTTCACAGCGATGTAAGCACTTCGAGATTGGAGGAGACAAGAAGGGCAAGGGAACACAACTCTTCTAGACAGTGTTGTTAGAATGATCTCCTTTTAGAATGCGGAAAGCAAGATTCAGAGAAAACTGTATGTTGTGGTGATTGGAATTTATGGTTTTAAGATTCTGGATGAAAGATTTGATCGTCCACCTTGCATGTTGGTTCGTGGCGCAGTTTACCTTCTGCTGAAATCTTGTCTGATGGTAAGTTGATTGTCTTTTTTCTAGTTGGACACTTCAAGGAATGTGGAGAATTATAGTTCATTTGATTTGAATGCATCATCTTAGTGGGTTCTCTGCCCAATTTTTTTGATGTGAAAATTTATTGTGTCTCTGCGTAGAAATGAATTGCTTATCACAAATCACGAACTGCGCGTCTGGTTTCTATGGCGAAGTCAAATATATGGTGTAGGTTTTCACAGGTTCCCATGCAGAAATGAAGATTTTTCATAAATCCTCTATCTGTCAACTTTCTGGTTGCGACCTTGCCCTCCCCCCTTCTCGAAGAAACTACGACTGCATCATCAACTGAGTGAAATCCTCCAAAGAAAAAATTGGTTGTACTGTTGACTTCTCCTGAACTAAGCTACAAGGTGGAGGTGCTTGTGTGCCACGTCGGAAACCCTCTTATTTATATCAGCCTGCTTGTGACGATATCACTGCATTCAAATAAATAAAAATTATAAGTAAAGTGAAAAACAATCCTGACACGAATTACAGTATTCCATGCGTACTATGAAGGGCAGTGAAGAGGAGGAGAATGTTAGTGTTCAGAGTAATAATTCTGTTTGTGTGACATCAATATCAGGAAGCAATGTGAATATGCAGAATCTACTTTGCTTATTTATATTTATTTAATCACATATGTTTTTATATATAGTGTTCCCTTGTTAATTAGTATCATTTGTTGTAGAAAAAAGCATTAAATATTAAAGGATATTAATCATCAGAGATGGTTCATTGAAGGCAACATGAAAATCATCCTTGCCAAGGCCCTACAATCTAGGTTGGTTGCTTCCAGTATGGTATTCATGTGGTCCTATTGGCCACATGGCCTTGCCTTGCCTTGTCCAATCATGTATAGCCACATGGCTTTTGTTAATTAATAAAAGTCAATGAAAATCAATTAATTATTAAAAATTAGAGGTTATTAATTATGCTCCATAGAACAAAGTCTGTTTCTAAAATTTTGATTAATTATTAGAGGTCATTAGTTTTGGGAGATTAATTCATGGAAAGAGCATTGTATATTGTGTGAATTGCACTTTCAAAAACATTTTCAATTATTGTCCAATGATCATTCATATATCTAACTTGCAAGGTTGTTTTATCATGTCTTTCATAAATATGTTTGTAAATATACTTTAGTGCATATATAGAAGTGCAAATTTTAATATTAATATAATAAAATATTATTATTTTCTTCAAATATAGATAATATAAAATTATATCTTGATTATCAATTTATTTACCAGCAATATAAAATAATCTTCTATTATTTCTTCTTTAATAAGTGAATAAACCATCTTTATTCATTAATGTGGATTTTCAATAAACTATTGAATATTTTTTTTGACATTCTCTACTTGTCATATATGGTGCTCTTATAGTGTTTGTTCTATATAAACTGTAGACCTTATAATGCATTATAACATTAAATAATATAGTATTATCTTTTTTTGTAGAAAATTTAGTACATATAATATTATTAGCATTTGTTGCATTTCTTTAAAATGCACCATATACCTCAATTGGAGATATTCATGCATCTTTAAAGGATTCACATTTTTCTCTATGTCTTCCTTATTGAGTCTTCTATATATATTAAGAAGATGCTCAAACCTTGTAGCAATACAATCACAAACATGTATATATTAGTATTTTAAATATGAAGTCTACAATATTGTAATAAATACACCGTAGAATTCACCAAGTGGTCATAGATATGGAATAATAATACATTAGTACCAATTTGAGAACACCACATGGTTAAGAGCAAAAATGTACCATGAGATCAATTAAAGGTGTTTACTTACCTTCAAAAGATATACTAATTCATCCATTCCATTCTTACTTGGTCATTTATATATGTCAAGAAGACTCTCAAACTTGGTTGCAAGGTAATCATTCATATATGTACAACAATATTTCTAGTACAAATTCCATGATTTCATGTTGGTGAAAACAAAATGCTCAATAGAGCTCAATTGGTGGTCATAGATATAGATTAACAACACAATCAACACCAATTTGAAAACACCACACAATTGAGACCAAAATGCATTATAAAGCTCAACCCAAAATTCAAAAATATTGAACAACATATTTAGAAAGTAATTAAGGCGTTTACTTATCTTTAAATTATATCACAATTGTTACATATGTTTGTTGTTAACTTATAATTGATTTTAAATTGCTCTTACTTTGGTAGTTTTTTTTTTTTTTTTTTTTTTTTTTTTTTACTTTGTTGGACTTGATTCAAATTATACAAGAATGTTTAAAAAATCCAAAGCAAGTTTGGGATAGCATGGGGTTAAGGAAGTCATCCAAGTTAATAAAAATTAAAAAAAAAAAAAAAATCTCATTTTTTAATTTTTTTTACTATGCTTAATCTACATAAAAATGAAGTATAAATTTGAACCAAAATAAAAATATACGTTTAAATATTATTTTTAAAAAAAATTCAATGATACATCAAAATTTAAAATAAATAACAATGACATGAAAGTTATATCACTTCAAGGAAATCTATGGTTGAGAGTATAATATAATATGAAAGTCAATCTTAGGTATTTACTCACCTTTGAAGAATATACTAATTCTTCTATGTCTTCATCACCTAACCTTCCACTTATGCAACAAAAGTCCTCAAGCTTGGTTGCAAGGTAATCATAGGCATGGACACATCACCAAATTCAAAGACAACACATAGGTGAGAACAAAAATGAATAATAGAGCTCAACTAGAGGTTTTCACTTATATATGTTCTTCAGTATTGAAATCATCTCCTAGTAAACTCTTCTTTATATAAACAAATTCCCTTTTTTTTCATGCATACATACTTTGCATGAAATACATGTATTAACTCCTTATTCATTTAACTCAAACTCCTTATTAAGTACATCCCTTCTCTACTTCAACTCCATAAACTCTTCACTTAAAATACATAAGCCAAGGGGAAGACTAGTTTACCCCCAACAAATTATCTCACTTAAAATACATAAGCCAAGGGAAGACTCATTTATCCCCCAACAAATTATCTCCCTAGTCACTTCCACTTTATATGTACCTATACACTCATGTATGTAGCTGGGCTTGATTTGATTGAAAACATGCTGTATGTGCTTCACAGCCAACTTGTGTATTGTGCTTGAATTCTGTGCTATATGTCAAGTGCAGGAAACAAGTCTGAATGGATTTTGTTATGGCGGCCATGATGCAAGTGTACATGCAAATTCAGACCAGTAGACAGTCGGCAGTCAGGGACACAACATTCTGTCCACACCCTTGTTCCCAGCTTTCAACAGTTCCTACTATGCATTGTGTATGTTTTGGGTGTAGCAACATACACTCTTGTTAAAACTCTTGTCATACCAGTCTGAGTATGACAAGAGTTTGACAACCATAATGGGAAAAAATTTAGCACTAGTCTGAATATATATATATCTATATATATATATACATTTGTTGTGTTAGTTCTCCATGTTGTGTAAGAATATTCCTCCAGATCAGTGTGTGATTGATGTTCTTGGAAACTACCCATATTTGCAATGGATTTTATATCGATGAAAATCCAAATTTGACGCAGCTTGTGGAATTTCAGAAGCTACGAATGTTTTGCATAGGATTCCAGCCGGTTGATTCTTTGTTGTGTGACTGGAATAATAAGGTGTCTTGTTGTTTTCGATCTGCATTCTCGGACCGATGTCAAACCAATTTTTCGGGAAGATGGAACCATTTTAGCAAGTGCTTGCTGAAATTTGTGAGTATCAAACTTGCGTGGATATTCTGAGCTAGGAATTGGATTCGAGATAAGCGGGGTTTGGTAATTCCGACGTCGATTATATTACCTCGGCCAAACTTTAGCGTTGGACCCAGTCAGTAATCTGCTGCCAAGCAATACACCACGCTCTAGAAAATGCACATTTTTCGATTGTGGGTAGCGCCGAAAATGCTCAAGTCACCTTTGAAACCAGATTATGCAACGACTTCGGTCGAGGAATCCGGTGAGATGCCCCATGATGTAGGTGATCGTCCCACGGTGGTGAGTGCACAGAGTGAAATTCCAGGAACACTCGTGTGTCGCGTGTCATCGCATACTTGCCGTGTGTGAGGACCTCCTGCGCAATGTTCCTGCAGGGTGTGCAACCTAGATCAAGTCTCGCGTCGTTTGCGCTTTTCGTTGATGCAATGGAGATGTATCCACGTATTTCCAGAGGAAAATCATTTGTAGAGCCGTCATCCGGAGTCTCACTCGACCCTAGTAAATGACCCTCGTTCACTTTTAGGGATAACCGAATTTGTCCCTTCCTTCTTTGTCCGTTTTTTTTTTTTGTTTTTTTTTTTTCCATCCTTCTTCGTTTTGGTGTACGTGTGGTACGTCCGGCGGTAGCATGTCTGAGTCAAACGCTGCTTTGGTTTAGAAAATGCTGAGCACGGACTCTTTTGTGACAGAAAAAAGGCATAACTTAGTGTTTGCAACGCTTGTGTAATCATGCTCGTAGAAGGGTTTTGCATTCAGCGGTCATATTAGAATGAGTTGGGAGTTGTGAGCAAACCCACTGGGGGGTTTTGTTGACTGAGCGCTTGGCACATGTTTACTGCCGTTTTTCGAGCTGAGAAGGATTTTGGGACGGAGCGCCACTGCAGCATTATGTGAAAGCGCACTGTGGAAGCTAGAACGTTAGAACGACGTGGACTTTGGGCGGACTTGTGTTCGAGGGAGTTTGTGAGGGTTTATATATTCGAAATTGTCTGTGACGATGGTCACTCAAATTTAGGTTTCTTGGGGTGCAAGCAATTCGTGGGCTGGTCTCCGTTCATCTGGGTCGGTTTGTAATCTTCCTGTGGTATGTTATTCCGCCAAAATGTGCTATCAAACCGCGAAGGCGGTTCAGAAGCTAATATGCATAAATGGTCGGTCAGATAATTTTCTTGGGTGAATCTTGATGCTCAGGGTGCTGAGTTGGTTTTGACTCTCCGCAAGTTGAATAATCGTGACTGAAAATACCTGGTTGGCGAGGTTGAGTCGAGATTGAGTGGACCTATCTTTGAAGCTTAAAGCGTTATCAGCTTGCTTTGAAGGTCATTTATGCACTGAATCTTTTTTTTATCGGGTCCACAGTGGGAGCAGGCTGGTAATGACATTGTAATTGCAGAGAGAGAGAGAGAGAGAGAGAGAGAGAGAGAGGGAGAGAGATGGAAAATGGGACAGGTCATCTCAGTGGCTCAGGACATCAAGGTACAGAGGATGGAGACCCAGCTCGAATTGGTGATCACCCACAGGAGTTGACCGATGTGGATCTCTCATCTTCCCCTCGTACTCTGGTCCGGCAACATGTCGCCGGGCTACATACCCCTCGGTCAGTTGCTGCATCTTGAATTAAAGCGAAGGGGTATGATTTACATGGATGTTTGACGATTATTACTTTTCTTGGGTGAATTGAAACTTAGATTTAGTCGAGAGACCTAGAGTGATATGGATTATTGTATTGTTGCATCGTGAGCAGAAAGTTACCATCGATTAGAACCCGAGAATCAGAGAGTCGAAAAGAAGCAGAAAATGGCGATATCGATGGCGAAGTTTTCGATCGGACTGAAAGAGAAACTTTTAAGCTTGAGCTTTATCGCAGTGATCCCCTGGTGGATGTCAGAGGGCTCAAAAGGTGATTTCCGATGCACATTCTACTAGTTTGGCTTCAAAAGTTTCATCGTATGCTCAAAAGAAATCATATTCAAACTACTTTTGTACACCTGAACATAGCGTTGTGTACATGAAGTGTGACCAGAGGAACTAAATGTTTTTAGTCACTCACAACGAACGAATTTGTGATACAATTATGGCACTGTTTTCAGACTCTTTTTCTATTTTGTGATGCAGTATGGGAGGGCAGCAAAATGCAATGCCTCACAGCCCTAGGGACCCGGAGGATTACCCGATGGATGGTGCTGGCCCTAGTGATAATCCGGGCTATGTATCTCTGTTTATAGAGGTATGAATTGACAGTGCTACTTCAATATATGCCCGTCATTTGTTTTACACACAGTAAACTGTATACCTCTGTCTAATTTTCCTTGTCAACTAACTCTCACCTAAGCTCTGGGGGTTCTGTTAAAAATTTCATTCGCACCTGATTTTAGGGGGATTTTGGAGTTGCAAAGCTCGTGATATGAGGTTGAGTTGATGCTCTTTTTCACGTACAGCACAAGTTCTCCGTTCATCTCTTGAAATGAGCTACCATCCAAGTTTATTCAAAATCTGGCCCCGCAGAGTTGTGATCAGTTTGGGCATTGTAGGGTTATTTTATGCAAGACGATCACTTTTCTATATTTGTACATTCGAATTCACAGATTATTCTCTTTCGTTTTAAGTCAAGTTCCGCATATGTAGCCAAACTAGCTTTCATCTTCAGTGCCGATCTTCGTGGATTTGCTGGTGTTTACTAGCAAAGCTGACCAGCGCACGTAAGCGTACAAAATCAGCTCTACAGTCGTCTTGTTTTCTCCTTGCAATTGCTTGTGACTAGAACCAATTCTAGAATAACGACTGT
The DNA here is from genome assembly GCA_036785485.1 of Physcomitrellopsis africana. NCBI lineage: Eukaryota > Viridiplantae > Streptophyta > Bryopsida > Funariales > Funariaceae > Physcomitrellopsis > Physcomitrellopsis africana. The sequence continues at coordinate 112,001 of JAWRVF010000203.1, read as the reverse complement.
TCATTTTGTGTTGCAGACTCAAATCGGAAAGATGGGAACCTTGATGGGTGTCTTTGTACCATGTTTTCAAAACATCATGGGCATCATCTTTTACATCCGATTTACATGGTGAGTTTAATCTCTGAACGATTTCCGATCTCCAAAAATAGCACGCCGTGTTTTTCAGTAGGCACCACAAAGTAGTAATTTACTTAACTCTTCCGTTCACTTCTGCCATTTGGATGAGATGAAATAGTTCAACTTGCTTATTTTGTATTGTCTTAATTTGTTATTAAAGCAAAGCTTTGACCGAATGAGTTTTGGATGATTGACAGGATTATTGGAATAGCTGGAGTTTGGAACAGTCTCTTGCTGGTCTGTTTCAGCTGCTTTTGCACATTTCTGACTGCTGTCTCCCTCAGTGCTATTGCTACCAATGGAGCAATGAAGGTTGGTTTTTGTTTTCTAAAAGCATTTGTATACCATCGTATTTGATTGAGACCTTGTCTTTAAATGTACATGTTTGATCCAGTAGTACATAGTGCAGTTGAGGTCAATGAGATTGTACCGACTTCTAGACTGCTTGCTGGACATTTCGATTTCGAGTGAAGGTATATAGCAACTAGGTGAACTGTTATGCAATGCAGGGTGGGGGTCCATACTATCTGATAGGACGGGCACTTGGTCCAGAGGTTGGCGTGAGTATCGGACTCTGTTTCTTCCTGGGAAACGCTGTTGCTGCAGCTATGTAAGTATAAACTGGCTTTTCTTCAATCTTATTGTTTTATGTCTTTTGTGTTTTTCTGCAAAATCTGGTCACCTTGTAATGTTGCTGTATTTAATTTCATTATTTGCAGAATCCCTCATCTTGGGACGTGTATTGTAATCGGTTAAATCTTTTAATCTCTTTAACTGTTGGCATAACAGTAACATGACTAAAAATATCTGAAAGGATGCAGGTATATTCTAGGAGCTGTGGAGACGTTTTTAGATGCCATCCCTGCTGCAGATATTTTTCGGCGTGAGTCCTTGAATTCTGCACCAATGATACTAGATCTAGACGTGTTAGATCCCATGATGGACTTTCTTAGATAACCCAGTTGCTGAAATAGTCCATTACTCTGTTAATAATTTTGATAATCTCGGATCGTAGTTGTTTCGTTGTAAGACTTGAAAATATCTTATTGGTCGAATTTATAGAATTTAAAAAACTCTTGGAATTTTTTTTAGTTTCTTGATTTGAGGATTCGAGATCGAGAATGTCGTCGTTGGCGCATAAGTCTCCTGAGTAGGATGAAAGAGGACTTATCATCCTTTTGAATCTCTTATAAATGTTTAATTTTTTTGTGACAGGAACTACAACTGATTTGTATGTAGCGCCTTCCCCTTCGGCAGTGCCCGAAGTACTGCAAAGTCCTAGTATACATGACCTCCAGGTTTATGGTCTCATATTCACAGCTGTACTTTGCGTAATAGTATTTGGTGGGGTCAAAATTATCAACAGGGTCAGCCCGGCATTTTTGATTCCTGTGATTCTATCCCTTTTCAGCATATTCATTGGTATTTTTACAGCAGGTCGGCATAGTGATTCAAGTACGATCACTCAACCTTTTTAATTTGAATTTTTAACTTTTAATTTTTAACTTCTTTTTTTCTTTTTTCTTTATTTTCTTTTCTTTTCTTTTCTTTTTCATCCCCCCCCCCGCCTCTTTCGATTCCCTTGTTTGAAACACAAAATATCTGTACTTTAGGATGCTATTCCTTTGCTGTTAGAATACTTCTTTTTTTCGTTAATTTATTTTTGTTTTTTATTTATTTTATCTTTATTTTTATTTTTGTTTTTGTTTTTTACTTTTTTGTGAGTGATATACTGTAATGGTTTTTAGTACGTAGTATGGGTATTAGATGTTTTTTCAGTTTTTGCATTTATTTATTTATGAACTTGTGCTTCTTGAAATGATAAATGCAGCTGGGATAACGGGATTGAAATCGAGTACTTTACGAGGGAATTTGAGTTCTCGCTACCAATTCACGAATGATGCAGGAATACCAGCTCGTACTGGTTACTATTGGGATTTTGAGTACGTCGTTAATCATATGATTTGTTTTTGTAATTGCTCGATGGTCAAGGACAGTGGATTTTATGAATTGATAGTACCAAGTATGTCTTATTTTGTTAACAAGCTGTATCCATTCAGAGAAGTACTCCAGTTCTCAGCACATTTCATTTTGATTAAAATCAAGAAGTGATTGAATGACTGCAGGAGTTTACTTGGCTTGTTCTTTCCTGCGGTCACCGGAATCATGGCGGGATCTAATCGATCTGGTTCACTCAAGGACACTCAACGTTCCATACCAAGGGGGACCTTATCTGCTGTTGCTGCAACCACTACTATATATCTTGTTTCTATTATAATGTTTGGTGCTGTTGCTACACGGAATGAATTGTTAACTGACAGGTGCACTTCGAATTTTTTTTGATTAATTGTTTTTTATTTGTATTTTTATTTTTTTCCTTTCCTGCCTCTTTTTTCGCATTGTCCGTGGTCAGTTAGAGTGGTGGCTGAGACGTGTATTTGGCTCCAGTTAGACTTAATCTTTTGTGAAATATTGTAAAGGTTTAAATTTCTCTCCACAGTTCTTTCTTTCCGAACCTTATCGCGTGCTACAGTGTCCTTCAGGATCTTTTGATTCACAATGTGTAACGTTTATTTGTTTGTTTCTAGGTTATTGACTGCAACAATTGCATGGCCAGTTCCATGGGTTGTTCAAATTGCAATCGTTCTTTCTACACTTGGGGCTGCTCTTCAGAGTCTGACAGGAGCCCCTCGGCTGCTTGCTGCAATCGCTAATGATGACATCATCCCTGTGCTGAAGTACTTCAAAGCGCTGGACGATGAGGAGCCTTATTATGCAACGATTTTTACTATATTCATCTGTGCTAGCTGTGTCGTCCTCGGCAATTTAGATCTTATCAGTCCTGTCACGACCATGTTTTTCCTGCTTTGCTATGGAGGAGTCAATCTGTCTTGTTTCCTACTGGATTTACTTGATGCACCGAGTTGGAGACCTAGATTCAAATTCCATCATTGGAGTCTTTCTCTTCTCGGTGCTCTCATATGCATCAGTAAGTTATCAGTGCGACTTTCCTTTGATTGTGTTATTCTTCATATTCTTTGGTCCATTTATTTGTAGAAGACGTGTTTCGTTTACCTGATTCAGAAACTGTGGTTACTTGTTCCAATTCGATGCCTTAATGTGTTGAAAATAATTTTTAGGTCCTCCTGTCTGAAGTTTCAGTGCTTGAGTTTTGGACGGTGTGTAGACCTTGTATTCAGACTTCCCTCACTTCTTACTTGCTGGCAATTTTGCAGCTATAATGTTTATGATCTCGTTTGTATTCACCATAGTCGCCCTTGCACTAGCCGCGTTGCTTTATTGGTATGTGAGCATCAAGGGCAAAGGTGGTGACTGGGGAGATGGATTCAAAAGTGCCTACTTTCAACTTGCTTTGCGTAGTCTTCGGTCGCTTGGAGGTACTTACGTTTAATGCATATTTGAAAATTTACTGGTCGATAATCGTCCCTGTTGGCTTACAGTCTTGAATGTGTTTCCTAGATGCCTAGATGCCGCGGTCATCAAGCAAGTGAGCCTAATGATGTTCTGGTTCTTGTTGTTCTGCCTAATGATGTAGTTACAAATTCCCACACCTGTCATCTTGTTCTTTCCAATTAAACTGTGTGACCACTATTGCTTTCTTTCTGCTTATGCCTTTTGCAGCCACTCCAGTGCATCCAAAAAATTGGTATCCAATTCCTCTCATCTTCTGTAAGCCTTGGGGCATCCTGCCCAATGATGTTCCGTGCCACCCCAAACTGGCAGATTTTGCTAATTGCATGAAGAAAAAGGGACGTGGTATGTCTATATTTGCATCTATCGTGGACGGAGACTATGAAGAAAAAGCGGAGGAAAGCCGAGTGGTACTGTCCTGATCTCTTGTATTGATGACTTTGGTTACTGCTGTACTGAACTATATGCATGCATAAATTAATATGAAGACTAGCTTTATCAGCAACAAAGAATGCATATTGTTTGTGGCTTACACGAGTTTCTTTCATGGTGTGCTTTGCATGAAATGGTCTAGTACCTAGATTATTGTTGCTCCTTTTATTTGTTATCTTCTGGATTAGTTATTGATGACAACTTTCTCCTCACCTGTGACAGGCTTGCCAACTACTTTCCACTTACATCGATCATAAGAAATGTGAGGGGGTTGCTGAGGTTGTTGTGGCTCCAAATATTGTCGAGGGTTTCCGCTTGATTGTTCAGGCCATGGGGCTCGCAAATTTGAAGCCTAACATTGTTTGTATGCGCTATCCTGAGATATGGAGGGAGCAGAGAGGTAGCAATATCCCGGAGAACTTTGTCAGTATCATTAACGATTGCTCACTATCCAACAAAGCTGTTGTTATTGTGAAAGGTCTAGATGAATGGCCTGGAGAGTTTCAAAAGTACTATGGGACTATTGACCTGTATTGGATTGTTCGAGATGGTGGTCTTATGCTACTTCTATCCCAGTTACTTCGTGCTAAAGACTGTTTTGAGAGCTGTAAGATTCAGGTGAGCTTTAATTTCACTTCTTTACTGTGGCAGTCTTAAAATCGACGCTCTTTGCTGCTGATTGAACAATCAGAAGACCAACCTTTCCCTACCGAAAACATCACAAGAATGACCCACTAAAACCATGTTGACAGGTGTTCTGCATTGCTGAGGAGGACAGTGAAGCTGATGAGTTGAAAACAGATGTGAAGAAGTTTTTATACGATTTGCGTATGCAAGCTGATGTTATCGTGGTGACAATGAAGTCTTGGGAAGATCACCGCGAAGATGCTCAAGTTGCTGAAATATCAGGACGAGATGAGGCTATGGAAAATTTCTCCAAAGCCCGCAAAAGAATAGCTCAGCAGACTCTTGAATCTTTGAAGAGAACAGGAAGCAGCAGCAACAACCCCTCTGAATCGGCCGTAGTCGCGGTAGATGAACAGCAGGTGAATGTGATTTTTATGCTGAGTCTTGCGGCTTTGTTTTGAGTGCAACTTCATTAGTCGCCGTGGTATTGTAACTGATTGGCACATATTGGATTCTTCTTCTATGTTTGTTTAAAATCAGGCCCTGTCTTCGCGTTTTTGAACTATGTTCAAGAGGTCAGGTGCTATCTGAGGTTAATTCTTTATTATATTGTATAGGCTAACAATTGTACTGCTTTGAACAGGTCAATAAATTTTTGTACACGTGCTTGAAACTGAACTCCATCATCATGCGATATTCAGGGCCTGCTGCTGTTGTTCTGGTCAGTTTGCCCCCACCTCCTCAACATCACCCGGCTTACTGCTACATGGAGTACATTGATCTTCTTGTTGCAAATATCTCTAGAATGCTCATGGTCCGTGGTTATAGTCGAGATGTGGTCACCATTTTCACTTAAAGAGAGGGCAAATCACCCTGTTTCACCCTTGGTCAGTGCCCAAGATATTCACCTTCTGCATTCCCCACTTCTGCTGGCTTGGTACCATTGAGGTTACCAACTTAGCTGAGTCGGCTATTGACGATAGATGTATCGCAGTTTCGATGCCAATCGTTCACAGGCCTTCATAGAGTTTCAATGAAAGTCACAAATTCGGATTGACTTCCTGTTCGCTAGACCTGCATAGCCCCTGACCATTGTTGGGTAATCCAATTTTTTCTCCCTAATGCGGTAGAGAAGGGCCATACTGGAGGTGCAGGACTTAGACCTGCCCGTCGTAGAGTTGACGGACCCATCATTTTAACCAGATCTTTAATCGGTTACTAAACTGACAAAATTTACCAACTCTAAGATCTAGTATGAAGTTATCCTTCTTGCCAACCATTGCATGAATGCAGTGCATGATTAGTCATCAGAGAATTAGGATGCTTTGCAGGTTTTATGGGGCTTTGTTGTCTCAATGATCATTGTATTTGATTGCTGAATCTTCAGCAGGCATCAAAAGTTGTGGTGCACTTTGGACATAACATGTGATGGAATTATTGTATCTCTACTTAGATTTTATGTTTGGTTTTTTAAGTCAAAAAGGGTAGCAATACTAATAATGATGAAAAAGGAATTGTGCATACGATTGGTTCACTAGAATCGAACAAGTGACACAAGGATGTCAAGTGGCGTAACTTACATAAGTATGTACTGTTAATCTTCAAGGTTTTTTTGAGAATTTTTTTTTCTTGGAAGCACTTGTCGCAGTGCTCTGATGGCAAAAACCACACTAGACATGAGGTCAGGGATGGTCGAATTGAAAGATATAAGAATTTCTATTATGAAATGGTAAAGACATATAATCCACCATAGAAAAGATGTATCCAAGAAAGAAATAGTTGTTTCGTATTTACCTATTTGTGAAAAAGTTGACCAATCTTAAAATAATTACAGCATTAGTCAACATATGGCTGGAACAAATTTTCTAAATAAAGCCACAAAGCACATAAGATCTAAATTTACATATGGAAGTTGGTTATATGTAATTTTCAGCAATTGATTATATTATTGTGGAAGTGATGAGATTCTTTGTAAACTTGTTGAAAAAAATATGTATCTACAATCTTGTGTAAATTTCATAGGTGACTTTGTGGTAGACATTTTGCAAGACAAATTATTGTAGAGAATATTTTGACATCACGATATTATTAGTCAACATTACGTTAATACATATATGACTATTGCAAGAAGTGTAACATTTTTTGAGATTATTTAAACATGTTTATTAATAGATAATTGCATTTATTTCTTTTACATGGGCCATTTAGAATAAGTAATTTGATTGAATAGGACATTTTCTTATTACAAAAAGATATGTATCATGTTATGTGGATTTAAAATACTACATTGAAGATTCTTTTATAATATTTTCTATTTAGATTATAATTAAAAATAAAAATAATTTTATCCATTGAGTTTGAAGTAATGGCTCTAAAAATAATTACAATGCTTTGATAAAAATTAGATGAATCATAAAAATAAAAATAAATTGGTTTCCTTAAATGGATAGGATAAATTACAATTAAAGACCTTACAAAATATTGACCTGAAAGAAATACAGATGAAGAAAACATAGAAGAAGCAAATTACAAAACAAATGAAGATATTTTAAACAAAAAGTTCAGTAATGATTTCTAATACTTGGTATTACATAAGAACTCATAAGAAACTCTTGTTTGGGTACTTTGGTCTTTATGAAACCAAAAAATTATTTTAAAACAATGAAAACTACATATTATAGAATTTGGATGACATATTATTGTATTACATAAAGTTTTTTTTTTAAGAACATATTGGGGATCTTAATGCAATAGAAAAAATTCTATGGCATTACAAGCATCTTATAATTCCAAAAATAAAGTGCTTAAAAATATTTTTTTTCAACAATTTCAACCTTTTTGATAAATTTTAATTCTAGCTAGTAAACTACAGTCAGACACAACTTCTAATTCAAATATTAAATCAGCTTTAAATTTTTTGCACTATATCTTTTTTGGTCATTTATATAGTTATCAAATTTAAGACAAATTTACCATACAATTAATAGATCTTCTAATAAAATCTTCAGTAATGTTGCTTGGTCTTCTACTCTAAGTTTGATAAAGACTTCCAATGTCTAGATCTTCAATTCCAACTTTAATTTTTTCTCAAACTTAATATAAAGCTTGGTCTTAATATCTCCCATCAATATTTCATATTTCAATTTTATCCAATATGTAAATCTCTTGATATTCATGATACTCACATTCATCCAAATAATTTCAAAAAATTAACTATAAACCAAATACATAATGTTAGAAATGAATCCAAGCTTAACATTATATCTTTATTATCTTCAAATGATTCTTGCAAACAAAACCTTAATTGATATTAAGCTTTTAAACTTAATACTGATATAAGAAATAAAAATAACCTAAATATGATTTTTTTTTAATTAAGTAATATTTAATTATTTAAAGTTTTATAAGAAAATATTTTTTATTTAAAAAATATAAATCAACATCATTCTTCTGTGTTTTTTCTAATTTTAATTTTATATAACATTAACCATTTTTAATCTTTTATTTTTTTTCTCTTTTTATTTTATTTATTGTACATACAAGATATATATATTTGTTTGTTTATTTCTTTTATTTTCTTGGCTTTTATTATTATTAATTATTTTATATATTTATTTGATTAAAATAATTTAATGCATTCTACAAAGCATCACCAATTTTATTTTTAAATTTATAAATGAATACAGTTGAAAGGCACTTTATACCTAAAAATTATCTTTGAAAGACAATCACTTAAAAGCCTTATAAAAGGCCCCTAGTTATTAAACAAAATTTATCTTTTGGAAGCACTGACATTTAGAAATAGAATAAAATAAGAAATAGCAATTGACAAGATAATATAAATTTTATATTATAATTAAAAATGGGTCAAATTGTAGCAAATTGTGTCATAACTGCTATCCTTGTATTTAACCTCTCTACTCTATTCTAATTTTTGTATGTTCATTTCTTCTTTTTTCTTTTATATATCATGATTTTGCTTTGTTTTAAAAATTTTCATAATCATAGAAGAGAGGAGACATAAATTTGTTATTGTGATGGTTATGTATTTGTGCTTGTATATAGTAATACAACATATTCTTAATATGCATTGGTGGTATAGAAAACATGGTCAAATATAACATTTATTAAAAATTATCTTTATAGTTTAGATATAACAGATTGTAATATTAGTTGGCATAAAATACTTCATGGTTTTATAAATAATTTTATATTGAGATCATGTACGAAGATGTTTAGAAAAGGACTTGTGTTTCACATGTGACTTTCAAATTTTTGTGTAACAGATTGGATCATTTTTTGAAAAAAAAAAAAACAAAAACAAAGAAAAAAGAAAGAAAGATTCAATATAAATTTTTTGTTTTTGTTGAAACAAGAATAGCAATGTTATTACGTTGGCTTGCAATTAGATTGGATTGCATGGTATAGAAATTTTATTTGGAATTGCTAAAAGTACAACATTAGTAATTTTTAGAAAATTTTACAAAATGGTAAGAATACAATCAAAAAATATTTTTTTATAATTTTTAAATAAAGATAGATTTAAAAGTTTAGCAAGAGAATTTGAAGCTTTATATCACATACTTTATATTGTAGAAATTATAGATAGTTTACATGTTCCAATACTTGCTCTATAAATTGGCAATGAAGATTATTACTACCATAAAGTATTCCATTTAGCTTTGTTGCAAGATATTATAGTTGTATATTGTATTTTTGAAATTATAAATTTGGATAGATATGTAATCTTCACAATTGGATAATATTTTATTATAAAAAAAGTAAGAAGATCTTATATAAAATAAAACTTTTTATTGTACAAATCAATTAAAAATACAATGTATATAATGAGATCTTGGATGTATAGTCTATTTAAATAATTGACTGAAGCTTTGATGTTGTATAAAGAAAATTAGATTTTCATCCAATCTTCTACATATATGTGTATAGAAAGAGCTTTTGGGACTTTGAAAGATAGATGAAGGATAATTTTAAAATAAGTAGAGGTAATATTGAAAATAGTATCAAATATTGTACATATATATATTACATTACATAATTTGATTTATAATCCCCTTAGGTATTAGAGTGTTTTATATGTTACTATCATCTTTTGTTACACTTGTTAGAATCTAATTTTTTTGCAAAAGCCTTATTAAATTCTAAATATCTATTTGATAAAAAAAATTACAATCTTGATGTTAATTTGACCTTAAAATATCATTTGTTATCTTATTATTCTTTTAATTTTTATATATATATATATATATATATATAATTTCTTATGTTTCTTTATGTATAAATCCTATAATATACTAAGTCCATGTATTATTGCCACCATTTATATTTGTCCATTGTCATGTGAATGAAAAATGAAGACTGATAAGATAGAAAGAACTATTATAAAGGCCTTAAAATACCCTAAGAAGAAAAACATTCCAATAATACTATTGAATGTAGGATTTTGTTGAATAGATGAGAAGATGACATGAGACAAATGAATTCTTTAATAAAAAGTAGTAGGTAAGAGTTTAGATTGATAGGTTAGAAGTCTCAAAATTAAACTTGGAAAAAGCCTTTTGTCTACCACAAGTAATCTTCTTTTTTTTGACAATATATATATATATATATATATATGTTTTTTATTTTTTATTTTTTTTGTTTTGGTTTAAATTGTGCCTTATTCTTTATAGATAGACATCTTCTTTTTCCTGCTAGAATAGTCTTTAAGAATTTTTTTACTTTACTATCTTTCTTTTCAATAAGTATTTTTTTTTAAAAAAAAAATTAAATCTTTGTTTTACACATACATAAAAATATTTGTAGGAACATGTTGACTAAAATTTAAAATTAATTAATTAAGTCTTTTAAAAAACTACTTCTTGAAATAAAAAACTATACAACAAAATAAATAAATAAAAGTTGCATCTTTTATAACCAACACACCTTTTTTTAAAGAAGTTTGAATAGTAGGTGAAAATGAAGTTATTTAGAAATTTTTTGACTATTTATAACTATTATAAAATATATATCTAAATAAATAAATAAAAATTTAAAACTTTTATCTTTTTTTAAAACCCTTCTTTATTATTTTTTGATGTGGCTTTTCAAATTTTTATAAAAAATCTTCTTAAAATGGGCCAAATGGAAATTCCAAGAGACAACATTGTTTATACCATGTGGAAAAAAAGTGCATTCCACCTCATCTTTTTCTCTTATTGCAATTGGACTAATTTTTGTAAATACAAAACCAAATCAAAGAAGCTTCTCAATTTCAACCAATTAAAACATGTAAAGATTGTTGCCTTTGACCTTGTTCTCTAAATAGAAAATGCCTTTAAATCTTGTAATCCAAACGATGTTGAATCATAATTTCTTTCCATTGTAAAGTTTATACATACACAACATTTTGTTTCCAAAATAAATATTTGTTCATCGCAAAGTGTGATTTTAACCTTACCTTGAAAACCAAAAAGAGAAACAAAAGTGTCTGAGAATGTGTTCCCAATCATTTGATGAAACATGACACGGAAATCAAAACTTGAGGAAAAGGAAAGAAGAAGAGCCAAAACCCAGCCGAGATGCTGCCACCACCACTAGCACCACCACACCCAGAGCGGCCACCGCAGCAGGCGGCGCCTCGACAGCCGATTCCTTCCCAACTGCCACCAGAATGGTGGTGACGCCACACACACACACTGCCAGTGTGTGTGTGATGCAATCCTCACTCTCACAGCTCAACTCAGCTGGGTCCACACCCACTTCACCACGCGCCTGCCAGCCACCATTGCTGACAACCCAGTGGGTGCAGTGCAGCTCCTCCGCCCCCAACGACCCTCTGAGGTTCCTATTTGGCTGCCCCTTTGTTTTTTGGTTTGTTCGTTGGTTTATTTGTTCCATGGAGTGCTCTGGTAGAGTCAGGGTGAGAAAGCAAGTGGCCTGGTCCTGCTTGAGCTGACACCTCGCATGCTCCAGTTGATCTCGTCGTCTCCCTCGACCACTCGAGAGGGTGCTCTTCATTGGTTGCTGTCGCTCCAGCTTCCTGTGTCCTGATTCGGTGACTCACAAGTTGTGTGTGTCGAAGACTTTCGGTGCCTGGGACTGTTATCACCATTGTCCTATTAAAATGCGACGGCGAGAGAGGTTTAGAACGAAGGAATCAACAGTCCACTCCGACGTTTTGAGCTTGGTTGATGTGGAGGGTGACTGCGGTCCCATCAACATGTTTTGTGAAATCGTTGAAAACATTTTGTTCGAGATTTTGGAGCCCGGAGACACGATGAGCTGGTTCTGGATCGGACTATGCTATAAGATTATAAGGTTAGAGATGGACTTAATCTTATTTAAATTTACTTTATTTTTTTCTTTTTAATCTACCAATCAAATCATTTTAAGTATTTATATTTTGGATCAATATCTTTAACATTCATATGTATGAATAAAAATAATAACTCACTTAAATTACTTCTTGTTGTATAGGACCTTAATTCAACACCTTATACATAGATGCTTCTTTTGCATATTACTTTTATTATATATCCATTGATTCTCTATTCTTGTCTCATCTTCTATTGCCTTTTCTATTCTACAAAAAATATCTAATATGTATAAAATTATGAAATCAATTTGTCTAAATATAATTCGCTTATATTTAATATAATATTATATTATATATATTTATACAATATAATATTTAATATAATATAAATATATTTAATATAATATAAATATATTTAATATAATATAAATATTATATTTAATATAATATAAATATTATATTTAATATAACATTATATTATAATCTTAGTTTTGGTCTTTATTTTAATTCTTTGTAATTTTTTTAGAATAATAGAATGACTTTATTATGTTACTTTGTAAAATTTGATAAAATTACTTTTTAGCCTTATACTTAAATAGTTTCTTTTGTCATCTAGAAGTGATTTGGTATCTTCTAATTCTATTAGAACAATCCAGGGGATAAGATTCAATTTTAAAAGAACCAACCATGATTTGGTTCTTCTTGAACAAAGACAAAACCATTAATGTTTGAAAAAATAAAAAATCGAAACTTCTGTTTTAACCAAGTTAATGAAAAAAGCATTTTTTGTAGGTTTTGATATTGTCCAAAAGCATGGAACTAGTGCACCTGCTTTTTGAACAAACCTTGCCAAAATTGACCTTAAAAGGAGATCTCAAACTACTGCAAACCATTTTTGATGAAAACCTGCTCCAAATCTTCTCTTCTGCCATTTAGATTGTTATCTCAAGTGTATGTATTTGTACATTTCGGGTCCAACATACAGATATGATGGATGGCCAAACAAACAAAAAACTGATTAGCAGGATCTGATGTATTGTGAAAGATCAGGTAGATTGAGCTAGAAAAACACGGCTGGAGATATAGAGAAATCCTCACATAGACAGGATAACCGAGTAGACAAGATTGATATTTCAGCAACTGGTCCTACTACTACTACAAGGGGGCACGTTGGGCCCCAAGTTGAATGGTCCACATCACCCACCCTCAGGCTCTGATGTATGTAGAACTAGCCAGCTTTGCAATCCCATGAGATAGTACCGGAGCTGACTCCCCAAGCATCTCAACATGTGCACAAGGTGCGAAGGGGCGGTGCTCCCTTCTGCTTCACTTCACCTGATTCCTTCTCCTCTTCCTCCTCATCCTCTCCCTCTACAACAGTTGTTGCTTCGTCGGCAAGGTCCGAAGCTCGCGACGGGAAGAAACACAACAAACCCGTTGTTGACCCCACCCGACGCATCCTCCTCATGGTCCAGGCTCCACGCCTTCGAAGCCCTCCACTGCAAGCCTCCGTCGGAACGGGAAGGAAAAGCACGGAAAGAAATGGAGGGATAACACTGTCGCATCCCTGTCCATTGCATGGTAGTGGACGACATCGTCGGGTGCGAGTGAGTGCAGGGTGGCAACAAACAAGATGAGCGTGAACCAAGGCATCCGCACGCTGCCGGGGGAGGGCAAGCCTGGCACGCACGCGGGCGCTGAATGGGTCCAACCCCCGTATGACCCCCAGCCAGCCCAGCCTCCCCCTCGTGACAGCGCCTGCCGCATCTCCCCTCTGCAGTCCCCCGTAAGCCTACTTAGCCCTCGTGTTGACGGGGCCCCCACGTGCTGGCTGTTGAGGGCACGCTACCCCCTAGTCCCACTCTGCCCAGCCCGGCCCGGTCACGCGCGCCTAGACTGACTGCCTGACCCGTTCTGTATCATTCCTCGTCTACGCCCCCACTTGCATTGCAACTATTTAACACGTACATGGTAAAGTGTAAAAGCCTTGGTCTTGTAGATTTTGAAGAAGGTAAAAATGAAATGAGCTGTACGGGAAAAGAAAAAGTAAAAAGAAATATCATTGCAGTGTCTATATTTATATATCTTTGGGTATTGCTAATGTCACTGCAATTTTTGTTACTGCTATTACAACCTACTACTCACTTAACATATTTTTTTAAATTTTTAATAAATTTTTAATTATTTATTCTATGTAATTTGAAAATTATTGTAAATATTAATAATTTTTTTTGACGGGAATAAAAAAATTATAAAAATGCCATTTATAATATCTAAAAAATAATTAAAATCTACAAGTATAGATTACATTGATGATTATTCAATATCATCAAATATCATTTAAATACTACTTATAGTTTATATTATATTAAAATTAGAATAAAAAATCTAAAACTTGGTAAAAAGCTTTTATATTTAAATTGATAATCAAGATATTTGAAAAGTTTAAATTTTGTATAATATTTTATATTTTATATTTGAAAATTTTTAAAATTTTGTACTCTATTACAAGACTAAATGGTTTTTGTTGTTATCAAAACATATATACTTGATTTTTAAATTTTAAATATATAAGTATCTATTTCTCTATATATGTTACTTGTTGATTTATATTCCTTACGACTGTCATAAATTTTATCATTTATCTTTACTCATTAAGTTAATTTAATAATTTAATATTGATAATAAATCAACTAAGTACATTAAATATCTTTTGTATCATAAAAAAATAATTGTTTTATATACAGATGGCATTAATTATTTTTTATTACTTCTCAAATTATATTATACCAAATTAAAAACTATCAAAGATATACCCCACTTGCTTCTTTATAGTAAATCCTAATTTTAAAAAAATTCTAATCTTCCAAAAGATTTTATTGTTTCCACTGCTAAAAAATAACACCATTTTCAAAATTCCGCAACTCCTCACTTTCACCCCCAAACAAGTTGGTCTTCAAAATTTTAGCACCCAAGTTGTGCAAAATTTTCTCTTGCTCCACGTCACTATTGGTCTCCATGGGTGGGACGGATTCCCTACAACCAATGCTCACAGCCCTACACTAACACCACTTGAGCATCAATAAACGTAAAGATTACATCACCCCACCATCTTATGAGTAGAAAGAATCAATCCATACATTATTTCATGTATATATATATATATATATATATAAAAAAATCTATTGTTGTTGTTGTTGTGGACAACCAAAAATAATAAATGAAATGCCCACTCTGATCCTGAAGGCAAAGCCAAAGTAGGCAACCGAATGTTCCGTTGCGTACATCATCGATACATCTGCACGTACAAGCTGGAATAGAAGGGCATATTAAAGACAATGCAGTAAATGACACTAAAGCTGAGGATTTGCCAGCTCGCTCAGAGTGAGCTTTACGAGTTTTACTGACCGACTGCTGGGACCAAGTAGCGGCGAAGTATATAGACCGCGGCTGATGTGGTTGGACTGCGCCGGAGGAGCAAGACTGCGTCAGCTGAATCATTCGCAAGACCTGCGAGACCTGCAAGATCTGCAAGCATCGCATACGATCTCGGCATCCGAGACGGTGGTCTGCGCCCCCATCCCCCCAGATCTCTTGCCTGATCTGGCCCTGGCTTCCAGTCAATGGTGCTGTGCGGTCCGGACCAGCGCCTTGACAGGGTAGTGGGTTTACGCGTTCCGACTTGGCTCTGGTCGAAGTAGCGGGCTGCTCGGTCCTCTGCACCATTACATCACCTCGACTGTGGACACTTGCCGATTTGGTTCAAGGATTGCCTCCAAGGTCTTGCAGTGAGCGTTTGTGTTTTTGCGTTTCTTTGCTGTTGCAGTTCACGCATCGTATACCCTGGTGGTTCTGTGGGTTTGTGGGCCCTCGCTTGCAACTTCCCAACTGGTCTTTTCCTCACAGCTTCTGTGCATCAGGTACACAAGTTCTGCGGGTTGAAAATCTTCCGCAATTGACTGCATGTTTTGGCTAATTGCAGGGACATCAAATTTCGATGTTGTGCTTTTAAGCACATTAGCAAGCTTTGAAACTCTCTACGAACTCACTACCGCAGTCGTCGTGTCTTCTCCCTGCTTATTCTCGCAGGATTTTCAGCAGACAAGTTCAATTTTCCGTGCGGTGTTCTAGCAAGTTTAAAGGGCGAGTTTTGGGAGGTAGTGACACCAGCCATGGCGACACTTCAGAAACCAGCTCCAGAAATAACAGCAACGGACCGAGCTGCACATGGCGCCGAGACGGCTCAAGTGGAGGCTGGCAAGAATGTGGCCACGGGAAGTAACGAGCCAGTTGTGGAGACCGGAGCGGGCAGCAATGGCGTGGCCGTAGCAGCTGGACATGGTATTCATGACCATCACAGCAGCAGTAGTGGCTTGTCGGGGCACACTGAAGAAGAACTCGCACACCTGCGTCTCCGCACGCAGGTCACGCACGAAGGGGAAGCTTACTGCCCCAACCCCAACATCAAAGATCTGGTACGAAACTGATAATCCGAGGCTACAGCACGAGTACTTATCTGTTCTTCGATAGCATTTTCGATTAATTTGTGTAAGGTTGCTTCTGTCGCTGGAGTGGTTGGCTAACCACGGTTCAAACTACAACGTGGGTGGTCTTTTGCAGCCCAAGGAGTTTGAGACCAGAGTGACGGTCATCCAAAGGTACCCTGAGATGCGAACAGTGGAGAAAACCGAATATGTCAAGGAGATTCACCATGAAGAGCGCGTAATCATTGTGCCGAAGACAAGAGTTATTATGGAAGAGGTTGCGCACGTTGATCGTGTCCCGGTGGTGAGGGAGGTGGCCAAGACTAGAATTGAAATTTTCCACAGGTGAGTTTGCGTTGCACGAATTCTGTTGCGAAGTATCAAATGTGGGTGATGTAGCCCAATGACCAATTGGTTCAACATTATTTAATGAACGCAGAGTGATTGCCGAAGAGCGTGAGGTCACAGAAATGGTGCCAGTGATCGAGTACATGGACGTACCGAGGATTGAGCAGGTCCCCCGCGTTGTGATCGAAGAGGTGGAGGAGAAAATCACGGTTCCAGTGGTGAGAGAAGTGCCAGTGACGCGTTTGGTCGAAGTACCGACTGGAAAGTAAGGATCGAGCTTCTTTGCATTTCTCGGCTTCTTGCCCCTTCTCAGCAGAATCGTTGCTAAAATTTCAATTTGTATATAATAATTCCGCGTAACATTCATTTACACTGTTAAACACTAATGTTTGGACGATCTCCTGGCGCAGTTACTGCGAGGCACCTGCTGGCGAATTCATCAACCCAGGCCACTTCAACCTTTTGGGCCACAAGCACCACAAGCACAAATCCAAGAGTCACAGTGGCGGTTTGCTTGGAAAGCTAACGAAGAGCAGCTCCTCGTCGTCTTCCTCTTCATCCTCTGATGACGAAAAGAGGGGCGAAGGCTTGGTAGCTGTTGAACCAACGGTCCATCACCACGCTGATGGAACCACAACAGCGGACCCGTCCCATTCCAAGAGGAAAAACTTTTTGCAACGAATTATTCACCACTAAATGCCCTAAACTTCTGATTTGTACGCAGAAGCAACTTCTCAGCCTATCCGCACGTTTTTAAAGAACTCCACCCATATCACGCGAGATGCACGGCCCTCATGTGGTTAGGACTCAAACGAAGCTGGTAATTCATCGTACTAGAGATGGATACTTTCACGTCGCTAGAGACCTTCAGTTGCATGTCGATCTTATATTATTTGTATAATGGTCAATTCTTGTATACTTCGTTGATTGAGAGGCTGTAAACCATGCTTATGCCCATTTCTTGTTACTAAAATAAATATCCAAGCTGTGCGGCGGGTTTTCAAGGTGTGATAGTGTTCAGTACTTTTTCGACATTGATATTTGTACAAATTTCTTTCATGCGAATTCTCTACTCGAATTATGCTCATATACATTCAATAAAATTTAAATTTATGTTACGCTTTGGCCAGTCCCGGCGAGATGAACGCACTATATCTGGTTTTGGCGAGACGCCACGACTTCCATGTCACTCCCAGCTGTGAAAGCATGCCCACGAAAAACATGTGCGGATGAAATAGTCAGATCTCATCTCATCCCACCTCCACAACACGTAAATGGCCTATTCTGTAACTTACCACTCCTGGTGCTTGATATTTCTATGACTGAAAATGCAGATGGATTAATCCCAACAATGGTCTCACACTAATTCAGTATGAGAATAAACTGGATGCCACATGCACTCTGAACAGATCCCTAACTATATATTGCTGAACTGTCCAGTTTTGAGTACATCTCTGACAGAGTTTGCAGCAGGGCGACGGAGTAGCTCTTGGCTAAATTCAAGCTAGCTCTAGTGAGAGAAACAAGTTTAATTCCAATGCGGTGGGTAAACCTTGTACCTGCCAAAAAGAGAAGAGGAGAAAAGAAAAAGAAATAAGAGGCTCTGCGATTTTTTCACAGCATTTACTAATCCCTTGGGAATTGTTGCTGTGTCACTCCTGGACATTATGACAGTTTTGGGGGCCACATGTGACGGCACCCAACAGCACTTTGTTGGACTCAATTTATTCCCAAATAAGAGTGCACAACACACAACCAACAATGGTTAGATGGACGATACTTTTATGGATGAGAGATACTTGATGGATGGATGCATATATGGATGAAAATTGATGCTCGCCCCACCCCATATACCCATGACGATCACATTAGCGAGACGCATCCTCTTTTGCAATTCCTCCTTTCATGCAGTGGAATGATAGAGCACACCACATCAGACCGCTTGAGGGACCTTTGCCACACATGAAGATCAGGTGTGAGTCTTCGCTCCGGAGCCGTTCCTCCAGAATCTCGACATTTTCATTCTAAAGAGATCCCTGCACAAAGTGTGCTCAGAAGAGGACTCGGTGTCATTGCAATTGCTCTTCCAGCCTCGATTGAATAGTCCACTGTTAATGGAAAGCAGAGAATCAAAAGCTTTTCTTCCACCTGCTTCACGCCTGCCTGAGGAGCATGTTCTCTTGTTGTGCAGCCACACACTATTCCGAAATGTTGGAGCAAAAACCACCATGATGTACTCCCAGATGTACTCTCCAGCGTCCTCACCGATCCTGGCAATATATGTGTTTTCAAGAATGCAAGCTATCCGTTTTCGTCCTGGGCACTCAGTGGGTTTCCAGTTCCAGCGATGGAATTTGCTCAACTGCTGACAGTCATTTCCTCTGAATTTGAAGGATCTGAAGCACCGCAAGGTGTTAGAAGATGATGGTAACCGCAAGCTCGTGGAACAGGAGCTTTCTAAGGCTCTTTGACACTCTAAGTCACACTGTTTCGGTGGATCAGTACAAGATCACTTTCACGGTACCATTTCTTCACCTTCTCAGGTCAGAGTTGAGCGATGAATGGATCCTCCTGTGGGCATCTACACAGTTTGGCGTGCCAGGCAAGCAATGCAAGCATGTGAAGAGAGTGGACGATCAAGTAGAAATGCACAAGTCGCTGATTCCTAGAAAAGCAGCACCTCCCCCTGCATCACGGAAGATTTCGAAGAAGTCTTCAAGTGGGCGTTGGAGTTTGATCAAAGGTCTACTGTACACCAATTCGAAGGAAGAATCTACAATTTTAACAGATAGCTTTTATATCCTTAAGCTTAAAACTTTGGATAGCACAAGTTTCATGCTCGAGAGTCAAATATTCCTTTACATCCTATGTGATCCAAAATGCTAATGTTTGTAGCACTTGTTTGTGCAAAATTTTAAACTATCCAGGAAATTGATTTTTGAGTAAATATAATTTGACTTCTGATTTAGTTTTTTTAAAAAACATAAAGGTGTGAGTTTTTTTATTTTATTTTATTTTAAATTTTTATAGAAAAAAGGTGTTTGTTTTAAGTTTATACTTTCTAATCCCAAAAAATTCTAAACTTCTTAAGATAACCTAGCTTCTTATGAAGATGTCTATAAATTAAAATAAATGTCTCTTTTTTTAGTATGCTTTGCCATATTCAATAAATTACAATTAAATATATTTTTTCTACTTTGTCTTAGTCTATAATTTCTATTTAACAATCATATCTCTAAGTTATTTTTATTTGTCTAAGAACAAACTCCAATTATGAGTAAACATAGAACCTTTATGTATTTTACATAATTTAGTGCACTTCTAAAAATTTCTTGTTATAACTTGAAAGCCAACCAAAGGTTTTATTTAGGCCTATAACAATTAAGACAACAATTGGTGTTTTTTTTTTTTTTTTTTTTTTTTCTTCCTAAATATATTTAATAATTAGATATTTTTATAATCTATGAAATAATATTTAAAATAATACAAAAGAAATAATATAAAAGAAATAATAATTATAAATACCATTATAAAGTTTTTATTACTTAAAATTAATTATAATTCTTTTGGACTAAATAAATCAAATTAAAATTTATTTATTTTTAATATTAAATTTTATTATTAAGATTTTTAATCTAAAATTAAATCATAATATAAGATTATATTCTATTTATTATTTTAATAAAAATAAGTAAAATTTATTTTTATAATCTTTATATATAATAGAATTCATGTAAGAGGTAATTGTGGTACTACATACTTACATTATGCATATATGATATATGCATACATAGGTGGAAATGAGATAGACTATGATATAAAATTTTCATGGTAGCCACATATTCAAGGTGAATAGATATGTTGAAAAAATTTACAAAGTTCATTTAATCCATAGAATTATAAAATTGTACATTAATCATTCACCAAATTGCAAATTCTACCTTTAGATTCAAACTAATATAAATTAAAAATAACTTGTATAATATTACACAAAGTTGTTAATTCTTTTCTTAATTCAACTTTGCAATATGACTTTATGTACATTTGTATTAATAGTGGCACATTTACATCTTCATGTTCCAAATATTAATTATTAATATTTTGGATTGGTAATTGTGAAAGGATTAAACTTCTCTTAATTGGAAGAGTTTAAAATCTATAAGATTTTCTTCTAATGATTATTTTATTAAATTATGTTTGTAATCCAATCTAATTGCTATCTAAATTTTAATATTTTATGAATCATTCAAAAAAAAAACTATTATTCCTACAAGTGCAAGTGATAAAAGATAAAAGAAAGGTAATAGCTTTTTTCATATCACATCTTAATCATACAATAATATATTATAACTAAAAGCTAGAGAAAGATAACAATAGCACCTTTTATTTGTCAAGGATAAGAATTCAATGAAAGCAAATAAACATATGAAACTTCTATTAAGAAGTATAACAAAATAGAAGTAAGGAAGTATGTATATTAAAAGAAACTAGAATGGCTATTGCCACAAGACAAGAAAACTATAGACTTTTGAAATTAGATTAGAAGCAAGAAAGGAGTTGACAAGAGTGAAGAAGGCTTTACTCTTGTCTCTATTTATACTATCTATCTAAGAGCTATGTGGCGGTATTCTATAGGACCTCCTATACGTGTTTAATTTGCAAGACATGTGTCAAACTTACACAACAAGTTTTTCACATGTGCGCCACGTATTTGGCTTGTTCCGCAAGCTACCAACATGTGCAACATATGGCTAGCTTGTTCCACAAGCTATCAACATGTGCGCCATGTGGCTAGCTTGTTGATCAAGTTTTTAACCTACGAATCACCTATAGACATGTATAAAGATGATTCCGCATCTATGAAGCTTCTAAGAAGTTTTTCTATCAGATATTATCAAATCAACTTATTTTATCTACTTCTATTGGTCTATATTAATTAAATAATTATTAGAATAAATCTTATGTCCATGACATTATCCCCTCTTCTAAGGACGAGTTCCATGAGGAGCAGTGATTACATGTTGAAGAAGTCTAGAATATGTCAAATTGTACTTGTTACATACTCTGATCTTTATTTCCTTTGAAGGTAATTGATAGGTCCTTTCAGCCATCAATAATATTTCATACTAGGGCAAAAAGACCACCCTATTATTTGATCATTGTTAAGGCCTTCATAACTCCCTTCAAAGAAAACATTAAGAATACCATCAGGAGTAGTTTCTACCGCTAAAAGTATCACCAAATATCGAAAGTCTCTTCCAAGGTCATGATACCAAACACTTTGTATTTCGCCATCAATCCGAGGAAGGATATGTCGTTCTTGAGGGTCCTCATCTCTATTCTGTCGTCTTAAAGATTGTGATAGTCATAATGTCTTATCCGATAAATCAGCAAACAAAGGTTTTTGAGTTGAATCCGCTGGTTGTTAGTTCTCCATCTCTTTAATGTCACAAATACAAAGAAGCTACAAACAAGTATAGAAAATAAAATGTTATCTTGTCTATATTATGTTTCTTTTATAGGGAAGGTCTTCATCTTGGTTTTGATGGATGTCGTTGATGAAAAGCCTCTACTTTCCATATTGCATTTACAAGATTCTTTGCTAGTTCCCATGTGCATTCACTAATATTGTATCCGCGCCAATGAATAAGATATTCTAATTTATTTTGGCGTTGCCTTTAATCTAAGACTTTTTTCCACTTCATTTTTTTTTATTATTGTCCATGTTTGTAGGAGGAGGTGGTACTTGTCTTCTTCTTGGTATGTTCAATATCTTGTATGGTTCAAGAAGAGACACATGGAATACAAGATGGATCTTCATGGACTCCGATAGGTATAATCGATATGCAACTGGATTGATTTGTTCAGAAATAGGAAAAGGTCCAAGCCTACGATAGTCCAACTTATCAGAAGGACAAGTAGTCTTGATATTACAACAAAGTAACTATACCTTATCCCCCATATTAAATTATGGTTGTTCCTTGTGATACGCATCTATATTTATTTTTTATCATTCTTGACCTTCTTTTAATTACACCTTCATTATTGCATGTAGCTCTGACAAATGATTTGCCAAATCTTTTACTACTAGATTATCAACTTTTAAAAAATAAAAAATATCAAGTCGTAGATGACCATAATTGGCAAAAATAGGTATTTGTTGCATAGAAGAACATATCATATTATTATAACCAAACTCTGCCAATGGTAAGAGAGTTGTCCAATTATCTTATTAGTAGTTGATGGTACACCTCAAATATTGCTCCAAGACTTGGTTTGCATGCTCCATTTGTCCATCAGTTTGAGGATGGAAAGCTGAAGATAGCTTTATGTCCACCTTTAAAATCTTAAAAAATATTCTCTAAAATCTTGACACAAATTGCGTCCCTCTATCTGATATAATATCCCTTGATAATCCATGATAGCAATAGATGTTGTGAAGGAAGAGTTTAGTTATTTCTTCACTTGTGATAGATTTTATACATGGTACAAAATATGCCATCTTGGTGAAATGATCTACGATCACGAATATAGAATCATATGAACTTGAATTTAGAAGATCCATGATGAAATCTATAGAAATAGAAGACCAAGATTATTTTAGTATATATAATGGCTAGAGAAGTCCGTAAGGTCGATAAAGACAACATTTTGAGGAATAGATGATGATAGAAGATATATGCTTTTTTATTAGAAGTTTCTATCTTTTGGTTTAAAAAATGCTTTGGCAAAATTTCAACATGTTATAAATCAAGTCTTAAAAGAACTGCCATTTATTTGGTATTAAATTAATGATGTAATAATCTTTAATAATATATTAGAGGAGCATATGAAGTACTTGCAACAAGTCTTTCAAAGATTATAAGTATAGAATCTTTGCCTATATTATAAAAAGTATAAATTCTTTTATAATCAATTATCTTATTTAAGACATATAATTATACTTGATAGATTGAGAATATAAGAGACAAAAATAAAAGCATTAAAAAAGATCCTTATACCTAATAATGTGTTATAATTGAGAATTTTTATAGGATTAACAAATTATTTTTAAAGATTTATTCATGGTTTTATTATTTTAGTTAAATCATTGATTTTATTAATACAAGCTGATTAAGAATACATACAAGATATTATCCAAGAAGAAGCATTTGAGGCCTTAAAAAGAACATTAGATTCAATACAAGTGTTGAAATGGCCAGATACTTGACAACCTTTTCAATTCTACATAAATTAGAGGATGTTGGAAATTGGTACAATATTGATTCCAAAAGATGATGATGAAAAGGAATATATCATCGCATATGCTTCATAGAGCAACAATGATGCAACAGCCAAATATTCATCTTATGAGAATAAATGTTTAATAGTGATATAGGTAATAATTTATTTTTATCTATATTTATATAACTAATATTTTATACTTGTGGTAGATCATCAACCACTAAAATGGTTGATGAAATTTGATAAGTTTATTGAAAATCTAACTAAATAGGCCTTATTACTATAAGAATATGATTTTAAAATAATTTATAAGATAGGATTTCAAAACTTAGATATTGATGGCTTTTTACAAAAAGCTGCTTAAAAACTTCTTAACTTCTAATATATTGAGGTATCAAAGTTGAAGAGCTTCTTAGTCTCAACAACATATATATTGTATGGTCTAGTTTAGACCTTCTAGTCTTATTTTTTTCTTATATTGTATTACCTTGCAATAAGACTCATGTATTTCATTACATTGTTATAGCCTTATATAATTCTTTAATCTTATCCATGATAGTTTGTTGAGACTAACATAGAATAATATTGGAGCTTGATCTTTTTAAATAGAAAGTAAATTATCTTTCTTCTTAGAAGCACTATAGTACTTTAGAGGTTGTAGATTATTTTCTTCTAAACTAATATTATTCTTGAGTTTTTTTTAATAATTTTTTATTACAAACTAAATATATTTATTTCTTCTTATTTCATTTTTATTGCAAGAAGTCAAGAATTCAATATGGCAAATTTTATAGAAATAAAATTAGATTTAATTATAAATATTCTTGAAGCATTGAAAGTCAAGACAAAGATCTTGTCTAAACAAAATGAAGAACTTTGTATGACCATATTATAATGGTCAAAGAGCAAAACTACCTCAATTACTATAAGAAGTCATCTTAAGAACTCTATTATCAAGGTCTATTTTACTAGAAGATGTATGTATTTGAGATAGAAATTCAATATTAATAGCAAAAAAATCAAGAATTAGTCTTCTAGAAAAATTTGATAGAATTTCTTCAAAGTTTCATGGCTTTAAAAAAAAGTACGACTTTTTATTTTATTCCAATATCAACCATATCTCATAGAAGTATCTTGTATTGATCTAGTTGGAACCTTGCTCTTAGATCAAGTTTTGTTTTAATTTTTTCCATTGTTTAAAAAGAATTCTTTCATATTGTATAATTTCAAAATATTTTTGGTGTTATTTACAAAAGTATTTGGTATACATAATAAGATTTGTTTTGCCACAACTAAAATTCAAATTCTTCAATAGGAAACACATTTTATATTTATTTATACTTTAAAATTTTGAGAATTAGCATGTAATATCAATTGGGATGAAGATGCATTAATAAGCCAATTTCATTGAAGATTATGAGACAATGTAAAGAATTAATCACAAGATTGATGACAAGATTGACAATTGTCTTAACAAATGCCAATATATCCATTAGATGAGAAGTACAACCATACTAAAAAATATATTATCAAAAAACAAAGGTATTTAGTTATAATAGGAATCATACAATTGCACTCTTTTATATCTCAAAACAAAAAAAGGTCTTGTATTATCTGCTAATCTTTCTTGTTGTTTTACCATATCAATCTATTTATGCTTTCAAAAACTTAAAATCCTTGTTATATTATACTCAAGAGCCTCTAGTTCTTTTATTGATTAATAATTATTAAGAAATCATAAAATTCCTATGATTAAAAAATCCAAATCCATCCATATAGAAGTTATAGATGATAGATCTTTATTGTTTAGAAATATTACTTATAAAATAATTCTATTAGAAATAATAAATAAAAATCATAGTAGCCAAATTATATTTAATATTATCAAGTCTTTGTCTATTTCAATCATATTAGAACTTTCTTGGTTTAAAAGATATATTTTACATATAGTTTGGATATTTCAAAAAATAATATTTCCTACAGTAAAGCTTGTTTGTACAGAAGTTGTTATAGGATCTTATGAACCTCATAATTTTAAAGCTATAAAATCTTTATTTATTGGAGCAAGAATATTTATAAGGGCAATAAATTAGGATTCTTTTTTTATTATTTATATAACTCCAATATTTAAAATAGTGACCACATTGACTATCATTCTAGAGTGTTATAAAGATTTTTAAGATGTGTTTGAAAAAAAGAATGCGGATACCTTAGTATAACTTTGCTATTGATCTTCAAGACAAGACACAACTATCATTTGGTTCTATTTATAATTTATTCCAAAATGAGCTTCATGCATTCAAAAAATACATCAATGAAAATCTAGCAAAAATATTTATACAATATTCAAAGTCTCCTATTGATATTCTAATATTTTTTATTAAGAAAGAAGAATCCTTACAAATATATATTGACTACTATGGTCTTAATAAAGTGACAATAAAGAATCATTACCCACTATCTTTAATATTTAAACTTTTCAATTAATTAGAATAAATGAAGATTTATATATAAATAAATCTTTAAAAAGCCTACAATTTGGTATACATTAAAAAAAAAAACATAAAAATTAATTATGAAATACATCACAAAGAATTTCTTATCATTATGGATTCTTTGCAAGAATGGTGCCATTTACTTAAAAGGGCTTTACATCCAATGATTATCTATATAGATTACAAAAACCTTGAATATTTTATATTGATTTATATTTTAAATTACTACTAAGCTTGTTAGAATATATTTTAAATTACTACTAAGCTTGTTAGAATATATTTTATTTTGTTTTGATTTTAACATCATTCATTAATCTAAAAAATAGTAAAAGTTGTCAGATGTTTTATTTAGGTATTCATATCTTGTACTAAAAGAGTGAGAGGTAGCATACAACTAACAATGAATAATACTCTTAAAACATGAGCAAATTTGTCTTCAAATAAAAATTATATTAATTTCAATAAATTCTTTATTTCTTAATCAAATTCATACAATAGTAGCTATGAATCCTCTTATCCTTGATATTAAGCAACATACTAATGATATTTGAGATGATCTTAGAAAATTAAAGTTAGAAGATGACTTCTTTTATTTTGAAGAAATTTTATATATTCTAGAAGAATCAACACACCTTTGTATTTTACAAGCATGCCATGACTTTTATATTGTTAGATATTTTAAATTTAATAAGATATTAAAATTACTTTTTAAAGATTTTTGGTGGCTTTAGATATGAAAGACCATGAAGAAATTTTTAATTTTATATAACATATGTTTTATATCAAAGCATTCTTGTCATTATTCATATAGACTTCTTCAACTATTACTTGTTCCAAGATAATCTTGGCTTTTTATTTTCATGGACTTCATTACAAATCTTCCACTATCTAATACTTTTGATATCATATTTGTAATTATTTATTTATTTATTTATAAAGATGGCATATTTTATTCTTTGGAAGAAAAAAATAATACATTATCATGTTGTGGTTCAGCTATTATGTGAAAATAATATATAAATATATATATATATATATATATATATATATATATATAATACATAATTTATTTTATAGTTGAATGAGAGCCATATTTTTGGATTTTAATTACTTATAAAATATAATTAAATTACTATTTTGAAAGGATTTTGTTTAAAAGGACTACTACTGAGATTTATACAACCTCATTTTTTTTTATTGTGACTTTTGAAGTTGATTTTATATTGATAATAATTTTTATATATTTTAAGTCACCTTTATAAAACATTAGCAACTCTTAAAATCTTATTTGTTTTTTTTATTTGGTATATAGAACACATATTATATAAATCTTACTAGAAAAAAGATTGGAAAAGAGTCTTAGTATCAAAAGAGTAGCTAGGCCATCTATGTGGATGAATAGAAATAGATGATGGAAATCTCCATTCCTATTGGCTAAAAGTCATATCCAATGGACTTCAAGGAGGCTATTTGAGAGCTTATTAGGAATTTGGATTTCTCTTTTGAAGGATTTAAACATCAAAGGTTAAAATTAAAAAAATTAGATTTTTGTCTATAGTCTTGGTGCAAAAATTGAGTGATTTGGAATTTTTGTGAAAGAGATATAGGTGTTCAAAGTCAAGGTGACAATTTTGTATGTATTGTCATTCTTTGGGACATAATATATGCATTTGGAAAGCAAAAAAAGATTGGCAAGTAGGGTTGGAAAGAGCACTTATTTAGCTACACTTTACATATATGATTTGATGAATTTTAAATTAGAATAAAAGAAATATTAGAAATTGAAGTTAGTGATTGTAATCTAAGGACAATAAGTAACCTATTTAATTAGTAGTTGTATTTTGAGTTATATCTTAAGCAATTTGATAAGATTTTGGCTCAAAACTTTTAAAAATATGTAATTTCATATTTAAAAGCTACATACTAAAATTTTGCGACATTAAGATCTTGAATTTTTGGAAGATGAAGAAAATAATACTTGGATATCTATAAATTAGGATTTTAAGCACCTATTAGGATTTTTGAGATATCAAACAATCAAAAGTGAATCTATAGTTGATTTTTTTATGATAAAGCTTAAGAATATATGCTACTCTTTTAAAAAATTTGATAAAAATTTAATAATTAAATCAAGAATTATTGGATCCTAAAGTTCAAAAAGAAATCAATTCTTTGTAAGTGAATAAGATATTGAAGGGTTTTGTTATAATTTGAACATTTTATACAAATTAAAGGGATTTTTGAGAGCCAAGACTTTACAGAGGTGAAAAGATGGATATATAGAGCTATAATAAAATTTTGATATAAAAATGAGGTTTTAAAAAAAGATTATAGATTTTCTTTGAAATTATTGATTAATTATGATTTGGCATAGAAAAAGATATTAAAGATTTTTTACATGCCATAGAAAAATCTTATATATAAATCTATTTAAATATAAGAGATTTTTATTGATATAATATATATTTTAAAATAATTATATTTATTTGTCCTTCTTATTAAAGACAAATTATTTATCAAAGCGTAATTAATAAATTATAGATAAACTTTCTACAAGTAGATATCCAATATGCTTCTAAATCAAAAATCACATTATACAATAATATTGGATTTCTCTATAGTATAGGCACTGATGAATTCCACATATTTAAATAAGTAGAGATATTTATCTTGTTTGCAGATGAAAGGCATGTTTATTATTTTGGTATTTTGGATAGAAGCATAAATGGTGGAACTTTGTTTTGAAGCTTATTTAGGAATCATGTCTAGGGAATCAATTATTTTGAAGCTTGTCTAGAGAATCAATTATTTTGAAGCTTGTCTAGGGAATCAATTGTGTGATATGCATTATTATCTTATTTAATGTGGATTTTTCATGTGGCTACATATGATTGCTATTTATTTTAGACCAACAATAAATTATAGTAGCAACATACAGTGATACAAAAAAATGCTTCAATTAAAGCTACATTTGTAAGATTAAATTTTATTCTAACATTAGTTTAAACAAAGTAAGGTATTATAGTTCATAATATAGACTTTAAATTTGATTGTTTAAATTTATGTGTAGATTTTTCTACTTTTAAAGCTTAAAGTAATTTATCAATATTTACTTCAATAATCTTTTAAAAATAAATTGTTAATTTTTTTTAATTTTTAATTTTTTTTACCTTTCAAATTATATTTTTTACAAAAAATATTTTGTAATATTGTTAACAAAAAAAATAGCCATCTATTTTAGTATCAATAGCTTTTTAAAACTTTTATAAACTTATGAAAATATTAAAGAGATTTAAAACACTTCCATTGCAATTCTTGTACAACATTGTACAATTCTTTAAATAAGTTTATTTTTTAATTTATTCACATATGTTTATATTTTTTAATATAAAAATAATTTTTTAAAGATATTAATAGAATATAATTATATAAATCTTAACCATATTATTTAAAAATATATTATTATAGTTTAAAATTTAAAATTTAAAAATTATAATTAATTTTAAATATATATTTTAAATATTTAAATAATATTATTAATATGATTTAATTTAATTATATATAAAAAATTATTTTTTAATCTAAAAATATATACGTTTAAAATATTTAAATTATTTTTAGATTAAAACATATTTTGTGCCAATCTATTATTTTAAAAGTGTATCAATATAGTACATATGTGTTTAAACTTTTTATTTAAAATTTTCATTATAACACTTATAATCATTATTGAATGAATTATTTTAAGAGGTTAAAAGAAGAGAATAAATTAGAAAAAAAATCTTCAAATAATATAAATGATCCAATCTTGTTCAAATGGATCAAGTTTATATTAGTACTATTTTTTGATGCATCCTTTTTCAAACTCAAAAATCTAAAAATTGCCAACTTATAGCTCTAATAAAAATCATGTCCCAATAAGATTTCAACAACTTTTTTAAAAACAAATTTCATTCCTTAAAATAATTGATAATTTCATAGATATAATGGTCACTTACAACATTTACAACATTTATTGATGCATTATATTTATGAAACATATAATGTTTCAATATTTACTTACAACATGCTTTAAACATTTATTTTCTAATACATTCTCCACCATCAATATCTCCTATTGCTCACAACCAAAAAAAAACTAACCTTTTTGTTAAATGAAATAGTTTCTGAAAATATTATTTTTATATAAACATGCATATTTTTAATTTATTTATAAAAACATATAAAAACCCTTCTTCTTCTTCGTCGTCTCCTCCTCCTCACTTGTGCCTGGTCCATGAACCTCATCTCTCAACAACAAAGAAGCTCCTTCGAGCACCCCACAAACTTCACACCAACCTAACCGAAATCCTAAAATAGCCGGTTTTGCAAAGGAATCCCCGCCCACCCGCCCTCCCTCGTTGCTGGCTTGACTGCGTGCCGATGCGTCCGTTGCTTCATGCGATGCTTGCTCCAAAGTCGAATCTGCCAAAAGTTGTCACCACTTCCATGGAGCCCATGAACATCGCCGATGGGAGACAAATGGACGTCACGCAGGAGACCGCATGGCCTGTAAAAGTACTCACTGCGACCTGGCGTATGAAGGACTACGGACGACGATCTGCCACCAGCTTACCCTCCCAATTGTCGCCGAATCCTGCAATTGTGCTCGCTAATTAGCCAGATATGGCAAGCCTGATTCCCCTCCAGCTTGCGGGTTGAGTAAAAGGGCTCCTTTTCGGGTGTCTTTAGAAGCGGTGGCCTGCCAGTGACCTGGTCCTTGACGAGACCTCGCGCCATGTGTCGACGGCTGTGTCTCCTCATTTCTCTCAACTTCTTGTCGTTGGTTTCGCAATCGGTTCCGCTTGGTTGGTCATCACCACCACCCCGGCAAGGATTTTACGTCAGAAGACATGAAGTCATAGGAGAATTTCATGGTGGGATTGTTTTAATGAAAGCTGTGGCTTTGGAAAATGTAGACTGGGTGGTTGCGCGTAACGACTACAGGAAGCTCACGACACAAAATAAACAACTGTAGCTCATGGCTAGTATTCATGCTGAATCATCGAATTGTTATTGATATTATGAGTTTGACTTTTTGCTGATGAAACGGATGTTGCGAATTATGACGTGTCACGACCTTCGATCTCTGTTCCCTACAGTAATATATTAATTTCTGGAATTGTATTTTCTGCCACCAGCTTTCGTTTCATTTTTGAGGGACTGGTGTTGACTTCATGCCATCACGCCACTAGCTACGAGTAGCGTACTAGCATAGGTTTTGTCACCAATTCAAGCAGGTTCTGTATTGTACACATGTCCAATCTGGAGAGACTTTACCTTAAATCAGTGAAAAGCGCAAAATAGTGAAGTGGAATCTCGGGCTTAATCCCTCTGCATTCGGCCTTCATCACACGTGTTGTTCTTCTGCTGCAGGAGAGTTCTCCAAATTAGCTTCGCCGCGTGTGTCTCGCATATAAGTAGTCCCCAGAGCTCCTCATACTTCATTCTACACCAGTTAATCTCGTCTCGAACATCGCCTGAACTGACTTATTTCAGTGCTTCAACTTCTACCTGTATAGCATCAAAATCCTGCTTCCCTCTTCTGAGCTTCTAGCAGTCTGCGCAGTTGTGTACATTCTGAAGTGTTATCAGCATCACCACGTCGGCTTCCACTCGAGTTGTGAGTAATCCTCGAGCGATTTCGGCTATAGAAGGTACCTACATTGGTGTTTTGAATGTGCGGCTGGCTTGGTTCGGTTGCTGTGGTCAGAACGTGCGCACATTGCATTCGTGACTGTAGATCGTAACTTGCCCAACAATGTGTCTCTTGCCAGCGTTCTGTAAAAGCTCAACAAATTAGAGGTGGATAATTCCTTACTAGTTAGAGGTTCATTATTCCTTACTAGTCAATGTATTAATAAAAGTACAAATCTGATAAGTGCAGGCACTAATCACTGTCGATTTTTTTAATAACTCAGTTCGAGGACAGGAATTCCGTGAAGCTTGCAAGCAGATGGCAACTGCAGGAGAGCGTGCGGCCCTTGGCGCCGAAACAGCTCGCATGGAGGGTCGCGGTGTAGCAGGTGAAGGAATGGAGGCAGCCAAGGCTGCCGCTACTGGGCGGGTGGGAAGGCCTAGGCACAGACGCGTGAGGCTCCCGGGACAAAGCAGGAGCAGGAGCGTCAGCAGTTCTTTGAGCAGCTCCGATGAGGAAAGCATGCGACGCCGTCATGGCGCAGAGGGAGTCAGGACTGTTGTCAGCAATGAGGGAGAGGCCTTCTGCCCAAATCCCAACACAAGGAACCTTGTAAGCACCGAAATAGCATTTCATCCTTCTGAAAATTTCAGGTTCTTTTTGCTCCTGAAATACAGCTGTAGCGTCACACATAGAAAGCATTGCGACGCTGATGTGATGATTGTCACCGGAGCGAGTTCACATGCAAGTCGTAAAGATTACAGTTCTGTTTGTGACATCCATGATCCGTCTGTTGCTCACGGACTCGATGTATTTTGCAGCCGAAGGAGTATGAGACCAGGGTGCAGGTCATTCAGCGATACCCTGAGATGCGAACTGTGGAGAAGACCGATTACGTGAAGGAGATTGTGAACGAAGAGCGCACCATCATTGTGCCCAAGAGTAGGGTTGTTATGGATGAGGTTCAACATGTCGATCGTGTACCCATTATTAGAGATGTGCCGAAGTCGCGGATCGAGATTGTGTATAGGTGAGGCTTCGACTTCTCTTTGTTCTAGACTTCGCGCATTGAGAGTGGCCTCAAAATCTCATTGCTAAAGTTTGCTAGGCCGCTCAAAAGGCCAAATAAAAGGGTGTAACTAAGAGAATATAAACACTTTCTTTCGCCTTCGATCATGTTCAAGCTTAGCGTAACACTAATATAAAATAGTATGTCGTATTTTAAAATAAGTGGATGGAAAGAACTAGATATCATTGTTTCAAGTAATAGTAGCAGTGTATCGTAACATCTAAAGTTATTCGATACCAACATGACAAACAGTACAATGAAATCATGTATACTAACAATATGAACGTTGAGTCTCTAAAAATTTCGCTGCCTCTTCTCAGAGTTGTTCCAGAGGAGCGTGAGGTAACCGACTTGGTACCCGTGGTCGAGTATGTCGATACGCCGAGGATTGAGAGAGTTCCCCGGGTCATCGTCGAAGACATCGAGGAAAGAATCAGAGTACCAGTTATCCGAGAGGTTCCAGTCACCCGTATGGTCGAGGTTCCCACCGGAAAGTAAGTTCAAAACCTCGTTTCATCTCGATTGTTTTTTTCAGTGCAGAACCACTTGTCACAGTCTGCAATTTGACACAGTCTGCAATTTGTCACAGTCTTCAATAGTTTGCTGGAGGGAAAACGCTATAACGTGCATGTTGCGGCCTTGTGCAGCTACTGCGAGGCACCCGCTGGCGAGTTCATCAACCCATCGGACCTCAACCTTCTGGGTCACCACCACCACCACGGCCACAAGACTGGCGGCATGCTGAACAGAACCAGCAGTTCGTCGTCCTCATCATCATCTGACAATGAGCATGGCCTCCACACCCACAACACACCGACTGACTCAATGGCTACTGGTCTTCCAGGCCACCATCACCATAACTCCTTCGATGGAACTACAACCGGCACAGACTTGGGCACCAATCACACAACGGCGCCGAAGAGGAGGTCGGGATTGTTGGGCAGGATCATCCACCACTAAGTTTCCCCACATCGACCAGCTCTGTTTATCACGATCTGTGCATGACTTTCCACTCGCTATAAAATGAATGAAGACGCCAATTACTTCGTTACAAGGTCGGATTTCTGAAATAAGATTGCTAGTCACAGAGGTGGAGAAATCGTCACGCCGAAGGTCGGCTTGAATGTTTCATTCCACACTGTACATTAGTCGATTGCAACTGTTATTATTCTTCAACACCATTCCTCGATGTTACGTTGTACACTTAGATTCTGCACAGTTTTTGTAGCAAGCTATTTTACTGTAATTTATTACTATTACGCGTGTTATATTTTTGGTTTCAATACAAGAACAGTGCATTTTTTGTTGAACGGTTTTGGTTGCTGTAACAATTTCAACCAGTTTGTGTGTTGCTGTATTATTAATTATTATATTCGATTCTACAATTGTGATGTTCAATGACTCGTAATTTCAATGATTAGAATTGCTACTTTTGAAGAAATAAAAGAAAGAAACTTTTTTGCCTGATAATTTGAATAAAATCTGTGTTTTTGTAAAATATATCAAGCAAATAAATTAAGTTTAAAGTTTTTTTTCCTACAAATTAAATTATTTAAATTTAAATTATAACCTTTAAGGTTATTTAAATCTTTGATTGGTCTTCTATAAATCAAAAAAATTATAGAATTTTAGTTTTAGTTAATATTAATAAAATATTTAAAATATAATAATTAATAAATAAAGAAAGAAAAACCAAAAAAACTACTACAATTTCATACTAAGACTGCTACAATCTTAGAATGTATATTTTGGAGTATTAATGGTCTTCTCAAATTGAATTTACATAATAGAAATGGTTCATAATTTATTAAAATTTATAATAGCAATAGATATGTTGTGGCAATGAACCCACCAAGCAATAATGTCAATATTTTGATGCTATAGATTTTCCATAATAGCATTAATATAAGCCTTTATTTCAAAATAGCAATAGATGCTTGATACAACTTTTTGGCTAATTGCAATTATGGACCATCTAATATCCAAATCTTATTTGTAGAGGATATTCAATTGTCTACAATATTTTTAATAAAAAAATATTTCTGAATATTATCAATATATTAATAGAAATTAAATATTACATCTAATATTAAAGAATAAATAATATTATTTTTTTACATGGTATAAATTAAATTTGACCTTATTAACATATGAATTCAAAGAGATTCTCTACTTACATAGAAGAAACTTCAAATAAAATAATTATATATAATTTATTTTATATTTTTAATATAAATTATTAATATCAATCGATAATATTTATTAAATTTAATAACAATAAATTTAAAGTTATCTTAATATAAAGTTTTTATATATATGTTGAACAATACAATGGATGATTATATTTTAGAATAGGATTATTAATATTATCACATTGTCGTATTGTGGTTCAACTACTATGTAAAAATATTGTACATATATATTTAATGTACAATTTATTATGCAGCTAAAAGAGAGCCATATTAGTAGATTTTTATTGATTATAAAATATGGTTAGATTATTAGTTTAGAAAGAATCCATTTAAAAGAGGTATTATTGAGATTTATACAATCTTTTTTTTTAATAATGATTTTGAGGTTGATTTTATATTAATAATAACTTTTATATATTTTAAGTCAGCCTTGTTAGATATTGGTGATCCTTAAAATCTTGTTTTATTTCTTTTATTTGGCTAAGTGAGAGCCATATTAGTAAATCTTCTAGAAAAAGGATTAGAAAGGGATTTTTAATGTAAAAAGGAGTAGTTAGGCCATCTATGTGGATAAATGGAGATGGATGATAGAAATCTCTATTCTTATTAGCCAACAGTCATATCCAATGGGCTTCAAGGAGGTTGCCCAAGGCCATATTAGGGATTATGATTTTTTTTTCAAGGGCATTTGAACATCAAATGTTAGAATCAGCAAGTTTAGGTTTTTGGCTATGGTTTTGGTGCAAAAATTGAGTGATTTGAGTTTTTATGAAGAAGATATAGGCGCTCAAAATTAAGGTGTTAAATTTGTACCTATTATCACTCTTTAGAATATAACTTATACATATAGAAAGCAATAAAGAATTGGCAATTGGAATTAGAGAAAGCACTTTCTTGACTATATTTTTTATATATGGCTTGATGAAATCTAAATTGGGATGAATGAGATATTAGGAGTTGAAATCCATGCTTGCAATCTAAAGACAATAAGTGACCTCTTTTAATTAATGGTTGTGTTTTGAGTTATATCTTAAGAAATGTAATAAGGTTTTAGCTCAAGATTTCAAGAGTGTATATTTTTATATTATAAAATTTATATAAAAATTTTGTAGCATTAAAATTTTGGATTTTTGAGATATGAAGAAAATAATGCAATCATATCTATAAATTAGGGTTTTAAGTACTTGTTAGGATTTTTGAGATATTAGATGATTTAAAGTGAATCTATAGTTTAATTTTCTTATGATAAAGCTTAAAGATATATCCTACACTTTAAAAAAAATATGATAAAAATTGAATGGTTAGATTAAAAGTTATTGGATTCAAAAATTCAGAAAGATATCAATCTTTTGTGGATGAATGAGGTATTGAAGGATTTTGTTATAATTTGAGCATTTTGTGAAAACTAAAGAGATTTTTTGGAAGCCAAGGCTTTATGGAGGTGAAAAAAATAGATATATAGAGTTTTAATATAATTTAAATATAAAAATAAGATTTTAAAAAGAGATTATGGATTTTTTTAGAAATTATTGAAAATCTAAATTACCAACAATTGATTAGTTGTGATTTTATAAAGAAAAGGGTATTAAGGATTTTTTATATACTATAGAAAAACTTCATATATAAATCTAGTTAAATATAAGAGATTTTTATTAGTATTATATTTTTTAAAATAATATTTTCATATTATTTGTTTCTCTTATTAAAGACAAATCACTTATTAGAATCTTGCTAATAAGTTACAAGTAAATTCTCTATAGCCAAGTATACAATATATTTCCAAATTAAAAATCATACCAAACGACAATATTATGACAAATATACTTAATAGTAACAATTATATCAAAGTTATTATGGTTTAAAATTATTGTAGTTATAAAATAATCAATCATTAAAATAAATATTATTATAGAGTTTATAAATAAGTAATAAATATATTTTATTGATATTAGCATGTTGGTTTTAAATAGCTTTATTAATCTCATGGTTTCTTTTTATTAAAAAAAATATATAATTTATAGATTTAATATATATATATATATATATATATATATATATTAAAAAATTCTTTTATATAAAAAATTAATAAAAAATTATAAAAAATGATAATAAGTTATATCAATTCTATAAAAAATAATAATAATGAAGTGACATTATATTTTTAAAAATATATCAAATATATCAATAATTAAATTCTTATTCAATTAGACTAATATTTTCACCAAACCATTAGATTGAAATAAACTTCACTATAAAAAATAATAATAATAATAATATTAAAAAAAAATTGAAACACTTTTACTCAAAAATTTAGCTAATATTTTTAAAAAATCAAAAGTGAATGGCCCTCACAAAAAATTTATTCAAAGAGGGTTGTTCAAAATGATATTTAACATCGGTCAAGATGCCTTCGTTCATCCAATCTTCTAATTTCAAAACAATCACTTCCACAAACATTTAATCCCTAAACCAACTTTTGTCAATCATCTTCTTCTTGAAATAGGTCCGTGTTGATAAACACCAACAAAAGTCCAGCTTTTGATGTGGGAACATGGTGTCGGTGGATCCTCCAGACGTGAATTAGTGAAAGCCCAGTGACTCTCACACTAGAATATAACGTATTCGACGCCATGCATGAGGTGTTTTCTCAGTTGCTAATTGTTGACAAAGCAGACATCAACTTTGTGAGGCAGACTAGATGGGGTCCTTCACCGGACATTGTTCACAACAGTGCTTGGTGCCCATACCGCCGCCACCACCACCTCGAATCGCATGCTGAAACTAGCACTGGCTCTGCAATCTATCAAGGTTCGGTGCATGTGACAGCAGCAATTGTGAAGTTTACAGTTGAAGTTGCAAGTCATCAGGTAAATAGGTTCTGCTGTAGTTACATTACCACGGTTGAAAACGCTCAGAATGTGGCGCACTTCGCATCGTTGGCAAACCGGGATTTTTGCAGAGTTCATGGTTCAGCCGAGCTGGTTGTGTGCCGAGAATCTGTCCGACTGTAGTCAACCAAATGAGTATGACGAACACCAAGGGCTTGATAGATCTCGAGGATAAGTGATCACTTCTTCAGAGTAGATCTGAAATACTGCAACAGTGCTTCCTTTTGCAGCCAATTCTAGCGTTCTTTAACATTGCATCTGTTGTTGCCATTTAGTTGATACTCTCGGCAGTGTGGGACTGATATTAGGTCATGTCCCGAGAGAAACTTAGTTCGGATGTGACTTAGTTTGAAACGGTTTAGCAACTAAACCTGACCAATTTTTTTTTTTTTTTGTTTACTATTCCACAATATTGCCCGCACTAGTAGGTCAAAAGCCAATGGAAGCAACAATCATAGTGCAGGTTTCAAAGACAAGAATCAAGAGAAGAGGTTCATCGACCGTATGTTTATGTCAGCAAGCTGTGGATATCATGCGTGGTCAACTAGTGATGAGCCCTGAATTTTGCTGAGAGAGTTACGAAAACCCAAAATTAAATGTGAAGTGTCTGAATCAAGTCAAGTTTCGGGACGTGCTCCGGTTTGCATGGCTGCCTGCACCACTGAAAACCTTTTGAAACTTGAAGGATATTGTGCGGATGACGGCTTACAGTTCCACATACTTCACATATTCAAGTTACAACACATTCAAGCGGCAGTTGTATCAAACATACATTCATGGAGTTGGTGTTGGACACTAGCCATCAACCTGCTGACTCCAATGCTTTCACCTCCCTCCCAAAGCTCTGTCTATAACATCGGCTACATCTGAAAACTGATGTGAGAACAAATTTCCATGGTATCCATTGGGGTAACACTAAAGCAACAAACGCTCAAGTCTTACATTGAAAACTAATAAATAAATAAATAAATAAATAAATAATAAAAATGCTCAGAATGTGTAATAATATATTTGTTTAATTATTTGTAATGTTGATTTTTTTATTTTATTTTTTTTGACAAAAAGCAAGTAGACTCATTGGTAAATGGCAAACAAACATCCCAAGCCTTGATACTCAAAATTGAGGCAAACTAAGGAGCATGAATATGATACAAAAAAATACATAAATTATATCTCTATTGTCTATTTTTTGAAGTGTGTAATCTAGTTCTTATTCCAAATTTGAATTCAATTAATATTTTTGGCCACCTAAGACATGTTTAATCTTTAAGAAGGATTTTATTTTTATTAAATTTTTTCTTAATCTTTATCATAGTATTAAACTACATGATATAACCATTATTCCTAAACCAAATCAAACCAACTAACTTGTTTAGTTTTTATCTTGAGTTTTTTTTATTAAATTAAAGTTTATTTCTTTTTATCTAAATAGTCTACATACATCATATTTTAAATTTATTTTAGATGTTTGAAAGCATAGATTTAAATTTTTTATCCAAAAAAAAAAAAAAAAAAAAAAAAAAACTTAAAAAGATATACTATGGCTTTTGTTTCTTTAGACTTAGTGCCAATTCCTTTATTATAAATTTTATCTAATTTTATAGTTAGTATAATTATAAAAAATCTTAAAATTTATGAAATATTACTTATAATAAATGAATAGATATATATATATATATATATTAAAAAAATATATACATACATACATTCACAAATAACATTAGAATTATATTTTTACATTAATTTGTTATCTTTATACAATAACAACTAACTATTAAAGTCATATTGATTATATTAACATTGCTATTTATTTATTTCAAAGTTCTAATTATAAATCTTCTTAATTAAAATTTAACTTTTAAATTTAATTTATTATTCTATTATATTATTACAAACTTCTATAACTATGGTTTGAATTTGATCAATTAATGGAATTCTAACCAAAATTGTATCTACTTTACTATTGTAAATTATAAAAAATGAATTATATTATATAATTTTTAAAGATATTATAATTATAATATTATTATTAACAAAAATATTATTTCTAAGCTATAAATCTTAATTTAATTCTTCAATTCTAGAGGTTTAATATCATGGTGTATTATACTTATCTTATAAGTAAGATATGTATTTGCCATGTAGTACCAAAATAAATACTCTTTTAGTTGTATATCAAAATTTTCACTTATTTCAACTAAAATTAAGAATCTGTGTTCAACGATATTAAAAAATATTTTTTTGTAATTGGACTAAGCTACACATATATTCTTATGAAAATTATATATAAATTTTCACTTATTTCAACTAAAATTAAGAATCTGTGTTCAACGATATTAACAAATATTTTTTTGTAATTGGACTAAGTTACACATATATTCTTATGAAAATTATATATAAATTATATTATTAAAAAAATTATATTGCAGAGAAGGATTTGAAAAATTAAAATTAAAAATATTAAATTACTTTTGTCTAATTTGTTTTCTGTCTAGGTCTAATTCTTAGATAATATGCTCTATTTGTGATTGGAATTATAATCTCAACTGAAATCTAACCATCATTTTCTACATGAAAAGAAGTAATCTTATAGCTTCTTTTAAATTTTTAATCCCATGACATTATCTATTTTTTACTTTAATTAATATTTTACCAAGATATTGCACCATTGGAAGTTCTAAGTTGAAAAAATATATAATATAGTATAATTCTAAAAAAATTATCTTTATGGATATAAAATATTATAAGAAAAAAAATTAGATATTATTAATTATTATGGTTCTTTATCTAAATTTAGTCTTATTACATACCAACAATCTAATTTATAATATATATATATTTTTATTTATTTATTTATTTATTTATTTATTTATTTATTTTAATATTTTAATTTAAATTTGATATTTATTTTAGATTTTTAAGTAATTTTATAAAAAAATTCTAAGTAATTCAATATTTTTATTTCTTTATTTCTTTATTCCAACCATACAAGTTTTTCTAATAAAGACATAGAAATTCATCTACTTGTTAAAATTTTAAAATTTTAATCCAATTTATATTATATCTAAGGACCAAGTTAAATTTATATAAAATATTAATTAATACTAGAAATAATGTATTGTTTATCTATAAGTGCAAGGGTAGATCCATCAAATAATTGAGTTAATTATATTTGTGTATTTCAAATTTAAAAGTGTATTATTTTAAATAATTTTAAAGCTTATCAATTTTTTTATTTATTACATTATATATCATATAAAATTAGAAATTAGAATAAAGCTAAAAAAAGTTTATTTCATTCTTCTTTAAATTAGAAATCTTAGAATAAGTTTTTTATTTACACCAATAACTTCTTATGCTACTTCAAATAGAAGTTTTATTATGCCAAGAAATTTATTATTACAAAAAAAAATTTAATATTATAAAAAAAAAATTATATTAAAAATTGTTTTATATTTATAATTTTATAATTTTTATATTTATAGTTTTATAAAAGTTTATCATTATAATTTTATTATAATTTTTAGATATATTTGGTTTTTGTAAAATAACTTGTTTTTGGATTTTCTTGACCAAATAATTAATTTTTATATTCTAATATATTTGACTAAAATATAAAAATTTATCAAAGTTTGTTTAACTAAGATTGATAATTTTAATAAGAATCAGTTGTAGCATTCTTTGAAGGATCTTAGCAAGGATGTTATACAAGTTATCAAATAATAAATTGGATACTAATTACCTAACTTTATTTTTTCTCTTATTGTAAAATAATGTTATATTTTATTTAATTATAATAAAAAATAGAGAATCTTGCAACAAAACTTAATTAACATTTTATAGGTAGTTTTAGTCTATTATGGTCCAAAATTATTTTAAAACATTGTATCAATCTATCAAGTTTTGGTGCCTTCTTATTAGCCATTGCTTCAATTTTAAGATGTTATTTTTTATATGATATTTGCTAACAAGACAATTTTTATCTTTTGCATGACTTTGCATCAAATATTATCTAACATAATTTTATTAGCTATTAGAGCTTTTAAAGACTAATTAAGTCAACTATATAAGTTTTAATAAAGTTTTCATTATATATGCTGTAATAGAAATTGGTTATATTGACAAATCCTCCTAATATTTTTCATTTGTGTAATTTTATATTTTATATATTTTCTCTTAGTTGTTATAAAAAAAAAAATCCTAAAACCAACCATTTCTTATTTTTATCTAATAACTACTAGATTTTAATTAATTTTCTTTTAATCTCTTATTTTTTATATTTTAAAATCATATTTTAAAATATTTAAAAAAATTAAGTTATAAAATCTTTTATATTTCTTTGTAATTTTTATTTTTTAAACAAATTCTTCTTTTTATATCAATTGTGCCTTAGAACAAATAAATATTTGAATAATTGTGAAAGATGATAAAAAATTTAAGTAGGTTTTTAAAAGATCCTTCTCTTTTTATTTATGTACATGTGTAATACTTGTTTTTCATAGTAGGATTCTTAATATGCATCAAATTTATTTTGTAAGAAAACATTTATTCTAAAAAATGCTGACATTGGATAGATAGTTATATTAGAAGATGGTAAAAAAAATCTTTTTAAAATTATATATATATATATATATATATATATATAAGCTGAAATTCTCACTTTGACTCTTGTACAATCTTATAAAAATTTTGGATTATTGCTAATATAAAAGTGGCCTTCAAGTTGACACCTTAGTTTAAATAAATT
Organism: Physcomitrellopsis africana; assembly: GCA_036785485.1. Classification (NCBI taxonomy): domain Eukaryota; kingdom Viridiplantae; phylum Streptophyta; class Bryopsida; order Funariales; family Funariaceae; genus Physcomitrellopsis; species Physcomitrellopsis africana. The sequence goes on along the minus strand of JAWRVF010000203.1, from coordinate 68,951 downwards.
CCATGAATTTTCTTCTTCTCTAACAAGTATCTTCTATAATTTGAAGATTTGTCTTCTTTCTTCTTTATCATGTTCCAATCTCGTCAAGGAATCCACAAAGCTCCTTCTAGAATATTATTTGTAAAATCGGTTAAAAAACCGTTTTCATGTGGTAATTATTATAAGCATAAATTTCACCTTATCTAATATATCTCTTAAGATTATTTTAAAGAATAATTCTTGATATTTTTTTTGTCTAATAACAAACTTTTTTTTTTTAAGATTTTTAATATGTAAGATAGAAAATTTATTATCAACCAATAATTATTAATTTAGCATCTTATTTTTTCTCTCTTATGTAAAATGGTTCATGATTCTAAAAATTTTTATAAGTTCATAGATAATTAATAATAGACTTTTATCTTCATTTATTCTTAGATTTCTTTATACATATGTTATTATAATAAAATCATTAAAAACCAATTAAAATAAAAAAATCTAGCTTCATTATTAATTTACTAATAATATTAATATATTAAATAAGTAATTAATTAGAAATAAGATATTTAATTTAATTTCTTTTTTCTATTAAAATAATATTTAAATAGTATAAAATATTATTTAAATTTGATGTTTCTAGTTTGATCTTTTTTATTTTTTATTTTTTATTTTTTTTACTTTTACTTTAATTTCTTTATGTACTTATTTTTTGCAAATATAAATTTGTGTTGAAATAAATTGTATAATTGCACATTTGGCCTTTTCCAACATCTTTTGGCTCTAATTTCTTTGCTTTGCTTTGCTTTGCTTTGTCTTATTATCAACAAGATCTCAACATCATATTTAAAATTCTTTTTTTTAATATTTTTATTAATATTTTTCTTGGTTTTAATATTATTGATATAATTGATATATATGTCATTTTCTTTGTTGCTTATTGAATTTTGTATTTTTGTAGATCTATCTACAATGTACTACTTAATATCTACCAATTACTACGGTAACTTCTTGTATTTTAATCTCTTCTATTTTGATACCAACAAGTTCATGGTTGTTGTCATCTTCAATGATATTTATAAGACACTTTATGTGCTTAAATATTTTAAATAATTATTTTATAAAAAATTGCAGTATAAGTTGATGGTTTCTATTTTTTTTAATGCTATTTGTAAGATAGTGTAATTACTCCAACTATTGAAAAAATTATTGCAAAATTTATCATCATTGATTTCTAACTTAGTTGTTTTTTAACAAAGTCATTTTTTAAAATAAAAACATTGAGTTGTTTGTTTTTTTTAGTAAGTGTATTGATCCTTTGCTGAACTTGATTGAAGATGTTTTTAATTTCAACCATAATTCTAGATATGTCTTGGATTACTTGGTTTAAACATTTATATGAAGGCTTAAATGATGTTTGTAAAGGACTATTTATTACTATTCTTTATTCTAATTATACTTCTTTTTTAAAAAATATATATATTTTTTAGAATTTAATGTTAAAAATTATTTTAAATCTCTTGAATTATTATTTCTTTGAAAGTCTTTCAAAACTTGTCCAATACCAATGGCTATTTGAGGAGAAATTTAACAAATTTGTCAAATATATTCTTAAGCAAGAATCTTGTAGAAATTTTAATAAGCCTAATCTATCTTATAGTGATAGATTTTATGTTAATCTTGCATCAAAGTTTGAATCCTACTATATGAATAAACATAGCTCAATACTTATTATATAAAGATTTAAAATAGTAGTTTTTTTTGTCATGTCTTCTTATTTTAAACTTAAATAAAAGTGTCCCTTGCCAACATCTTCCATTTATAGAATGCACCTTGTAATATGTTCCCAAGTTGGTTCATCCAAATTTTAAACAATTTTGATGGAGATACATCCTTCTCTCCTACAAAACAAATTATTACCATAAAACTAATTAAATAAAATGTTTTAATCATAACAATGTTGTCATCTACTTCAATTTTTTTATAATAGTATGAATAAAAAAAATTCTACGTACAAATCCTTTAGAAAAATTTTGACCTAATATTAGTCAGATGTGGTAGTTTTAGTTGTTATAGGATATTGAATACATTCCTGATGTCATGTTCTTCTTTGCATTCCATCCGCTCATGGTATTTTTATAGAATTGTGTGGCATCATACAGCATAGAATCCTGCTTCTCCAACAACAAACAAACAAACCAAAAAAACATACACTTACACAATGTGCAAGCATCTCCATTGCAATAGTAGCTTGCCCTAACCCTAAAACCTTGACCTTGTGAAAGAAATTCACTTTGAGTACGATTATTATTTTCTTATTCTACTTGATCTGATGGCACAAACATTCAGATTCCACAAACAAGTGCAGCTGTGGCCATGCCAGATAACTAGCCTTCAACAATACTCCTCACATCACAAATTGTGGAACCCCCACAACCCAACTTGTCCCCTTGTGCATTGAACTTGCACACTTCAATTATCTTGATTGTTTATAAGTACATTTTATGACTGTTTATAAATAGGTTATTTTTGTCCTTGGTGGTCTTTTTATAAATTAGTGTAATTAAAACCACTTTGAAACCTATTGGACCGAAAAATCAGGATAAAATGGCATGCACAATTGGCCTTACGTGACGTGTCAATGTGATTACGTGGCGAGCCATATCCGACAGCTTGGATTAGACCATCCTCCTACCAAAGTCAATTTCTATAGGGTGCATGTGGCTATAGAAAAAGGAAAACGAGAAACATGGGTTCCCAATGTGCAGAAAGAAATGGACCTGATGGGAACGGGCTTTAATCAACCCATGGGCACAAAGGCTTCCTTTCTCGTAGTGCTGTTCTTCTAAGAAATGGGCTCTTTGTTTTTTTCATTCATGATGGATGAATCTATGTACATTTTATCATCCATGTCTCATAAATAAATACGTGAATAAAGAAAAAAAAAATTAAGTCCATTGTGATGAGAAATATTCTCAAGGAGATAACCATTCTTAATATTTGTGAAATAGAAAAAACATAAATGATAAAAAAATTTGCATGAGAAGAGTGTTATAGTTCTAGTGTTCAGTTACAAAGAAAGGTCAATGAAAATAAATATCTAATCTCTTGAGTAGTCGATGAAGGACTTGGAACGGTACAGGAGATTCACACATTCACATAATATTATTGTTTCTTTTCTGTGAATAAATAAAACAGCTATGAAATAATAATAATAATAATAATAATTTATTTTTTCATCATTTGTACCATCATAGAATTACAAATGAGTTAGTGATTAAAGAATGTGTGCTCTTTATTTTGACCACTAAAATTTGAGTTCTTACTTCATCCAAACTTCATACATTGAAAAGATGTAAATGGTAGTAAGAAAATCAAAACAACAATAATGGGCTCAATTTGATCTTTACTTCCTTTTCTTTTTCCTTTAAAAACACATCATTTACTGATATACAGATCACAGGTTTGAATAATGACAATAAAATTCATCACCATCTTTTCAAAATTTTGCTCATATCACAATTTTATTTGGATTTCATATTAAAAGCTTAAAGTCAAGCTAGGTTTACAAAAAAAAAAAATCACACTACCTCCATGCATAACCAGTACAAAGTAAATGTGATATAATAAGATTTCTCTTGTGGTACTTTCCCTTTTAATGTAGAGATCACACTTCTTTCACAAAATAACGAATTACTAGATTGTGATCTCGAACACTTGCACTGTTTTTTTTATTAAAATAGAATCCAACATATATATCAGTCCAAAATGTTATCCACTTTATGAAAACACTAATGATGGCACCAATTAACCATTTGTGGATTGCATTCTCACTTTTAATCCTTTTGTACTTCACAAAACAAAAAGACGAATCAACACCTTTTGAGCTCTGTTTAAAAAGAAATAGAGATTTTGGGCACCTCCACATTGTGATTTATTTTTAATGAACAAGAAGAGAGAAAACTTTTGCACACATAATGTTAAATTTTAGCAACATGATCAACAGAAGTATAAAAATTGGTTCACAAAATTTTGTATCATTTTGTTAAAGAAACGAAGAAGATAAATCCATTGAAAGAAGAGAATACATTGATAAGATTATTTTTGTGATTCTTTTAAATTTCAATTCACAAAACTGTCTATGGTGAAAGTTTTGAAGTTAAAAAAATACCTACCATGTAATTTCATCATGTACTACAACCTATGCCCGTTTTCTACCTGCAATTTCATGTTTTGGATTAAACGTTCATAATTATTAAATATCATTCTGAACAGGGTGTAAGCTTACTTGAAGTTTCTACAAATAGCGTCTGTGCTCATAACTATTTCAATTCATTGAAACTTATGACCAATGAATTTACTTGAATTCATGTAGTATATTGACATGCAAATATTCCTATAAAGGCTCTACAGAGAATGGGAAGCATCTATTCTTTCAGCTTGGCAAAGTGCAAATAAAATCATTTGAAATAGGCAAATGTGTCTTGTTTGTACTAAATCCAACATTTTAATGCATAATTGTGCACTTCAAGGTGAATTCAAGTTACAGAATAACATAAATAATAAGTCAAATTTTTTGTAAATCCTAAACTACCAAATATTCACTTGCATATTTTTCTGTCAAAAAATCATATTGCAAATTGCAATTTTAAATGTTAATCATAAGATTAAATTTACATAATTATTTAACATGAAAGATGCTATTTTGAAGTTTTGAAAACAACTCTGTGTAAAGTATAAAATTAAATTTAACAATTTATATGTGAATCATAAATAGTGTCTTTCTTGTTAAATTAATTTTAAGTCAAATTAATGATATATCTCTATTAATTTATTGTATCTTTAACAGTATAAAATGGAGCAATTTTTTTAAATGTAAACTATTCACAATATTGCTGATATAAATTTGAGAAAAGAAAGAATTTTATTTTGGTAAGAGGTGTATTATTGATGATCCTTTCCACAAAACTAATTTTTAGTTTTGCATTAAATTTGAAGAAGAAATAATTGTTGCCAAACATTTGTGATTTTTTGTTACTGTTGTTCTTATTTGACACTGCAAGTGAAGTTGATGACACGAATTAAATCAATGTGAACTGCAAATGTGTAAAACAATTTGAAATAATATCTTCAACATTTCACAACACATCCCACTCTAAAATATATTCTACTCACTAAATGTCACATTTAAATAAAGAAACTATATAAATAGGAACAATGGATATTAAAGTGTTGTCAATTAATCAGTGTGTTTTTAAAAAATTACCTTTGAAGAGGGAAAAACCAAATGTGTGCTTTATTTTTAACAATTATTACAAATTAGAGAAAAAAATCTATTGGAAAAGAAGAAGAAGAAGAAGAAGATATTTATAGTCATTCATTCAACTTGGAAGCTGATGAGGACAAAATAATAATAATAATAACAATAATATTTAAAAAATAATAATGAATTACAGGTACATCTGACTTTAAATGCGAGGCTTGTGTACACGTCACCCTCACAACTCACGAGGCCACTGGGGCACCAAATGACGTCTACCCGTACTGCTGACTCCCCCGGAGTGGCCATGGTGGACACTTAGTCAGCAGGAGCGGCTCCGATTGACCCCGCTGGCATGTCCACGTAGGAATATCTGCCCATGGATTGGATGCGGTCAAGCCCTCCGAAATCATTTTCCTGTCTCCGTGGTGGTGAGGATTTCTACAGATCCAATCGCAAGAGCCTATCTTACACGTGGCCCCCATGAGACACGGGAGAAAGATATTGAAGTTGAAATGAATAGCTCTTTCCACAAATATATATATTTGGTTTTTTATTTATTCATTCATCTGCTTGTTCATTTGCAGCTATTTCTTTTATCCGTTATGTGTCTAATGAATCCATGCCTTGAGTTGATACCTAAAAAGTATACAAGTATTTTACTTTAAAACTGTAAAGCAATGTTCAAGGCAATTCATGCTTGACTTCAAAACATAATTTTCCATACTAATGATTTATATTTTATTATGTTACTTATTACTTATTTATTTACACATTCATGCATGCATGCACATATGATGAGTGTTTGTACAAAATATTTTTTATGAAAGGTACATTTATACTTACAAATAAATAGAAGTGAATAAATTTGTACTTATTGCTACCAAGATTCACTGTTTGACATTAATTTTGTAACAACCTCTTAATTGAAAGTATATATCCTTTACAATGTTATCTTTGACTATTAACAATTAAAGAATAAATATGATTTTTGTCAACAAACAAAAATTTTAATCCTATCCATCTCATGCATTGACTTTCATTGGTTCATTCATCACAATATATTATTATTAAGAACCTAACTATAGAGGTGGAATGTATGGGTCAAAGTGTAGGGCTTTTAGCATTTGCTTTTTATAACAAACAATGATGGCATTTGAGTATGGGCTTCTTCTCACATGATTGTAAGCACTAAAAGCCTTATCTATACATATATGATTAAAAAGTCTTTGATATATATATATATATATATATACAGGTAGAATTCATCAAAAATATGTATTGCAATTAGAATTCTCCAAAACATCACAATTTCTTCATACAGGTTTGTTTTCATTTGTTCATTTATCTATCGTTACTATTATAAAATATTCTAAGACCAAATTTTCTTGTTCAATGTTCCATTAGATACAAGGAACTAAATTGAGTATTTTTAACTTATTCAGTTTGGATGAATCAATTTGCATGTTTGTGTGTAGAGAGCGAGAGGCTGTTCCAACAAAGGATGATGTGGCATTTCACTGAAACCCTAAACCAAGTCAATATAATGAGCTAGCTAGTTTATTGGGCTAAGTGTTGGCTTTGAATAACTGTTCCAGCTATTTCCATAAATAGTAATATGTTATCATCTGTCCTTAATCAAACCACTTCAACATTGAGTATTAAATCTATGACCATTAGGTGGCCCTATGAAAAGCTAGAAAACTTATTGACCGAGAAAACTTCAAACTGTTGTAGATACTTTATCTTGCACATTGGAGTTACTTAAATTATAAAATATGAAATTAACCACCCCATCCACAAAAAGTCTAAATCCAAGAGTTGTATGGGGATTTTGATACATGGCACAACTCATTCCAACAAATTCTAATGAGTCAACTTAAAAAGTTTAATTTGGTATTTGGAATTGTGATTCATTATTATTAATTTGTTTTTTTACATTATTCCTCAAATATTCCTTGCTTCAAGTCTTGATCGAGCAAAACTTCTATTTGAAGAAATTTTTGTTTAAATGTTTAAAATAATGATAATAATTACCACTGAATAAATAGAAATTGATATTTTGATTTTACATAAAAATCACACTAAAATTCAAAGAGGATGTTCAAATTTATAGTACTTCTTTTGCTACAAATTGTTTTTTGGAAAGAAACATAAAATAAAAATACCAAAACATATGTCCTTTTATTTTCTTTGAAAAACAACAAAAAAAAAAAAAGAAGATTTCTAAACAAGCATTTATACAACACAACTGCATAGAGATTCCATGAAGTAAGAATTTTAAGTTTGCCATTTCAAAACAACTATAAACATGTGCATGAAAATCATGAAATCTTTTTGACTCTCAAGACAAATTTGTACAATATAGTCAAATCAGAACAGAAAAGAGACCATTGAATCTTGAATGTATTCTTCAGAAAAGTTCAGTTGTGTTGTTGGTTGCAAAACTACAACAAATTATGAATTGAGATTGATGTATACACAAACAAAAATAAGCCAACACTATTAAAGTGAATATTAAAAGGCAGCAATCTTTCTTGGAAATGTTGCAACTTGAAATGAAATCTCCATTTGAATTTGAACTTGAAGAGGGCTGGCTGTTTGAAATATATTTTCACAAACTTGACCCAGAATGAAGACTACTTAGGTGCATGTGTATGTGTGTGTACATAAATATATAAATATATTCAATTTCCTCTACCAACTTTACCTGAATAAGTTGAAAATTTAAAAACTATTCCTACAGTAACCCAGAGAGTTAATGATGCAGTAATAATATTCACTTGCAAAAACAGAAATTGAATAATCATCAAATAAATAGATAAACGTATGAAGGAAAGTAAAGGTTCTTGAGAAGCAGAATCTTGTAGCCATGAACAACAAATTGTCAACTTGCATGATTTGTGAGAAATTGATGTACTCATGTTTTTATTAAATGATTCATTAGTAGTATTTTGAAGTCTCACAAGCCAAAAACATGATGCACAATAGGTGCATGAAATAAAGCCCTCGACTTTATATTCTTGTGTATGTGAATAGTTATTTTTAGCATGTAATATAAAATTTCAATATATATATATATATATATATATATATCTTAAACGACTAGAAAATTGGCAGGTTGGTACCAAGAGGTTGATGTTAAAATCCCCTAACCAATTATAAAATCTCTAATTAGCCTGATGAATGCTAGGACAGAAGTAATGACTCCCTCATGTTTCAAAAAGGAAGGAGAATAGAAGTAAGATAAGGGACCCTCTCCGGCTTGTGTCAAAAATAATAAAAACAATAAAAAGAAAAAACAATCCCAACACATACTACATTCGGATGAGCAGACCTTGGAAGTGGGGTTTAAGAATCAGCCAGGCAGCAACGCAATGATCCGCAAGGCCCCCTCCCACTTGGGGCCGTTGCGGGAGCAGCAGGATCGATGAACATGCACATGCAGCGGCACCGGTGCGCTGGAAGGAGCAGCAGCGAACACAGCGCAACGCGTCGGGCTCCCATTCTGCACTCTACGCCAGCAAACAACCCACCAGTGTCGTGTTGTTAATCCCCCTTCGCGGACTATAATAATCCTCCTCCACCTCAGCAAGTCATGGGCCTCGACCCATGTTGCTAACACCAGCACCAGCACCGGCGACGGCGCCTTCGAGGCTCTCCTGCACCAGAACCAGGTTTCATCCCGCTCCAGTTGCTCATGATCGCCGCCGTGTGGTCCTGTAGCCCCGGCTCGCTCCCTCCTTTGCCCATCCCGACAACAGGGGCGACCACACTCCCCATCGAGCGTTCAGCGTCGAAGCTCTCCTGGCATCGAGCTCCGGCTTGATTCCACCGCCGTTCTCATCAACTGGTCACTTTTTTTTCGAATCGCGGCTCCCGCGGCGTCGGTTCTTACCATCCCGGCCGCCGCATTAAAATGCTCTTCGATTAAACCGGAAGTCTGACAGATTTTCTGTTTATCTGGATATGGTTATTTATGGCCAATCCGCTTTGGTGGCGATGCAGCACTAGTCTTTGAATGGGGCGTTCTGCATAGATTTGAGTCAGTCTCCGGCGCGTGCTTCGCAGACTGGTCTTTCCTCTTGACGATTTCTGGGTCGTGAATGCTGAGTTTGCAGATTTCGATGCACAGGAAATACTGGACTTATCGAATTACTCGAAATAATTTACTCGTTACCCACAAGCCACGACTGTAGATTGTCTGTCCGCTACTAAACCTTGACCACAAGACTGAGCACGAAGTGAGCAGAAGACTTCAGAAAATATAGGTGAAGTGAAAGTATATGTTAAAGGTTTTAATTCAAACAAAGTAGTGGGTTTTTATTTATTTATTTATTTATTTATTTTTACGAGTAACAGAAGATTCTGGTTAGTATGTTTAAATTTTATTTGTCATCTTCCGCCACATTCTAGTTTGGGTTTATGTTTCCATGTCTTGGCCATTAAAACTCAGTGCTTTCTAAAATCTTTTATTTTCTTACAAATTTTGTGATCAACCAACTTTGTTTAGTTTAGTTTTTTTTTTTTTTTTGTAAAGAATAGATAATCAAAATGTCAATATTTTTTTATATTTTTTTTATGATGCTTGTAGTTGTAAAGTTGTGCACTTATAAGCTGTGTTTTATAATCTTTGACACAACATTAAACAGTAATGAGTTTGATACAACACGTCATCACATACATCATATAACCCATTAAATAATATCACATAAACTAAAGTATGAAACACCAGAATTATGATCTAAAACTTGTTGTTATATATATATACACACATCTTATTTTACTTATATTGGAGCTTTTTTTTATTTTGTTTAGTTTTTATAATAAAATCTACAACCTAAATAAATAATGCATCATGACAATAAAATTAAAACTCTACTTAAAACAAACTCTGCAAAAGGTAAATAAGAATTAATATATAGAAGTACAATTGAATTCACAATTTGATTTTACTTTAGAAAATAAATACCAATCCTTTTAATCCCATAATTTATCTTTGTAAATGTATCATTAATTAGTTGGAAAAAGCTATAATCAAGCAAAAATTTATTGCAGAATGCATTTCAATTGAGTATTATACAAGACACAAAACCCGTTCAGGGGTAACATCTATTTCTTAAGTACTTGCTTGATTGCTATTGTTATTATTTTGTGTATTTAGACATTATCATTATTATTTTATTGCATGCATATCACAACCATTATAATTCATAATTACCTAGACATCCAACTTCATGATTCAAGTCCTAAAATAATAATCCAATAAATAACAGTCCTTTTGAGTAGAAATCATATATAAGAAAATAATCAAAACAAAATTTCTCAAAACTCTTAAAAAAGCATTTTTTGGTCTATCAACATTAGACAATTGATATCTATTTTATCTGATGTTACTATTTTGTATAATGTACTACAGGTGCCAAATTTAAAGCATTGAATTTTCACCCTTGCCCATTTTCCATTAACATTCCTCATACAATACCAACATTCATTTTATTTTATATTTTAATATACCCCATGAAAGCTAATTGAATGGAAGGGTGTGTGAATGTTAGGGGTGTAGTGCCCATGATAGGCAAAAACCATGTCTAACCAATTTATTTCCATTTCCTCACTCTGGTTGATTACCTTGCTGACTTTCCCTTGTCCTCTTCAATATTTAGGAGAGGGATGGTTAGGCAGCAGAATTTGGGCAGCAGAATTTGGGCAGATGGACAGAAATACACCCTTAAAATTTAAAAGGCTGCAAACTGGATAATTTAAAAATAAAAAATAAAAATATTATGTTGTTTCTTTGTACCTTGAAACCAAAGACAATGGAATTCATTCTTTGATGAATAGATGAACATGTACTCATGTGAAAAGAAAAAAACAACTGGGAATTTTATGCTATTGTGAGGCCAGACATTGGACCATGTTGAAGAACAAATGGATACCAACCAAACCCTAAATCTACAGACAAAATTGGAATAAGATGATGAGAGGGGGAAGACCATACTCAACAGCTTCCAGTGATTTATATGGGCTGATATTTATAATAATATAATAATAATAATAATGACAATAACAACAACCCACAAGAAGATAGTGGTAAAAGAAAAAACCAAACATGTTGCATAATCTTTAGACATGCAAACTTGTTGAAGAAGAATTGCTCTTGAATAGGCCCATTGTACATATATACCCTTCATTGGGATGAGTTTAAAAAAATAGATAAAAAGAACAGTAGGATGGTGGCACATCATAATCATTAAGACATGACTTTTGGAAGGCTTGAAAACACAAGTTTCTATTTAATAAGTTTTTATCAATACAAACGCGCACGCACGCACTCACACACACACATATATATATGTGTGTGTGTGTGTTTTTTCAGTGAAGGTCACTAGTGGGTTAACACTAGTAAGTTCATATAATTTGGGGAACATAATTTCCAGAGTTGGGAACCTTGGTTCTGAATGTGCTGTTTGCATTGCAAGCACCATGGTTGCCACCTGGGCTCTGATGTCACCTCACTCCCACTCTCTTCATTCTTTTGTAAGGGAGACTAATTCATCCATCCGTCCATCCATTTCCCTCCTTCAACCACATGGTTCAGGGTTCAGGGTTTTTAGGGTTTAGTGCTTGTGATTTACAGTTTCAGGGTTTAATGTCTAGGACTTAGAACTCAGAGTCCACTGTTTTAGTGATTAGCCATTTACTTGGCTCCAACAGTTATCATGTGCCCAGCAATGTGTTTCATTGACCAGCTTTGTGTTCATGAATCTTTTGCAGATGAATGCAAATTTCCAATGCTAGTTTGAATTCATCCATTAGAGTTTCATTTCAATACTTTGAGAGTTCAATCTTGTATTGCATGAGTAAGTTGTATAGTTAGATTCTTGTTATACCCATTTTTTTTTTGTTTCTTTTGTTTTTTATTTTTTTCCCATGATTCATTGGAGGAGCTTGTATTTCAGTAACTCTTGAGTACAACCACAAAAAGTAAATGAGCTAGTTTGCCAGTAAAGTATAAATGATTTCTGCAATAATTCATATTTTATTATTCAATTAAATATATAAAGTATAAATGGATTATTTAATATTTATTTATTCACAGACCCACTACATTGATTTAGTGAAACATTATACAACTGAATCTTTGTTTGATTTTTATACTCCTCTATAAATCAATGACAATGCATCATTTCACCCAGAAAAATAAGTATGAACTATTTCCCATCTTTGTCAGATGAAACCTGCTATTGAAAAAATTGCTAAAAATAACATGAAGAAAAATAGATTTGAATTATGTGCATGTGGTTGAAGAAACAGAAGCATAAGGTTGACTTTAAAATTTAAAGCTGGTTTTAGATACAATCAGCACATTTAAAAATACAAGATAAAACATAATTAAAATAATAATAAAGTGATATTTCAAACAATGTGTTATTCCTTAGGTGGACCTCTTGTTTGTTTTTTTATTACTCAATCAAACAAATTTACTGCAACTTACTATTTTTAACAACTTCTGCTAACGACAAAGGCTGCACAAAACTCATTGGTTAAGTAGACCACAGTCACATTTAATGAACAAGCAAATACATCTGTTATCAACTACACAAACAGTTCATGTAAACTTAGTCAATCTCACACTGAAAAGGATACTTTTCCTAAACTTCATACAAACTCCACTTAATATCATTACTCATGAAACGAAAAACAAGATCATGGCCAATGACAAAACTTGTTTACATCCCATACTTATCTCTTATTGTGTGGTGAAATCCATCCTCCATACCTCCTCACATAAGTGGTTCCTATTATTATTTTTATTATGATATTAATATGTTTATAAATAAAGTGAGAGACAGGAATTGTGTGCACTCGTCGGAGCGGAGCCTCATACATCGAAGCGCATCAGTCGCGGTTGACCAGTTATCGATCGGTAGCTACCAGCATCGACACTGCGTCGATGGGAGCTCTAGCATGTATTGGTTTGTTTGTTTGATTGGTTGATCGTTAGTGTTAGTGAGAAAGTTTCTTTCCGGTGATCATTTAAGGCTCTGCTGGAGTGCTCACGGCGCTACTAGCTCTAGACACATGTTCGGCTCGACAACTCAGACTCCGAACGTCCATCTGATGCGTCGCCTCGCACCCCAATCTCGAGTTGCGCCGTGTATCAGACGAGCGTGTCCGTGAACAGCGCCAATTGGGTCTTGCGGAGCTGACGAACCTGGAGAGCAAGTATCTGCTTCGGCGCACACACACCTGTGTTGAAGTAGGATCTTGGTTCTGTCAGAGCTCTGAAAGTTCTGGCAAGGTTACGGTATTAGACGCCGAAACACGGTTTGAATCTTTGCACATTTTGAGTCGATCCAGAGGGTAGGTTTGTGAGCCTTTTGTTTCAGTGGGGAGCTCGTTGGCAGGACCTGCGATAATGGCTTTCGAAAGCTGCGGACGCCAGTGGAACTAAAACTTTCTAGGGACTTGGGGCGTTTTTGGTGCTGGACTGTTGCCTCGCGTGTAGAAGACATCTTTGTGAAGTTCTGAACAGGAGATGTTTGCATTGTGGGGATCGTGCGCGCGTAGAGTGTTTTTAAACTTCCCGGTTGTAGCTTTAGTGTTTCGGTCCGCGACCTGTCTTGAAACCGCCGCACGGGTGCCTTCAGGACCGTAACCATGGAGGTTCGCCCACGCATGGACACACACGAATTGAGATCTAGAGAGCGCGGCCCGGTGCCCTGCCCTGTATTCCCCGGAACGCCCGTATCGGTATCACTCTTGAACTATGATATCGAAACTCTTGTGCAACCGACTCCTCAGCAGGTTGAAGCGTATGAGCTTTACCTGCACCTCCCTGAGCTGAGGCGGCTATGGCGGGCAAGAGATTTTCCGTCTTGGAAAAACGAAAGCGTAGTTAGACCTGCTTTACACAGTTTAGAGCTCGTCTTCCGCGTGATCTCAGGCGTCCTGTGCGATACTCGGCCCTATATAGATCGCCACGAGTGGCTTCGTAGACTGGAATCACTTGCAAACTTGCAGCTGGAAGTTGTAGCTTGCATCGTAGAGGGAGATGAGGGGGCGCCCACGTCCAATCTCTCTAATTGTTGTAGTTCCGTGGGAACGGAGTCGGTGGTGTGGCACAAGTCTGGTTCGAAACCCATCGTGAGCAGGCTCAGCAAAGAAAGCTTGTTGCCCCGTCTTGCTGCCTGGAGGACTGCGCATAGCGTAAGCTCTCGGTTACATTTTGCCATTGAGGGCCAAATGGCGCGGGCACCATTCACTCTTGGCCTTGGCGAGCCCAATCTCGCTGCCAAGCCGGTTTTGGAGTATGACAAAATTTGCACCCCTCTTGAGGTATACCACTTCTGCAGAACTTTTTAATCCTCACTTGTTGCAAGAGTTTGGCTTTTACAATATTTGGACACAACCTCTCAATTAGGTCTGCACTTTTCGAGATTAAGTTTGGTCTGTAGCCTGGGAGCTCTGCCCTTGTAGATTTGAAATTTAATGGAGTTTCCTTGTGTCAATCAGTCGTCAACAGTAGGACCATGCCTCTTTGATTTACCTCTGCTCTGGATTATAAATTTGTGGTTTTCACAAGGTTAGGGACATTCCATGTCATAATCTGATTCTGCTCATTCTGTATAGTAGTGCAGGCATTTTAGACCAGCTTTAGTAATCCAGCGGGGATTAGGCAGCGACTTCTGCTCACTTTGCTTTGTGAACTAACCTAAGAGGAAAACGTCGTGATCGATTTCACTTAATTCGTGTCGTGTGCATTGCATTCGCAGCATTAGTTGCCATGCCGCAATCATTTCACAGATCTTTTTTAATGCCGTTGAGTACCTTCAGGAAGGAATCTTACGGAGAGTTTCTATTGCAGGTTTATGCGTGCAGACAATTCATGTCTGGGCATCCTGAAGATCACACGCTTTCGACTGTACATCAAATCGTGGAGGCATGGTTGGAAGTAGCTTCCGGCCTGCTGCAGAATGTTGAGAGGATGGTTAAAGCAGGAGATATTGGATTAGCTGCCAAGAATTGCTGGATCATCGAGCGAGTGTGGAAGCTTCTCGTTTCCACAATGGATTTACTCCAAATCATGGACCCGGACGATTTCATGCGCTTGAAGGAGGAGCTTGCAATTTCCCAGGATGAGACAGCCGTCAGCACAGAACATATTGGTGGAGGTGAGATAGCCATCATGTTCTCAATGTGTATGACCCTTTCAAATCGAGCTTCCTTGCGTCAACGAGTCGCAATTTTTAGTGCTGATGAGTTGTGGGCTCTTCAGGTGCATACTGTTTGCGATCCACAAAGCTACGACAAATCCGTAAGGGCTGCAAAGACCTTCGGCATCTGGTCCCCAAGGTGGTGGGAGTAGAGGCCGATCCCAAAGGCGGTCCAAGGCTCCTAGAGGCAGTGATGGATTTGCTTCATTCGCACGGGATGCGCACTCACATAACTCCACCATTCCGGCGACCCTTGGCTTACCACTCGTCTACGATACATTTACTCCAAGCCTTTCAAGCGGTTGAGGCAGCAGTTCGGCAGTTCTACTTCTCATACCAGCAGCTAGTGATCGCTGTCATGGGCAGCGGAGAGTACAAGGCAACTGCACAAGCAGAAATCTCTGCCGCAGATGCATTATTTCAAATATACTTCGAGCCACCATACTTTCCCAGCCTTGATGGCGCAAAGACTTTCCTCGGTAGCTACTGGCATCATAACCCAGAGCTCGAAGAGGGCGCTATCATGAGGCAGCTCATGTTGGAGAAGACTACGCGAGCTGCTCTAGCTGGAGACTCTAGCAAGGCTTATAGTGTTGACGGTGATAGCAATAAGACTGACGCAGACGAAGAGCAAATACTAAAGGTACATAGCCTATTTTTCAATAGAATTTTAGGGAGCCAAAGAATGAAGCTACATTATTTTGGTGAGTGGTGGGATCCTCTGTGCTGATATTCTGTTTGTGCTTCTCGGTTTTACAGACTTCTGGATCTATACAGAAGACCTCAGGACCTATACAGAAGACCCCAGGATCTTTGCACAAGACCTCAGGATCCTTGCAGAAGAAGCAGTCTTACGCGACCCTTGCTTTCATGTACCAAGGAGCCATGGGGGCTTGATATGACTGTGCCGATGAATATATCAGCGTGGGATTGTCAACTGTTCCTCTAGCAAGCGGAGGATGTTCTCAGAATTAGCGATCAACACGGGGTGGTGGTAATCAATCCTTGGGGCTATTGCCTCATCATTTGGAGCTGAAGTGGGTGCTTGCCTTTGGTCCCTTCTCCTCCCGCACATGCACACACACCCACAGAGTTCTCATGCTAGAGGGGATTTGTGCCGGTGCTTAACCTGCACTCCCCGATTCTAAAATCAACGGATTATAGGTTTCAGTGGGTCATGGATTCTTTATGATCGCAATGAGTGCAGATAATGTCTTCGGACTTCGACGGCCCTCGACAGAGCTGTTATTGGAAGATAGACAGACGTAGAGTCCACCATTGTCACGGAATATGTGTGTTTCGGTTCCATTTGTTTTCTCATTTTACTGTGGTAGATTTGTACATTACATTATTACGGAGTGCGAACGTTTTTGTGTATATTGTTCCCGCTTCAACCAACCTTCTAGCTACGAGATCGTAGCGGCAACTACAGAGCTAGCCATGCGTAGTAGAAAATTATTGCTATTATTTTTGCGACTGCCAATACAAGCATAATGCTGTATTGCTTTTTGCAGCTCATATCTGACTGTTTTCATCTTGGTATATCTCGCAGGCAGATTTACTATGTCCAGTTTCAGTACCTTGGCATCCTTGTACTCAATTGAACTGCATGCTCCTTGCTGAATCTGTGAACGTCCTCCATTGGACCTTTTCTGCGACACTGACCCATGTGCCCAGCGTTTTTTCACTGCAGATTCAAATTCATCTCCCTTTGGAGGAGAACAAGAATAATTGCACCTTTACACCCGTCATATCCTTCAGAGGCGTTACAATTCGCCTTGGTACTTACAGCCAGTCTATTTTTGTGTCATTCATCGTTAACAAAAAGCTCAGAAGGACTGTTTCGTCTGTTTCAAATCTCGTTAATTCATTCAGCTTCTATGAGTAAACAGTTCTGAAGCCCTTGAAGAAGGCATGCTATCATAGTTTTCATTGCCAGATCCGCTACACCCTCAAGTACTCGAGCAGTTCCCACCTCTGCTTCCGAACACTGTCAATCCCAGGAAATTCCAAAGACTTCAACTCTAGGCTTTGCATATAGTAAAAAAAATTCCACCGCTCCGTCATCATCGACCTGGGCTTGCGCCGCCCGCAATGCCTCCTAGACAACATTCCTCAGCCAATTTATAGCACAGGCTTTGCTTCCAGCAAGACACTGTCGGAATCATCCCTCGCCTTGTTACACTTCGCTGCATTCATGACTAGGATCGTCACTACCCCATTTAGAGATGATGCGGCGAGAACAAACCCCGCGGCGGCCCCGGTAACACCGATTCCGCATAGCAATTGCAGGGACGAGGCAGTTTGGGTCAACCACATCAAAAGCAACAGCATCAAGCAAGGAATCCTGCCACTCTCCAGAACAGTATCCGATTCCTGATCTAGAATCCGGAGTCGAAGGCTGTTGATCGAGGCACCGGCGGCAGATTCCATGCCGCCACCGCCCTCAACGGGTTTCTTTGGTTTGTGGGGTCCGGTTGTAGGCCTCCCACGATATCTCTTCATACGGAATTAGGTCATGAGAAATATTATTTCACAATGGTGGAAGAATTTTTTGGAGGGCCACGTGTTCTAATGGGAGTACATTTGATTTACATTTGTATGCTATTATACACTGCTTTTGCAAACATGCAAACATTGAAGTGGGCAATTGATGTAGAGGGCTGATAGGGCCTTGGCTGGCAGTCCAGCCAGTTTAAGAGCCTCAAATGGAAACTGCTGGTTTAAAAAAACGCATTTTCATAGGTATATAATTTGATTCATAGGGATGTAGTTTGGTTTACAGTGGTACAATTTATCATGTACATATAAAATTACTGCATGCCTAAAAGAATTATTAAATTGTTATTAAAATTGACATTTGACTAATTTTTAGGATATAAGCCACATTCAATTGTCCTCATTCCCACTTCAAAGCTTTGTTTTGTTTTCAACTAACTTGTTAGTGATTAATAGATCTTCTTAATTAAATTCTTGCTTTATTTTTTTTCTTGAATATATATATACATATATATATATAAATTTCCTCTTTTTCATAATATTTTTTGTGAGGAGTTTATGAAGGAGAGAACTCATTCTGGAAATATTGTCTACAAAATTATTTGATTAGCTACTCCAAAAATGAGAGATTATTATGTGAAAATAAAAACATTGCATGAATTTTGTTAACTTTTACATTGCCTTTTGATCTACTTAGATCTTATTTACAAGTACAAACTACAAATTGGAAATAATCAATTGAAGTAGAAATAACTGTTGGTGTAGTATTAAAAAGATCAACATTTAATATGAGTGATAATAATACAGCCTCTTAGTATAGTATTGAAAAAGATATATTAAATACTTATATGTTACTTATTACAAATGCATTATCATTAAGAGATAAGTTGATTTCAAAGTTTATTACTTGCCTTCAAGGTTATTAAATATGATTAGTGATTTTAATAAGATTACAAATATTAATAAAATATGTGATAGTATATATGGCATCTATATTAGACCTAAAGAAGTTTATAATTTTTTTATATTATTTTAGCCATTTATTAGGATTGATATAACTATTATAGTATTTTTTTTATAATATATTAATAATTCTAAATTATTATTTAAAAATATTTTTTTCTTTTAGTACTACGTGGTATATATATTGCAACACATTATAGATCATGATTCTTATATCAATCATTGTTGCAAAGACATATCTTGCAAGATTTTCTACTTTATTTATAAATTATACTAGCAAGGCTATTTATTATATATGACTTAACTTATTGACCTCTTATAAAACTTCAAAAAACTTTCAAACAATGAAGATTCAATGAAATTGACAAAAATGCATAAGATAAGACATAATATAGTGGTCATGTCAAAATTAAGGATAATTTTGTGCAATTAAATAACAAATTATAAAATTTAAAATATCTTCTATTTTTTGTTTTATAGTGAATTTAAATAATTATATCTTGTAATATATTTTATAACTTTATAGAAATGTATAATAAAGATAATATGTCATGGATATTCATATTTACTAATATATTTATTTGGATAAATAAGAATAAATAGAATTATATAGAAGTAATTAAAATTAGATTAAATTATTAATATCCTATTGTAAAGCTTTTTAGAAGCTTTGTAGAAGCAGATTTGATTTTATAAGTATTTGTAAGTGATTGATAGGTTGAAAACTTAGCCAACAAGTTGGACATATGTTCCACATTATAGTGTTGTGGTTTGGCTACCATGTCAAAATAATATACATATATATTTAATGTATAATTTACTGTGCAATTGGATAATAGCCATGCTAGTAGATTTTAGTTGGTTACAAAATGTGATTAGATTATTACTTTGAAAAGAATTTGTTTAAAAAGCCTACTATTTAGGTTTATATAATATATATATTTTTTTAGATAGTGACTTTTGAGGATGATTTTAGATTGATAATAACTTTTATATATCTTAAATCATCTTTGTTAGACATTGGTGATCCTTGAAATCTTATTTTATTTTATTTATTTGGTATTTAAGGCATATATTATGTAAATCTTATTAGAAAAATGATTAAAAAGGATTCTTAATATCAAAAAGAATAGTTAGGCCATCTATGTAGATGAATGGAGATGGATGATAAAAATCTCTATTCTTATTGGTCAAAAGTTATGTCTAATAGACTTCAAAAAGATTGTCTAAGGCCTTATTTGGAATTAAGATTATTCCTTTGGAGTCATTTAAAATTCAAAGGTTAGAATTGATAAATTTAAGATTTTGGATATGATTTTGGTATAGAAATTAAATGATTTGAAGTTTTTTTGTATCTAATAGGTGCACAAAATCAAGGTATTGATTTTGTATCTACTATTATTCTTTGAAGTATAACACATGCATAGAGAAAGCAATGAAGGATTGGTAATTATAATTGAAGAAAATACTTTTCTAGCTATACTTTACATATATGACTTGATGAATTTTAAGTTTAAATAAAAGAAATATTGAGAGCTGAAGTTAGCAATTGCAATCTAAAAGTTGTGCTTTGAGCTATATCTCAAGTAATTTGACAAGATTTTGACTCAAAATTTTTAAGAATATGTAATTTCATACTAAAAAATTATATATATATTTTTAATAGTATTTAAATTCTAAATTTTTGAGATATATAAAAAATAGTGCTTGGATGTCTATAAATTAGAATTTTGAATACTTGCTAGGATTTTTGAGATATCAAATGATCAAAAGTGAATCTATAGCTAATTTTTCTTATGATAAAGTTTAAAGATATAAACTATACTTTTAAAAAATTTGACCAAAATTGAATAGCTAAATCAAGAGATATTATGTTTTAAATTTTAAGAACAAATAATAATTTTTTTTGTAAATAGAATATTGAAGAGATTTTATTACAATTTGAGAATTTTGTACAAATTAAAGATATTTTTTGAGAGATAAGACTTTAAAAAATTGTAAAAGATGGATATATAGAGTTACGATAAAATTTTGATATAAAGATGAATCTTCTAAAGGAGATTATAGATTTTCTTTGAAGTTATTGAGAATCTAACTTACTAGCAATTAATTAGTTATGATTTGATATAGAAAAGGGTGTTACATAATTTTAGATGTTATAAAAAATCTTATGTACAAATCTACTTAAATATAAAAGATTCTTATAAATATAATATTTTTTAAATATTATTATATTTATTTATCTTTTTTATTAAAGATAAATCAATTATTGGAGCCTAGTCAATAAATTAAAGATAAATTCTCTAAAATTAGATATCTAAAATATTTTTAAATTTAAAATAATCATAATCTGAATTTATAATTAGTAGCTCCTAAACTCTATCAAGGCACTAAGAGTCGCCTTAAGCCTTGTTGAATGATATTTGAAAGATGGATCCTACAATAAAGGTTGTTGCTGATTTACATCCTCAAGGCTCAATGATGTGTCAAGGACATGAAATAAAAACAACCAAAGTATCAAAATACTCTTGTATCAGTTGAAAGGAGTAAAGAATCACTCAAAGATGGTATAATATTAAATTAAAATGGCTATTGCCAAAGACAAGAAGAATAGAAACTCTTGAAACAAGACTAGAAACAAGAAAGGCATTGACAAGAGTGAAGAAGGCTTCATTCTTGTCTCTATATATACTATCTACATAAGAGGTACATGACAATGTTATGTAGGACTTCCAACACATATCTAATTTGTAAGACATATGTCAAACTTACAAGACAAATTTCTTATATGTGCGCCACATAATTAACTTGTTCCACAAGCTATCAACATGTACAATACATGGCTAACTTATTGGCCAAGTTTCTAACCTACCAATCACCTATAGACATGAATAAAGATGAAACCGCATCTATAAAGCTTCTAGAAAGCTTTTCTATAAGATATCATCAAATTAATTTACTTCTACTTATCCATGTTATCTAAATTATTATTAGAATAAATCTTATGTCTGTGATATTATCCCTCCTTCTATAGACAAGTTCTATGAGGAGCAATGATTACATATTAAAGAAGCCCAAGATTTGCCAAATTATATTTGTTACATATTTTGATCTTTATTCTCTTTCAAGATAATTGATAAGTCCTCTCAGCCATCAATAGTGTCCCATACTAAGACAGGAGGATCACCTTAATATTTGATCATTGTTAAGGCCTTCATAACTTTTTAAAAAAAAAATATTTGAAATACCATCAAGAGTAGTTCCTACCTCTAAAAATATTATCAAACATTGATGTCGTATTGTAACACGTTTATATGGTGAAAAATATAAACAAGAATGATTTCTATTTAATATTCAATTATCTTAGTTCAATAGGAACTTAAGATAGTTAAGAAAGATTTTATAAAAATCTCTGAGATTAATTTCTTATTTTAATAGCTAATAGATAAAAGTTAGTTATTAAATTTTCTTTCTAAATTATAAAAACTCTTTCATTGCTTTTAAAAAGCCATTGTTGTGTTGTAACACGTTTATATAGTAAAAAGTATGAATAAGGATAAATTCTACTTAATACTTAATTATCTTAGGTTATTAAAAACTTAAGGTACTTAAGAAAAGATTTATAGAAGCCTTTTAGATTAATTCTTGCTCTAATAGCTAAAAGATAAAAGTAAGTTATTAAAATTTTCTTCTAGGTTGTAGAAACTAATTCATGGCTTTTAAAAAAGCCATAAGTTAATAAAAATAGGATAAGAGAAATAAAAAGTTAGTATAGTAGATACCAAGGTTGAGTTGAGGATAGAATTAAGTTTAAAAATCCTTAAAATAAGTTAGATCAATACCTAGGGGGTGACCGGATATGAGACAGGGTCAAAATCAGACCTTTAGCCACGTAAACGACCACCGCAGGCATGTATTCAAGACATTTGAAGATCGGCAACTAGGATTAAATAGCGAGCTTGAAGAGAATTCTAGAGGCATTTAGCTTATTACCATAAGATTTTAGAAGACTTAGCAATTGCTATTCAAAGTCAGGATTTGTATTGGTGTTTTGGATTTTATATAAGACAATAATGTCATTATTGTCTTACAAACAAAAATAAAAAATTGCTTAATTATAAAAGAAACAAGGAAATTCGGATGTATGTATAGTTGATGTTACTAAGAGGAGTATTTTTAAATACTTTTGAATTGAATTTTAAATCATATTCTTCATATATGGATGAAACCTATTAAGATTTCTTGATTATTTGCAAACACAACTTTATCTTCTACAGCCAGGTACCCTGTGCATTCCCAAACAAGACAATACGTAATACAATACCTCAAGTTGATAAAAATAAGATAAAAAAAAAAAAAAAATTATATAGTTGATACTAGGATTAAGTTGAAGATATGATCAAGCTTAAAAATCCTTAGGATATGTTGGACTGATATGCGGGGATCAACTGTATATGGAATAGGATTGAAATCCAAGCTCTAGCTATAAAAATAGCCACGAAGGGCAAGGTATCAAGTCATTTGAAGATTGGTGACTAGGATTGGAGAGCTAGCTTTAAGCTCATTTCAAAGACATTAGATTTGTTTCTATAGGATTTGGAAAGACTTAGCAATTATTATCTAAAGTCAAGATTTGAATTGAGGATTGGATTTTTATATAATAAAGTTAAGGATAGCACTCTCGGCTAGTTTGTGCAATTGGTACAATATCTATAGTTAAAAGTTTGATAGCATATGGATAGTTAAATGTGCTAAGATTGAGTGAAAACTTGTGACAATTTAATAATGCAATTAGAATTTATTTGATCTTTAGTATGAAGAGATACCAAAAATTGGCAATTTAGGATTGTTTAGGATTTTTGTGACATCGAAAGATCTATTTGTCAAATCAAGGTGAAATTTGGCACAATGTTAGAAGACTTAAAGATCAAGATGTACACCAATTTTTTGCTGAATTTAATAGTTGGAGAAGGAGAAATTGCTATTGGGATATCTGCATCAACTTTCAAGTTGGTGGTTGAGTGACATCACTGCGATTTTTTGGTTGATTTTTTACAATTTATAAGTTGGATTGGGTTGAAATTTTTTGAATATATGTAAGACTTTTTTTGGCATTTTCAAGAAATTATTTTTACCAAATTAATGATCAAATTAAGAATTATAGCTTACTAAAGTTTACTGAAAGTTAAGATTTGTAAAGAGAAATCATAGTTGCTTAATTGTGAAGGTAACAAAGCAATTGGATTTTATATATAATTGAAGTTACCAAGAAGAGTATTTTTAAGTACTTTGTATTGACTTAAGCACTCTTTTATTGAAATTTGAATCATATTCTTCTTATATGGATGAAACCTATTAAGATTTCTTGAATATTTGTAAACCACAACTTCATCCTCCACAACCAGGTGCCCGACACATTTTCAAACAAGATAACATGTAATTCAATATTGAGAATATCTTCTAAGCTTGTGATACTAAATAAATTGTATCTTGCTATCAATTTGAAGAAAAATATGTGATTCTTGAACATTTTTATCTCTCTTTTGTTGTTTTGAAAGTTGTAATAGTTGTAATACTTTGTTTGATAAGTCAACAAACAATAGTTCTTAAGCTGAATTTATTGGTTGTTGATTCTCCATCTCTTTAGAGCTAAAAATCAAAAGAAATAACAAATAATGATACAAGATATCTCCATTGAATCTGCTTTGCTTTATAGTAAAGGTTTTCATCATCTTAATTTTGATGGATGTTGTTGATGAAATACATTGACTTTGATTGATGCATTTGTTTGATTCTTAGATGGTTCCCATATGTGTTCACTAATATCATATCCATGCTAATGTATAAAATATTCCAACCTATTTCAATGTTGCTTCAAATGTAAGACCTCTTCTACCTTAAATTTTTCATTATTGTCCACTTTTATAGGAGGTGGTGGCATTTGTCTTCTTCCTTATATATCTATTGTTGTATGGCATGATCTTCAATCTGAAAATATACTAGATATTTAGCTATAAAAAATTTACTTATAACTTATTGGCAAGACTCTAATAAGTGATTTGTCTTTAATAGAAAGCACAAATAATGTGAAAATATTATAAAAAATATTATACTACTAAAATCTTCTTATATTTAAATAGATTTGTATATAAATTTTTTTTTGGCATATATATATATATATATTTAAATATCTCTTTTTATATAAAATCATAATTAACTAATTATTGATAATTTAAAATTTTAATAACTTTTAAAAAAACTATAATCTCCTTTCAAAATCTCATCTTCATAATAATATTTTATTATAGCTCAATATATCTATTTTTCCACCTCCATAAAGTCTTGGCTTTTAAAAAATCCCTTTAGTTTATACAAAACATTCAAATTACAACAAAATCCTTCAATAGTTAATTTACCTACAAAAGATTGATTTCTTTTTGAAGTTTAGAGTCTAATAATTTTTGATCTAGCTATTCAATTTTCAAATTTTTTTAAAATATAGGTTATACTTTTAAGCTTCACTATAAGAAAATTCAACTGTAGATTCACTTCCAATTGTTTGATATCTTAAAAATCCTAATAAGTGCTTAAAATCCTAATTTATAGACACTCGAGTACCATTTTCTTCATATCTCAAAAATTCAAAATTTTATTATAAAAACTTATCAAATTGCTTAAGATATAGTTCATAATACAACTATTAATTAAATAGGATTACTTCCTATTCTTAGATTAGAAGCATTGACTTCAACTTCTAATATCTCCTTCATCCTAGCTTAGATTTTATTGAACTATATATAAAAAGTGTAGTCAAAAAAGTATTTTTTTCAATTCCAATTATTGATTCTTTATTGCTTTTTGTATGTGCAAGTTATATTTAAAAGAGTGATAGTAGGTACAATTTAAACACCTTAATTTTGAGCGCCTATATCTCTTTCATAAAAATTCCAAATCACTCAATTTGTATACCAAAATTATAGCCAAAAATATAAATTTACTAATCCAAATCTTTAATATTTGAATGCTCTTGAAAAAAAATCCTAATCTCTAATAAGGCCTCAAGTAGCCTTGTTGAAGACTATTGGGCATGATTTTTGGTCAATAGGAATAGAAATTTTTATCATCCATCTCCATTCATCTATATGGATAGCATAACTATTCTTTTTTATTAAAAATTCTTTTCTAATTCTTTTTCAATAAGATTTATATAAAATATATATTCTAAATATTAAATAAAAGAAATAAAATAAAAATTTAAAGATGACTAATATCCAACAAAGATAATTCAAAATATATAAAAATTATTATCAATATAAAATAAATCTCAAAGTTACTATATATATATATATATAATAGCTTTTTAAAATGGATCTTTTTAAACTAACAATCTAACTATATTTTTTAACTAATAAAATATATTGATATGGCTTTTATTTAAATATTTAATAAATTATATATATATATATATATATATATATATATATATATATATTTTTACATTATAGCCAAACCTCAATATAATAATATGTACAATTATATTTCTCCAGAAGACTAACTTGAGACTTCTTATATTGTTAAATAAGTGGATTTTTTTGACACAATATAGATAGTAGTGTATCCTCAAGTGTAGAAGCTGGAGGTGGATGTACTCTAGGTTGTGATACTTTAGATGTTATATTATTATGAATTTTTGTAACAATCCCTTTATATTTTCTAAAATAGTTTAAGACCTCTAAGGATAGAGATGATCTACCTTCTAATAAGAAGAATAAAGCTCCAATATTGTGATGAAGGAAATATCAATTTAGAAGAGAGTAATCCACAACCTCTAAAGTGCTAGTATACCTTCAAGAATAGAAATAATCCACTCTCTAATAAAAAAGATCCAATTCTTATATTTAAAACGAGGCTAGTCTTAACAAATTATTAAGGACTTGAAAATATAAAACAAAAGACTTGAATTAAAAAGAGGTTTCAAGAAGAAACTGATAAAGATTTGAATTATTTAGATAAGTATACAAATAACACAAAGAAAGATGAGCTAGAATTCCAAAAGATACATTGTTGAGACTAAAGAACTCTTCAGCCTCAATTCTAATATATATTCTTATATAAGAAGCTTTTTTAGCGGCTTCTATCAAACTAGAAAGCTTTTCAAATAGCTTCTATTAATTTAGAAGCTTCTCAAGTTCTTTCTATTAATTACAAAGCTTCTCGAGCTACTTCTACCAACTAGGAGGCTTCTCAAGTAACTTTTATTAATTCAAAAACCTTTAGAATATTTTAGAAGGTTTTGTGAGTTTTTGAAGTATATGTCCCTAACAATAATCTTGTTAAGTCTTTGATAATCTACATACATTTGCAACAATCCATCTTTTTTCTTCACAAATAAGATAGGAGCTCCTAATAGAGATTTTGAATGGTATGTAAAGTTTTTAACCAAGTTTTTATCAATATATTCTTTTAATGCAGCTAATTCATTTTGTGATAAACTATAAATTGGTGCAAATAGTAGTTGAGATTTTTCTTCAAGATTAATTGAACAATCATAAGGTCAATGTTTTAAAAGAATATCTGCATTCTTTTTTTCAAAAACATCTTGAAAATCTTGATATTGGTTAGGAATATCACTTTTAATTTTTTTAGCATTGAAAATGGATATGGCATATGTAACAAAAGATGATCCTTCTTTTGTTGCATGTATAAAAGCTTTTGCACCTATCAATAAGAATTTGAATATATTAGACTTATGTATTTTCACTTAATTAATGGATTTTTGGATTAAATTATAAAAAAAATCAAGATTACAAAAAATCCAATCTATTTAAGGATTATATATTTTTTAACTATTATAATCTTAAAATAATTAGATTAGAAGGAGATCTAATTATATTAAATATTATTATGCTATTATATCTTTTAATTGTTATATTTAAAGGAATAATTTCATAAGTGACATCTCCAAAAGATAACAAACGACCATCTATGACTTCTACATGTACGGATTTAGTTTTTTTAACTAAAGATGTTTTTTTTTTTTGACAAAATCTTCATCTACAAAATAAGCTAAAGCTTTTGAATCTATTAAGATAAAGACTTTGTGATTTTTAGGTCCTAAAGATACATCTATTATAAAAACAAAGTAAGGGATCTAAAGAGAGAATAGAACCTTTATTAGGTATTGCACATGATTCTTGCCGCATGGTTTTTATTGTAGCTGAAAAAATTTGTTTTCAAATATGTCATCTTCTCTAATAACCATGGTCCTTATTTTTTGGTTGTATTGCTTCTTTAGACAATGTTGAGTAATGTGCTTAATTTTTTGACAATATAAGTATAAATCCTCTTGACAATGTTAAGTCTTTTTCTGCTCAATGAGAGATTTAAAATATACCATATCAATTTATATTGATTGAATAAGTTTTTAAAAACTGAAGAATTATTTTCATTAATTGATTTGTTCCTTTTCAATCAAATCTATATTCTTAACATCTTTCAGATAACTGATTGTCATGTTTAATGGCTTGAGCAATAAATTATTTTAAAGAGTCTAATTATGATATTATTAATAATAGTTTTTTGACATTATTCTTCAATCCATAATAAAATTGATTGATAAGTGCTTTGTCATTCCATTCCACATTGCAAGCAAGATTTTAGAATTTAGTAGTATATATTGTAGGTAATCATGATCCATGTTGTAAAAATAAGAGTTTGATCTCTACTATCCTTTTTTGATTACTTTCTCCAAATATGGCCGTAAATACTTTGAAGAATAAATTCAAATCATAAAAAAATCATAAATTTTTTTTATCAAAAATACAACTAAAAAAGAGTACTTTCAAATAGAAGCATGTTTATGAATTCAACTTAAATAAATCCATTAGGATATTGGAAAGGATGCAACCTTAGATATAGCTTGAATTATTACAAAAAACCTCAAAATTTTGATCTTATTCCATCAAACTTCTCAAGCATATTAATCTTTGCTTTGTTCTTGCTTATAGAAGTAATACTTTCTAGATTTAGTTATGAGACCAATCTATTTATTTTCCTCAATTGTACAACTTCTTGATATAGGCTTTGGACTTCTTTTATAGACATAGAAATAGTGCTTCTATGGTTGATATTAGTGATGTATAAAATTTCTATCTTAAGAATGTTGACAAGTTCTTGAAGATCTGCAATAGTTGCAAATCTATTCTTATTTTTGCTAAGTATAATATCCAAAATTTTTTCTTCCATCTTAAAGAACTTAATAAATCTATAATTCAAATTAGAAGAAGATAATTTATAACTTTTAATATCAAATAAAAATTCCTACAAAGAAGGATTATCCACTTTTTTAAAGAAAAAAATTAAGGTTTAAAAATAAAAAAATATTAATTTAAAGATTGATAGTTTGCAATCTTCAAAGACAAATATAAAAGTGGAATAATCTATTTACTTCTAAAATACAAAACAAGAACAATGAATTAGCACTCTTATCAAATTATTAAAGATATGAAATACAAACAATCAAAGTATCAAAATACTCTTGTGTCAGTCAAAAAAGAATAAAAAATCACTCAAAGATGGTATAATATTAAACTAGAATGACTATTGCCAAAGACAAGAAGAGTAGAGACTCTTGAAATAAGACTACAAACAAGAAAGATATTAATAAGAGTGAATAAGATTTTATTTTTGTCTCTATATATACTATGTACCTAAGAGCTACGTGACAATGTTCTATAAGACTTCCAACACATTGTCGAGATAGAAAGAATTTGCCTCAAGAAAGCACTGGGCTTCTAGCTATCACTAATTTTTCAATCGAATATCGAGATAGATAAAATCTCCACATTTATATAAAATTATTCTTAAAAAAGATAATTACATGAAGTGCACAAGTCTCAAGTAATTTAGGATTTTCAAAATATGGCAAAATATACTTAATCCTTCATTAATCTTAAAGGGGATTTTTTCTAAACTTCAATAGTGTATATCTCTAAATTAGACTATCCAAAAGTATCCAAATTTTATATAAAATATTGGTATACTTGTAACTATTACTACAACAAATTTCAACCATTGATTCAATGTCAATCTTTAAATTTTGCCAAAATCCTAACAATAGCTTTAAATCCTTATTTATAGATATATATATGTTAAATTCTTCATATCTCATAAAATAAATGTCCAAATGCTATAAAACTTTTATATATAGCTTTTTAACATGATAATTTATCTTTTCAGAAATTTTTAGATAAAAATTCATCTAAAAGCTTAAGATAAGGGAGAAATCATTACTTTCAATAAAATGATCTACTTACTGCCTTGGAATTTGATCTACTATCTTCAACTTCTAATATCTCCTTTTTTTGAATTCCAAAGGTAATAATTCTTCTACATAACATATAGGTCTTAAAATCACCTCTCTAATTGTACTTCTTGATCTCCAAAAGCTTTTGTATAATTTCTTGTATCATTAAAAGAGTGACAATAGATATGATTTGTATATCTTAACTTGAAGCGCCTACTCCTCCTTCATAAAAACTCCAAATCTCTTGACTTTTATACCAAAATTGTAGTACAAAAAACAAATTTTATAATCCTAGTTGTAGATTTTTAATTTTTTTTTCTAAAATTGCCAAAATCCTTATTCTTGTCATAGATAGCTTTTTTAAAGCCTATTAGACATGACCATCAACCAATAGAGATGAAGATCTTCACCTCTTGCCTTTATTTGTTTGTAACTTTTTTTATTCCTCCAAATAAGCCTTTTAGTAGTTTAATTTTTTATCTTTGGACTCTAATCTCCTCTTAAGGCTTCATATTAAATATTTAGATCTTATACAATTTAATTGCCATAACAAAAATAAGTAAAAAAAATCAAAATAAAGTTTCTTATAGTAACTTCTTTTAATTTAATCTATTTATTATTTTAAGACACATCTAGACTTATAAATATATTATACATTTTGACTAATTTTTACATATGGTAAGCAATTATAATATGACAATATGTCTAATTTGCAAGACATGTATCAAACTTACAAAATAAGTTTCCTATATGTGTGCCACATAATTAGTTTGTCTTATAAGCTACTAATATGTGCAACATATGGCTAACTTGTTGGCCAAGTTTCTAACCTACTAATTATTTATAAATATGAATAAAGATGAAATCATATCTATGAAGCTTCTAAGGAGTTTTTTTATAAGATATTATCAAATTAATTGATTTTTATCTACTTCTACCTATCCATGCTACTTAAATAATTATTAGAATAAATCTTATATTCGTGATATAATGTCCTTGCAGATAGTCTCTTTGCTGGTAGTGAACTTGCCTTCAATTTTTTGTTATCCTTGTGTTTGACTCTCATTTCTCTATTTTGGTCATTAATAGCATTTAATATTGATATCTTATTACTTTTGTATTTGGATTTTTTCTTTTTGCTTTTGATTGTCAATAATATTTAATGTCAATGTCTTCTTGTCCTTATATTTGATTCTCTTCCGATTTTTATTATCAACAATATTCAATATTAACACCCTTGTATTTTTGCAATCATGTTTCATTTGCTTTGTTACTTATTAATTGTATCTTGCTTT
This sequence comes from Physcomitrellopsis africana, assembly GCA_036785485.1. Classification (NCBI taxonomy): domain Eukaryota; kingdom Viridiplantae; phylum Streptophyta; class Bryopsida; order Funariales; family Funariaceae; genus Physcomitrellopsis; species Physcomitrellopsis africana. The sequence goes on along the minus strand of JAWRVF010000203.1, from coordinate 37,433 downwards.
ATTATCTTCTTATTCCAATGATTGTGTTTAATTCTTCATTAGGTTCATTAATTGGCTAGTTGATTCTCTTTATGTTGCTGCTCTTGATACATACTTGTTAATTAATTAGTAATTTTTTATTTTTATTTTTTATTTTTATTGTTGTTATTGATACCTCCTCATTATGCTTGTTGATTGGTTAGTCAATTTCTTTTTTATTGCTATTGTTGATACTTCCTTATTTTATTCATTGAGTGGTTAGTCAATCTCTCTATATTGTTGCTGATTGATGTCAAGGACAAACTTCAAGTCACCATATTCTAGAACCTTCTTTAGTCTTCTAAAATCTTCCATAGTTTTTTAGAATCTTCTAGAATCTTTTAAAATCTTCTTTAGTCTTTTAGAATCTTCCATAGTCTTTTAGAACCTTCTAAAATCTTCTTCAGTCTTTTAGAATCTCTCATAATCTCTTACAATCTTTTAAAATCTTTTAGAATCTTCTTTAGCCTTTTCAAACTTACCTCAGTTTTCTAAAATCTTCTAAAATACTCTTAAAAGGTTCAATAAGACATAGGCCTTGTAGTATAAATAGGAGCAAGATCAAGATATACCTCAATCTTGCCAACACAAGTCTTAGAGCAATCCAAAGTGTTGCCTTGTTTTTTGATATCAATCTAATCCCTTGTTCTTGTCAATCATCTAGTTCTTTATTTTAATCCCTGTAATTCTTTGTTTTTGAAATCATCCAAGTTTTATAATCTTTTCTTTGTTACTTTACTAACGTGCTATCTTATATCTTTGACAATTTGGCACGACTATCTAAGTAATCATATCAGAGCATTGATTTCTTGATAAAGAATAGATTGCCCATCTTCTTAAAGATACTATTGCGCTCTAGAAGAGTGCAAATTACTCTCATTTAAATTGATATACTTATTTGTTGCAGTTTGATCTTTCTTTGGAAAGAGTGGATTATTCCTTTTCTAAGATATATCACTGTATTTTAGAGGTTGTGGATTATCCTCCTTTAAATTAATATTGTTTAAAAATATTCCTTTTCAACATAGAAAATACTACACTAATAGCTTATTAATTTTTTTTTTTTAATATGAAAGTATATCAAGTTATGAAAGGTGTATCTTTATAAATAAAGAATAAAATAGCGATTCTTGTAGATCTTTGAATTCTTTTGGATATTGTATAGAAAATAATTATATTCCTTCATAATCCAAAAAAAAACCATAAATAGAACAAGTATCCAAAAAAACTAAGTGAGAAATTCATAATTTGTAATAAGAGATTATTTGATTGAGAGAAGCAAGCAATAGACAAGCTATGCACATAACCCCTCTAAAAGCCTCAAAGATTGTCATGAAGGAGCCAAAGGCTACTATGCTTGATAAATTTAATGGAATAAGTTCCAACTTTTGAAGGTTTGTATAACAACTATAATTTTATTTATGACTATATCCTTCTCATTATTTAGATGGATTCACTCAAGTCACTTTTATAGACACACTTTTATCAAGAAATACTTGATCATGGTTTGCTTTGCTGTTAGAAAAGAATTCTCCAATCTTATATGATTTAGAGGCTTTTATAGAAAGATTTACTACTGCATTTGGAGATAGTAATTGGAAGAGGGTAGTAGAAAGGAAGATTCAAAACTTACAATAAGGACAACGTTCAACTGCAATTTATATCGTAAAATTTTAACAACTTACTTGTGATCTTGATTGGAACAATAAGACTTTTATGACTTGATTTTGTTATAGCCTAAAAGATGATATGAAGAATTTATTGAACACAATGCCAAGATTTGAAAGCTTAGAAGAACTCATATTTCAAGCTATTACTTAAGACAATTACCTATTTGAATTATAATAGGAAGGGCAATTAATTTTTAGCAATACCTATCAAGGTATGTGTGCTATATCTTCAAGAATATTGGAGAAGCTATTAACATATCCTAAATCCATATAGATTGATGCAATCCAATTCAAGCTATTAATACCAACAAAAAAGATTAGACGTTGGTTAGAAAATTTATATTTATATTATAAAAGATTTAATCACAAGGTATCAAATTATATAAATAAATCTAGAGAATTTAAGGCACGAGATATAATATATGAATTAGAGAGGTCAAAAAATGAAGACATCCAGCAATAGTAGGGACTTGGCAATTGAACACCCCCAAATTTAAAGTACCAAAAAAAGATCTCTTTCTACCTCTAAATCCAAAGTCTTATTTTATACTTCCTATACATATAAGAATCTTAAGATAAGAGATTTCTACTAAAATCCTTTTAGATATTAGAGCCTCAGTATGCTTTATGGATAAAGATTTTGCAACTAAGTATAACTTAATACTTATAAAGAAGATCCATCTTACACCCATTGAAATCATTGATAGATGAAATCTTACATCAAGGGATATTATTAAAGAAATCCAACTATTAAAAGTGATACTAAAAGATCAAGTATCACACATTGTCTTCAATATCATTCAATGTCCAATAAATCCTATTGTCATTGCGTTTTCTTATTTTGAATTATATAATCCTAATATTCGTTGGAATTTACAAAAGATTTCTTCAAGATCCAAATATCAAAAGAAAAAATAAGGTATTGCTTCATTTCTTGGAGCTAAAGTATTTATGTAGGTAGCAAAGAAAAGAGCTACATTTATATTGTATGGTATGCCAATAAAAGATCTAATGGAGCAATTGAAGCAAGATATTCCTAGTCAATATTGTGACCTTGAAGACGTATTTGAAAAAAAGAAAGCAGACATATTACCAGAACACTGTCTTTATAACTGCCTAATCAAATTATAAGATGGAGCTCAACCTCTATTTGGTCCAATTTATAATCTCTCACAGATAGAGTTTATAGCCTTACATGAATATATTGATGAAAACTTAGCAAATAATTTCATTAGACATTCAAAATCACATGCAAGAACTTCTATCTTGTTTGTGAAGAAAAAAGATGGTTTTTTACGTATGTGTATTGACGATCAAGGTCTAAACAAGGTAACTATAAAAAATTGCTATCCATTACTATTAATCTCAAGATTATTGGAACAATTAGGAGAAGCAAAGATTTTTATAAAGATTGATTTGAGCGGTGCCTACAACCTATTTAGGATCAAAGAAGGAGATCAATAAAAGACAACATTTTGTACAAGGTATGGATATTTTGAATACAATGTTATGCCTTTTGGACTTATAAATGTATCTATAATCTTTCAATATATAATAAGTGATATCTTGTAGGAATACTTAGGTGACTTTGTAATCACCTACATGAATAATATCTTAATCTTCTCTAAGAATAAACAAGAACATGCACATCATGTACGTATGGTATTGGAAAAACTATGAGAAAGTAGATTGTATGCCAAATTAGAAAAGTGCTCTTTCCATCAACTATCAGTTAAATTTTTGGGATATATTGCTTTTAAAAATAGAATTTCTATAGATCCAAAGAAGATACAAATTATTATAAAGTAAAAATAATTATTATTAATTAAAGATGTATAATATTTTTTGAGATTTATAAATTTTTATAAAATCTTTATCAAAGATTATTCCAAGATTGTAGCTCCATTAATACAACTTATACAAAAGAAAAAATTTATTTGGGATGACAAAGCTAAAGAAGCATTCAAAAAGCTAAAAAAATCTTTTATTTCAACCTATATATATATCTATGTAAATCCAACAAAACCATTCATTCTAGAAACAAATGCCTTAGATTTTATACTTGGATCTGTATTCTCTCAAATTGGTGATGATGGTCAATTACATCCAATAATATTTTGTTCTCAAAAATTTTCAACTATAGAAATCAATTAGAATATCTACGACAAAGAACTATTGGCAATTATTGATGTTTTTGAAGAGTGGCGCCGTTTTTTGGAAGGGGCTCTACACAAGATTATGATATACATTGATCACAAAAATTTAAAATATTTTATAAGTATCCAAGTTTTGAATTGCTGTCAAATAAAATGGAGTATGTCATTATCTTGGTTTGATTTTGTGATTACATATCATTTAAAAAAACTTCAAGAGAAACCAAATGCCTTTTTTTAATGGTCATATTTGGCACTAAAAATAAAAGACATTATATTGCATCAACAAAAATCAATTATATTGAAGCTGTCTAATTTATAATTGAAGATATTGGCAATATCTACCTATATAGATATAGCTCTCAAGACAAAAATCCAAAGAATAATGAAGATAGATCCATTTTTAGATAACATTTAGTGACATTTAAAAAATACACAAATAGAAAAAAATAATAATTTAAAATTTGAAGACAGATTGTTATATTGTAAGGATCTCTTATATGTTCTTCTAAGGCCTACAAGACTTCAAATTCTTCAAGTACAACATGACCTTCTAATAACTAAATATTTTAGCTTTAATAAGACCTTAGAATTATTATCAAGAAAATATTAGTGGCATCAAATGTGGAAATTGGTGAAGGAATTCATCAAATAATACAAAATTTGTGCTCAAGCAAAGGTTTCAAGATACCAACCATATGGACTTTTTCAACTACTTCCAGTTTCTAAGGACCCATGGCAATTGTTATCCATAGAATTTATTACAGACCTCTGGATTTCTAATGGAAAAGATTCAATTTTTGTAGTGGTAGACCATCTTATCAAAATGGCATATTTCATCCTATACAACAAGATTATTTTTGTAAAGGAAATGGCTAAGCTTTTTATTGATAATATTTATCAAATATATAGCCTTCTAAATGACATCATTTTAGATCAAGGACCATAATTTGTATCAAATTTTTGGAGAAGACTATTTCAACTTTTAATGGTCAAGATCAATCTTTTATCAACTTATCATCCTCAGATCGATGGTTAAATAAAATAAGTGAATAAAATCTTGGAACAATTGTAGGAGGTCCATCTAATTATCTTGTTGGTAATTAGATGGACCTCCTACAATTGGCAGAGTTTACATATAATAACTCTGAGCATTTTTTGACAAAACAAACTACATTCTTTTTAAACTGTGGATACCATCTTAGAGTAGATCTATTCCAAATTGAAGATCTAAGAAGCCTCGCTACAAAAAATCAAGCTACTTACTTAAAGGCCATCCATGAAGAATTAAAATTCCAACTATAAATGACTCAAGGCCAATATAAAGACTATATAGACATTCATCGTAAAAATCAACCAAAGTTCAAGATAGGATATTGTGTTTGGCTATTCTAGCAAAATATACAAACAAATCAATCATCACAAAAATTAGACTATCAAAGATTTGAACCATTAACAATTCTATACCAAATAAATCCAATATCAAGGACACGAACTAAAATAGATGCATAAGTTAGTCAAAACTATGTCAAAGGAAAATAATAAGATAAAAATAAAGAAGTATGTATATTCAAGAAGAAATTGGAATGGCTATTGCTAAAGACTAGAAAATATATGAAACTCTTGAACTAGACTAGAAGCAAGAAAGGAGTTGATAAGAGTGAAGAAGGCTTCACTCTTATTTCTATTTATATTATCTATTTAAGAGCTATGTGGCGGCATTCTATAGGACCTCATATACATGTTTAATTTGTAAGACACATGTCAAACTTGCAAGATAAGTTTTCTACATGTGTTCCACGTACTTAGCTTGTTTTACAAGCTACCAATATGTGCGATATATGGTTAGCTTGTTCTATAAGCTACCAATATGTGCGACATGTGGCTAGCTTATTGATCAAGTTTCTAACCTATCAATCACCTATAGATATGTATTAAGGTGATTTTGTGTCTATGAAGCTTATAGGAAGCTTTTCTATAAGATATTATCAAATTGATTTATTTTACCTTCTCCTATGTTAACTAGATAATTATTGAAGTAAATCTTATGTCCATGACATTACCTCCCCTTCTACGGACGAGTTCCACGAGGAGCGGTGATTAGATGTTGAGGAAGTCTAAGATATGTTGAATTACACTTGCCACGTACTTTGATCTTTATTTCCTTTGAAGGTAGTTGATAGGTCCTTTTAATCATTGATAGTGTTTCATACCAAGGCAAGAGGACCACCATGTTATTTGATCATTGTTGGGACATTTATAACTTCTTTCAAAGAAAACATTTGGAATACCATCAAGAATAATTCCTACCTCTAAAAGTATCATCAAACATCGAGAGTCTCTTCCAACGTCATGGTATTAAATACATTGTATTTTGCCATGAATCCAAGGAAAGACATGTCATTCTTGAAGGTCTTCATCTCTATTTGATCATCTTGAAGATTGTGATAGTTATTATGTCTCATCCGGTAAGTCAACAAACGATGGCTCTTGAACTGAATTCATTAGTTGTTGATTCTCTATCTCTTTAGTGTGAAAAAATTCAAGGAAATAATAAACAATGATATAAGATAGAATAAAAACCTCTATAGAACCTGCTTTGCTTTATAGCAAAGTTTTTTCTTGATTTTTTATCTTGATTTTGATGAATGTTGTTCATAGAACGCATTGACTATTGCTGATGTATTTGCTAGATTCCTGGATGGCTTCCATGTGCGTTTACTAATATCGTATCCATGCCAATGCATAAGATATTCAAGTCAATTTTGGTGCCGCCTTGAATCTAAAACCTCTTGTATCTCAAATTCTTCATTATTGTCCACTTCTATAGGAGGCAGTGGCATTTGTCTTCTTCCTTATATATCCATTGTCTTGTATGGCTTAAATAGTGATATATAGAATATATGATGGATCTTTATAGATTTAGGTAGGCATAATTGATAAGCAACTAGATTGATTTGTCCACAAATCAAAAAAGGTCGAAGCCTATAATAATCTAGGTTTTCGTGAGAACAAATAGTCTTGATATTATGACAAAGTAACCATACCTTATTGCCCACTTAGAATCAAGGTTGTTCCTTGTGATAGATATTTACATTGATTTTTTATTATTCTTGAGCTTTCTTTAATTGGACCTTCATTGTTGCATGTAGCTTTGATAATCAATTCACCAAATCTTTTGTCACAAGATTATCAACTTTTGAAAAGTCAAAAGTATCAAGTTATGGATGATAACCATAATTTGCAAAAAATGGAGTTTGTTGAATAGAAGAATATACCAAATTATTATAAGCAAACTCTGCTAATGGCAAAAAAATTATCCAGTCATCTTGATGATAATTGATAGTATATCTTGAATATTGCTCCAAAACTTGATTTACTTGTTCCATTTGTCTATTAGTTTGAAGGAAGAAAGCTGAAGATAGTTTTATATCCACCTTCAATATTTTAAAAAAAATCCTCCAAAATCTTGATATGAATTGTGTTCCTTTGTGTGATATAATATTCTTTGATAATCCATGATAGCAATAGATATTATCAAGGAAGAATTTAGCTATTCCTTCACCTATAATAGATTTTGTATATGGTACAAAATATGCCATCTTAATAATACAATCTACAATCACAAATATAAAATCACATGAACTTGACTGTGGAAGATCTGTGATAAAATCTATAGAAATAAAAGATCAAAGTTGTTTTAATACAAATAATGGTTGAAGAAGCCTATAAGATCAATGACGAGGAATTTTTTATCTTGAACAAATGTCACACAATTGTAAAAATTCTTTAACAGCCTTTTATATCTCAAGCCACCAAAAATCTCTCGATATTAGCTCCAAAGTCTTATTATATCCAAAATATCCTACTGCAAGAAGGTTGTGATGAGCTTCTAGAGTACATAGTTGTGTTACGCCTCTTGGAATATATAGGCGTCTTTTAAAATAGAACAAATCATTCTTAAACTCAAACTTGGAAGTATCATGAGACTTAGATGAATTATTCTTAATTTCATGGATAAGAAGATTTAGAGACATACCGGATTGGATTTGCTTGACAAAAGTAGAATCAACAATTAATGTTGATATCATTGCTCAGAGATGAAATTGCTCTAGCTTCAAGAAGATCATTCTTTGTTAATCAAAAGCTAAATTTCCTTCTTTTGGTACAAGATGAGAACGTCTAGAAAGGGCATTGGACAAACCTTGTGGTTTTTTTGGCTAATAGATGATGATAAATTTGAATCTTGATAAAGACATGCTCCAATGAGCCTAGCGACAATTGAACATACATGTTGACATGAAATACTTGAGATTCTTGTGATCCGTATACACAGTGACTGGACTAGAAGTGCCTTCTAGATAGTGACTCCATTCTTGAAAAGAATCCACAATTGCAAGAAATTCTTTATTGTGGATTTTGTAATTGATTTTTGTTGCTGAAAATTTCTTAAAATGAAAAGCTATTGAATGAAGTTTGTCATCTGCTCCTATTTGTAACAATATTGCCTCCAAAACAAAGTCTAATACTTTTGTTTCCATAAAAAATGCCTTATAAAAGTTGATGCAATACAAAATTGGTATAAAAGTAAAAGCTATCTTTAAAGCCTCAAATGATGCTTTTGCTATTTTGTTCTACTCAAGTTTATCCTTACAAGTTAAGCATATAAGTGGAGCTGCAACTTGAAAAAAATTCTTGATAAAGATTTGATAGTAATTGGCAAATGTCAAAAAACATTGCACATCTCTTAGTATTTTTGGAATCTTCTAATCTATGACTGTCTGGACTTTTTTAGGATCCATTTTGAGACCATCATTTGAAATGATATATCCTAAAAAGTTAATTTGAATAGTGTAAAATACACACTTTTTCATCTTGGCATATAACCCTGCATCTCTACGTTTTTATAATACACGACAAACATGAAGTTCATGTTCTTTTATATTCTTAGAGTAGATCAAAATGTTGTCTAAATAATAGACAATAAAATTATCAAGAAACTCACAAAATAGGTCATTCATAAGATATTGAAAAGCATCTGATACATTTGTAAGTCCAAAAGGCATGACATTATATTCAAAATCTCATCAATATATTTTTTGAGTTTAGCCAATTCATTCTAGGATAGACTATAGATTGGTCCAAATGGAGGCTGAGTTCCCTCTTTGAGATCAATTGAGCAATCATATGGATGATGCTCTAGAAGAATGTCTGTATTCTTCTTCTCAAAAACGTCTTGATAATCTTGATATTGGCTTAGAATGCCACTTGAAGTCCTTCCACTATCAAAAATTGTTGTAGCATAAATAGCACAAGATGATCTTTTTTTTGCTTCATTCATAAAAACTTTTGTGCCTATAAGTAGGGATTTTATTATACTAGGCTTATGATTTATTACTTGATTTATGAAATTCTTATTAATGCTTTAAAAAAATTCAAGTCTACGAAAAATCCAATCTATTCAAAGATTATACTTTCTAGCCATGATAAATCTAAAATGACTAGATTAGAGAGAGATTTAATTATATTAAAGATTACACAACTATTATGACCATCTATTGTTATATTTATAGGAAGGATTTTATGAGTAATATTTCCAAAAGATAACGGGTGACCATCTATTGTTACATTTATAGGAAGGATTTCATGAATAATATTTCCAAAAGATAACGGATCACCATCTATTACTTCTACATGTACAAATTTAGTTTTTTATATTGAAGGTATCCTACGACTTTCAACAAATTCTTTATCTAAAAAACATGTTGAGGCTCCTAAATCTAATAAGATAGAGGTTTTGTGATTTTTAGGTCTCAAATAGATATCTATTATAAAACAAGGAGAGGATTTTGAGAAGAGGATAGGACCTTCACTAAGAATTAAACAAGATTCCAACGGTCTCTATTATAGTTGGACAAACTTGTTTTTTAACATATTATCTTCTTTGACAACCGTATTCCTCATCTTGTGGTTGCATTGTTTTTTTGAATAATGCTGAACAATGTACTTAGATTCTCCATAATATAAATATAATCCTTCTTAATAATGATGAGTCTTTTCTTGTTCAATAAGAGATTTGAAACGTACCGTGTCAATTTGCATGTCTTCTACTTTTGAATATACGTCATGAAAAGACGTTGATGTTGCCATTGTATTATAATAACGTTGGGGCTCTCTTATTTAGCTCTTTGATCAAAACTCAAAAAGCCAATTGTCACACTTTACAACAAAATCAATTGCTTGACTCAATGTCTAAGAATCGGATAAGTTGAGCATCAATTTTTTTATCTCATATTATAATCCATAGAAAAATTGGCTAATAAGTACAACATCATTCCACTTGGTATCAATTGCTAATTGTCAAAATTATGAAACATATGATGTCATTGATCGATTATCTTGTTGCAAGATACAGATCTTGTTGATTGCAATACAAATTGCATCATATTTTCCATACATAGATCAAAACTTTGCTAAAAATGCCTCTAAATTATCCAATACTAGATTACATCATTCAAAAAAGGACAAAAACCATGATAAAGTAGAACCTGACAGTAGTGTTCTAATAAACCTGACTTGTGATCCCTAAGTTGGATAACTTTGGGGTTGAAGTTTAATCACTAGTTATACTTGATTGATGAATTCTTGAAACTTAGATCAGGTGCCATCAAACTTCTCCGGCAAACTAATTTTTGGTTCTTTGATATTTGAATGGTGTTCAATTGTAAGTGAAGTGGTATGGCTTGAAGTAGCTTGAATCATCTCTATATCTTTACTTCCTACTAATCTTATTGCTTTTTGTAGTTGTGCATTGAGCTGATTCATTGCAAGTATTAATTCTCTCATTTGCTCTTATATTTATGCCACTGCACTCTTCATTTCAGCAAGCTCTGCCATGAAACCACAATAGAAAAAGAAAAAAATGTCTATTCTCACTACAAAATAAAATACTCAAGAGCAAAGGAAAAAATTCTAGGAATAATATCAGTTTAGAAGTGGATAATCAAAAACTTCTAATATGCTTATGTCTTATCAAGAAAAAAAAATAATCCACTCTTAATTAAGAAGAGAAAAAGCTCTGATATTGTAACTACATTCTTATCAATCTGTCAAAGATATGAACTAAAATAGATGCATAAGTTAGTGAAAATTATGTGAAAAGAAAATAATAAGATATAAATAAAGAAATATATATATTCAAGAAGAAATTGAAATGGCTATTGTCAAAGATTAGAAAATATATGAGACTCTTGAACTAAACTAGAAACAAGAAAGGAATTGATAAGAGTGAAGAAGGCTTCACTCTTGTTTCTATAAATATTATCTATCTAAGAGCTACGTGGCAGTATTCTACAGGATCTCCTACACATGTCTAATTTATAAGATACGTGTCAAACTTGCAAGACAAGTTTCCTACATGTGCGCCACGTATTTAGCTTGTTCTATAAGCTACCAATATGTGCGACACATGGCTAGCTTGTTCTATAAGCTACCAATATGTGTGACACGTGGTTAGCTTGTTGACCAAGTTTCTAACCTACCAATCACCTATAGACATGTATAAAAGTGATTTTGTGTCTATAAAGCTTCTAGAAAGCTTTTCTATAAGATATTATCAAATTAATTTATTTTACCTACTTTTATAATATCTAGATAATTATTGGAGTAAATCTTATGTCCATGACATCCAATAAGTTTTTATCTTGAATTACCAAGTAGCATGCGCATTCATCTAGTCTTTTATATCTCGCTTTTAGAAATCTATTATAAATTAAATATTATTGAAAAAATTCTTCTACCACCAACTTTAGTTGAAGTCAATCAAGAGCTTGAATACAAAGTGGATGAAATATTAGATTTGTATATAAAACATAGATAATTGGAATATTTTATTTATTAGAAGGACTATAGAGTTAACAATAGAACATAGAAATCTTAAGATAACGTTGAGAATATACCTAAGAAAGTTTGCAAATTCCATCAAGAATATCTTTAAAAACCTAAATTCAATCGCAATTAAAGATTTTATGGACACCAACATCTTTTGGCTTCTAAATGATATTTTTTTATTAATAGTAAAAAACCAATATAAAAGAGAGAGCCACATCAAGACTTTCATTTATATATAGTCATTTTTTTTGAGATAAAATAGATCTTGCTAAAAGCTTATGAATTATCATGTCAAATCTTTGTATTTCAAGGGATTTGTAGGAACATGAGTCAGAAGATTCTTCTGCCATACAAATGACTTATGAACCATTATAACTTTCACAATCTGCTAGATTTAAAGAATATGAGCAAGATAAAGAAGGAGTATTCCAACATCAAACAAGGCCATGTTTGAAATCTTTGGAGATATGGCCTCATCACAAAAATCTTGATTCAAATGTCCAAGCTTTGATAATACTCCTTGAAGTTGGAAGGATGATTCTAGGTGGATTAAAAATTATGTTTGGAGGATGATTTGAAGGTCACAATAAAGAATAAATTCTTAAATGGGACGTTAGTACAATAGAAGTTATATCTAGAGACCATTGACACTACTTCAAGGATCCTGTTGAATCAGTAATCAATAAACAAAAGATAGAATATGTTACTTCTTTACTCCAGCAAATTCTAAATTTCTTACATATATGATTTGATTATCAGATTACTTTAACTCCTTGTGGAACTCATCACTAAAAATAGAGGTGATGTCATAAATATACTTCAAATTATCACATTTTAAAATCTTTAGTAATCTTCTAGAATCTTTTGTAGTCTTTTAGAATCTTTTATAATTTTTTAGAATCTTTTAAAATCATCTAGAATCTTCTTTAGTCTTCTAGAATCTTCCATAGTCTTCTAAAATCTTTCAGAACCTTCTTCAATCTTTTAATATCTCTCGTAGCCTTCTAAAATCTTTTAAAATCTTCTTTAGTCTTTTGGAATTTACTTCAATTTTTTAAAATCTCTTGCAATCTTCTAGAATTTTCTAAGACATTTTTAGAAGATTCAATAGGATATAGGCCTTGTAGTATAAATAGGAGGTAAGACCAAGCTATACCTCAATCTTGCCAACACAAGTCTTGGAGTAATTCAAAGTGTCACCTTATTTCTTCATATCAATCTAATTTCTTATTCTTATCAATCATCTACTTCCTTATTCTTATCAATCATCTAGTTCTTTGTTCTTATCCATCAAATTCTTTATTCTTGAAATCATTCTAATTTTATAATCTTTTTCTTGTATTTTTCTTAATCTGCTGTCTTCCATCTTTAACAATTGATATCTCTTCATTTCACTTGTTAATTATTGATTATCTTATTATTGAAGTTATTTCTTTTAATACATCATACTTAACATCTACTCTACTTATCATTTGTCTTGCTTAACATCTATTATATTTATCTTCCATTTTACTTAGTATTTAATTTTGTTCATGCATGCTTTTGATTCAATGGCTCCTTATAATTTTGTTGTTCTTCTTGCCATCTGTCTTGTTCAACATCTATCCTACTTGCTATCTATTTTTTTTGTCACCTAGTACTACTTGTTAATAATTTTGACCTAATAATTTTCTATGGTTTTTTATTTTGTTTAATATTCTTTTTGCTTATCATCCATTCTGCTCACTATCTATTTTGCTTATTGTAATTTTGTTGTTCTTTTTGCCATCCATCTTATTTAATATCTATCCTACTTGCTATCTATTCTGCTTGCCACCTAGTACTATTCATCAACAATTTTGACCTAATAGTTTTTTATGATTTTTTATTTTATTCAACATTCTTTTTGCTTATCATCCATTGTGCTTACCATTTATTCTGCTTATTCTTGTTTTGTTCACCATTTAATATTGCTCATTGGTGTCTTCAATCCAATAACTCCTTCTGCTTTTATTGATCTATCAATATTTCTTCTACTTGTCATCTGTTTGCTTGTCATTTGTGCTACATATTATTCATTTTGCTTCTTATTATTTTGTCCACCATTTGATTTTATTTGTTGATATCTTTGACTACTAGCTTCTTGATCTTTGTCTTTTATTATTTGCTACCTTAACTTGCATGGCAATTTCATTCTACTAATCAATTTATAGTACAATTCTGTACTTCAATGTTTGATAACTGAATGGTTATCAAGTAATTGATTTATGTAATTGTTGTCTTTGTCTAAGAAGACACTAGTGTTATGTGGCATGATTTTTAATTTGAAAATATAGTGGATACTTAGCTATAGAGGGTTTATATATTGCTTATTGACCAAGCTTTGAAAAGTGATTTGTCTTTAATAAGAATGACAAATAAATATAATAATATTAAAAAATAAAATATTATAATAATAAGAATATTTTATATTTAAATAAATTTATACATAAGATTTTTTATGGCATTTAGAAATTCTTTATCATCCTTTTTTATGCCAAATTATAACTAATTAATTTCTAATAACTTAGATTTTTGATAATTTTAAAAAAAACTAATAATCTTTTTTTAAAATTTTATTTTTACACCAAAAATATTATTATAGCTCCATATATCCATCTTTTCACCTCCATATAGTCTTGGCTCCTAAAAATCCCTTTAGTATGTATAAAATACTCAAATTATAACAAAGCCCTTCAATATCTTTCTCACTCGTAAAAAATTATTTTCTTCATGAATTTTAAGATCCAATAACTCTTGATCTAGCTATTTAATTTTTATCAAATTTTTTAAAAATATAGCTTAAAACCTTAAGCTTTATCACAAGAAAAATTAGTTATTGATTTACTTTCAATTGTCTAATATCTCAAAAATCCTAGCATGTGCTTAAAATCCTAGTTTATAGATATTTATGCATTATTTTCTTTATATCTCAAAATTTAAAATCCAAATACTATAAAATTTTTGTGCATAATTTTGTAACATGAAAATATACACCTTCAAAAAATTTGAGCCAAAACCTTATCAAATTGCTTAAGATATAGTTCAAATACAACCATTAATTAAGCGGGTCATTAACTGCCCTTGGATTATAAGTGCTAACTTCAACTCTCAATATCTCTTTCATTTCCATTCAAAATATATCAAGTCATATATATAAAATATAGCCAAAAAAGTGTTATATCCAATTCTAGTTGCCAATCCTTTATTACATTTTGTACATGTACGTCATACCTCAAAGAATGATAGTAGGTACAAAATTAACACCTTGACTTTGAGTGCTTCTATTTCCTTCACAAAAACTCCAAATCACTCAATTTTTGCACCAAAATCATAGCCAAAAATCTAAAATTGCTGAGTCTAATCTTTGATGTTCAAATGACTCTAAAACAAAATAGCCCTAATTCCTAATAAGGCCTCAAATAGTCTCTTTGAAGTCTATTGGACATGACTTTTGGCCAATAGGAATGTAGATTTCTATCATCTATCTCTATTCATCCACTTGGATGGCTTAATTATTCTTTTTGATACTAAATCTTTTTTCCAATCTTATTTTTAATAATATTTACATAATATGTGTCTTAAACATCAAATAAAAGAAATAAGATAAAATTTCAAGGATCACTAATGTCTAATAAAGATGATTTAAAATATATAAAAATAAATATCAATATAAAATCAACCTCAAAAGTCACTATCATAAAAAAAATGAGATTGTAGAACCTTTTTAAACAAATTTCTTCCAAAATAAAAATTTAACCATATTTTGTAACCAATAAAAATCCATTGAAATTACTTTCATTCAATTATATAACAAAATTTATTATTATATATATATATATATATATATATATATATATATATATAATTTTTATATGATAGCCTATTATAACACAACATCGGATGAATTTAGCTCTATTAATATAAGAATTATAATTGGCTTAAGCCATAATGTTAAAAAATTATAGAACAACCACAATAAAAAAAAAAAATTACCATCATCCAAAGAAAAAAATTTATAAAAAATAAAAGTGAATATTTCAATAATTAAAATATCACATAAAAATTGAAATAAATGATAAATAAAATAATTAAAAATCTAGAAGAAATAAAATTTAATAATTAAATAAATAATATGAATATATAAAACATAATAAAGTTATTAAAAAAAATAATTACCTTAGAATAAGCCCAAAAAATAATCTAACATAGATACAAACATAATTTTTTTAAAAGTCTAATTTAATTAATAGTACTTATTAATATAAGATAGATTAACTACTTCATTAGTGAATAGATTATTTTTACCTCATATATTATTAAAAAAATAATAATAAATTAATTAATTAAATCTATTAAATCTACTTGATAGATAAATAAGGTTGATGGATTATTACAACATGTTATTATGCTATGGTTTGGCTATCACATAAAAAGAATGACTATATATATATATATATTTCATATATAATTTATTAAGCAATATGGTAAGAGCCATGTCAATGGGTTTTAATTGGTTTATCCTATGGTGCCACATTTGTGGTCATTAAGTTGGTTTATTATATGGTAGTATGATAGCTATTTCATTAATCCATTATTTCTTACTTGATAAATGAGAAAGACAATGATGTTAATCAAGACTTTAGTCTTATTGCATATAAGTAGAAGGATAGTATATTGAAGGAGAATATATATTCATTTTGGAATGAGAAAGTCATAATTGAAATTAAAAGATATTTTGTTATTATCTACTTGGTCTATTTATATTGAATCTTTATAAATATTCATAATAATTTATAAAATATAATTAGATTACTACTATTGAGGTTTGTACAACCTTATTTTTTTTTAATATTAAATTTTGAAGTTGATTTTATATTGATAAGAACTTTTACATATTTAAAGTCATCTTTTTTAGACATTGGTGATTCTTAAAATTTCATTTTATTTTATTTATTTGGAATTTGGAGCACATACTATATAAATCTTATTTCAAAAAAGATTGGAGATGAATCTTGGTATTAAAAAAATAGTTATATCATCTATGGAAATAGAAGATAGATATTTCTATTGCTATTGGTCAAAAGTCATATCCAATAGACTTTAAGGATGCTATTCGAGGCCTTATTAGGCATTAGGGTTATTTTTTTAAGGAACTTTGAATATTAGAAGTTAGGATCAGCAAGTTTAGATTTATGAATATAATTTTGGTGCAAAAAAATAAGTGATTTGGAGATTTTATAAAAGAAATATTAGCACTCAAAGTCAAGATAGCAATTTTGTACCTATTATCACTCTTTGGGGCATAATACACACATAGAGAGTAATAAAGGATCAAAAATTGAAACTAGAAAGAATATTTTTTTAATTATATTATACTTAAGGCTTGATGAATTGTGAATTAAGATAAAGGAGATATTAGAAGTTGAAGTTAGTACTTGCAATCCAAAGGCTATAAATGAGCTACTTATTTAATGGTTGTATTTTGAGATATATTTCAAGCATTTTGACAAGGTTTTAGCTCAAAATTTTTAAGAATGTATATTATCATGTTAAAAAATTACTTAAAAATTTTGATAGTATATAAATTTTGGATTCTTAAGATATAAAGAATATAGTACTCAAATATCTATAAATTAGAGTTTAGAATATATATTAGGATTTTTGAGATATTAGATGATTTAAAATAAATCTATAGTTGATTTTTTTTATTTTATTTTTTTTTAATATTAAAACTTAAGGATAAAAAAATTAATTTTATAAAAATTTTATAAAAATTAAATAATTGAATGAAGAGATATTAAATCCTAATGTTTAAAAGAAAAAAATCTTTTGCGGGTGACTAAAGTATTGAAGGGATTTTATTATAATTTAATCATTTTGTGCAATCTAAAGGATTTTTTAGAAGCCAAGACTTTATGGAGGTATAAAAGATGGATATATAGAACTATAATAAAATTTTAATATAAAAATGAGTTTTTGAAAAAAAAATTATAGATTTTTCTTTAAAGTTATTAGGAATCTAACTTACCACCAATTAATTAATTATGATTTGGCATACAAAAAGAGTATTAAGAAATTTTTAGATACCATAATCTAAAAGATTTGTTTCTATAAGAGTTTTGATATAATAATATAATAACAAAGATTGGTCAACGTAAAGTTCAATCAATCATATACTTTTTCTTTGTATCTTGTATTTTCTACTTCAAATAATTTTTTAAGAATGCTGTTGCATAAAAAAATCAAGCTTTGCTTAAATCCAAGAATATTTATAAGGCCTCATAGTCATTCTTAATACATTGGCTCTATTAATCCAACTTGATTATTATTGTGGACTTCATCCAACTAAATGCATTTAATTTAAAATCCCTTGTTTGCTCACAAATTGGCTATATTGATATCTTCTTCAAAGCAAAGGGCATTTTGGATGATGTATTTAGTAATTTCTATTAATTTATTACAACAATGGTAACAAATCAAGCCTAAGTATTTTTTTTGTCTTTTTTCTTTGATTTTTTATTAGCAAGTTGTATTCAAAACCTACGGTAAAATTAAGGATAAGCTTTTATACATAGTATTGGCTAATAGAAATTGTAGGAAGTAGTAAGACTTACTAAATGAGCCCACTTGTCGTTGGTGATTTTTTACTATTTCAATCATTAAATGAAAGGTTTAAAAATTATATTAATTTTATTGATATAATTTTGTTGAACTGTCTAAGCTTCATGTGCATGTAAGCATTGACTAGCGTAGTATTCTATTTAATGTAACATAACTTGTGAGTAATTTTTTCTTAATTTACTGATACCTTTGATATAATCTATAATAGGGTCTTATGACCTTGCTGACTTAGATCTTTAATCTGCATCAAATTATTGGTTTGTCACTTTTGTTGTTAAGTTGTTATTTGAAACTTTAGGAATTTTGACCAAGTTCTAATCTAATAGAAAATTTCTTCAAAAGAATCCCCTTTATAGTCGTATTGCCTATTTCTTTTTCTTTTACTATTCATTAAGCAACTTCTTATATTATCTATAGATTGCTGATTTGATACAAACTTTATTTTTACTACACTTTCTTGCACTTTCTATCATATAGTGGATTTTTCTTCCAATCTATTTTTCTCTTTATCTTGCTTGATTGTATGTTGCCTCTTACCTCTTCCAACAAATTCAACAAATCATCTATTTTTGCCACTTCTTATTCTTAATAAATTGTCTATATGTCCTATTATCATTTTTATTAAATAATTATTTTAATTCATATTCTTTTGTATATTTATTATTATTTTTAAAGATCTTATCATTAATATATGAAAGTTTATATTTGATTTCTTATTTGTTGATAAATTATACTCTTAATTAATGTACCAAAGAAACCAATATTATAATTATATTAAAAATAATTACTATATTAGTAAATACCATCTTCAATAATATGCATATTTTTTTATATACTTAATATGCATATTGAAAAATAAAATAAAAATAATATATATAGATATATATATATATATATATATATATTTATTAATGAGATTTTTTTTTTCAAGTATATTAGTATATTTTAATTTTTGCAATATAAAAGTAATTATATATTTTTAAAAATAAATATATTTTTTATTTTTTTCTTTTAATTCTCCATTACATCCTATTAAAGCTAAAATTATTTGAATATATCTTTAATCTCCCTATTATATATATTTAAATTATAAAATATTATTTATATTTATATTTACTTATTTATAATTGGTTGATAAAGATAAGATTTTAAAATATTATTTCATTTATTTATAAATACTATATTATATAAAATTAAATAAAATATTATAGTATCTATTATTATATCCAAATTCTATTATCAATACATATTATTCACAATTAACCAAAAGCTTGTAGCATCGTAACTTAAGATGATTATATAAACCAATAAATATATATATATATATATATATATATATATATATTAGGTAGATGCCATCAATAAAGAAGTTATGTCTACAATATTTTTGAATATTAACTTTAAAACTTATATTGTTGTTTTTCTCTTGCAAGATATATTCCAAAAGAAATGATCTATTAATAATATTGGTATTATTATTACCACTTGGAAACTTAAAAAATGTATGCCAAATGCATAAACTCTAATCTACAATAGCTTTAATATTATACTATAATTTCCATATTTAATTTAAAAGTACGATCATTATTCTATTAAAAATATTTTTTTTATTTAATATATATAATTTAAATTTTAAAAAAAGATGTCTAAAATCTATAGGTGTGATTTATGTTGATGTATTTTTATATATCCTCAAAAATAAGTTTTTATAATCAAATTGAATTAAAATAATACAAAATTTTATTTAAAATTATTTTATAATCTTAATTCAATTCATATTGTACAATGCAAAATTATATGTATATATATATATATATATATATATATATATGCTCAAAGTAGTATAAAAACAAACAAAAATATAAAATACATTGTTCATAGTAAAATCCTTAATTATAAAATAAGTAATATGTAATAAAAAATTTTAATCTAGCTATAACATTATCTTTTATAACTCCAAAAATTTACATTTAGAAGAAAGTTCGGAAGTCTATCATTCACATTGGAGACATTCCATTTTTCTATGTAGAATTCAAAGAAACCCATTTGCCTCTTGACTTAATTTTGTAGGACTTAAAACATTTGAGTATGTTAGAAATGCCTTAATATTGTTGTTTACTTGAAGTTAATATACATTATTTATTTTAATTTTAGTATTTTTATTATTTTTTGATGTTTTAGTTTTTTATGTAATATATTTTTTTAATCTTTTAATATAAATAATCTAAAAAATATATGTTTATCATAAGATTTGATTTGATTTTGAAAAAACGAAAAATATAATGCACTTAAATTTTTAAATAAGTATTAATATTAAATTAATTTATAAAGGTATTAAATGTGTAAATTAATTTATTTATTAATAAAAGTTAATACAATTGAGTATGGATTTTGAATATTTAGAATTTTTTTGAATATATATTTTTTTATATAAAAACAAAATTTTTAATGGTAATAAAAAAATATTAATAATAAAATATAATTAATCTTTTATAAACATAATTTAAATTTTCTTTCAATTAAAAATATCCATCATAAATCATAATAATAAACTAATGTTAAGATTTAAGAACACATACAAACACATCTACAACTTTACAAAATATATATATATATTTATCTGTCAATTTTAAATAATAATATATAAAAAAATCTATTTGATTGTTGTACATATTCATAACAAGAGATTATTTCTTTGTGTCTTAGGTTTATCTCATGTCTCCTATATATTAAAGTTTTATTATTATGTTTTAATCTTATCTTTAAGAATTGTGCACCAATTTTACGCTCAACATTTCAAAATACCAACACATGTAAGCCTCCCACGGTCATACCATTCTAAGGCGAAGAGATGTGACGAATTGCTGTATTCAATGATGTCACCTACGCTAATATTCGTACATGATACTGTTAGGGCTGACGTGGCCAAGGGACTGGGCGTGGCTCAGTGGAAGTCCCATCAGAGGCTTCCATAACGTCGAACCCCGTGGCTCAGAGCCGCTTGACGAACGCATTGCTTGTCAATGGCGGATCGCGCTGTGGATTAACTGACTCGCCTCGCTGCGGACACTGGCCGTGAGCCTCACAACAAGCGCTGCATTCTCTTCCAGAACGTCGATTTCGTGTTCGCGTCAAATTTGTCGTGATAAAAACAGAGGGTGGAGGAATGGAATGGTGATAACTGAAATTCTTGGGAGTGGATTTTACGAGGGGAGGAAGTTAGGGTTTGAAGGATCGAAGGTCGGGGAAGGATTGGAGGTAAATTCTCAGGGCAGAGGTGTGGTGATGGACGGGTTGAAGAAGTTAGAGTATCTGTCGCTGGTGTCGAAGGTGTGCACGGAGTTGGAAGCGCACATAGGGTGTTCTGATAAGACGTTGGCGGAGTTTATAATTGAATTGGCGCAGAAATGCGAAACGCTGGAGCAGTTTGGGAAGTCGCTCAAGTCCAATGGCGCCGAAATGCCGGAATATTTTGTCAAGACATTGTTGACGATTATTCACGCCATCCTGCCGCCTGTGAGTAAGGCGGAGCGGGAGAAGTTGAGCAAAGGTCTAGGCGGGGATAGTGACTTGAAGCGGGCTGCATTCCCGGGGTTGGCAGTGCCGGACAGTAAGCAGCGGGTCCGGGAATTGGAGGACGAGCTCGAGGCGGATGGAGTCGGAGTTAGGGTTTTGGAGGGTAGGAGAGAAGAGCGGGGCAGGGGAAGGGATGGCGGACGAGGTGGTGAGAGTGATGATTTTGTCAGAGAAAAGGAGCATCAGAGGTACAGGGACAGAGATGGTGGTGGGGAGAGAGCCGGAAGACGGGATAGAGAGAGCGATGGTGGGAGGAGGGATGATCGTGAGGAGAGGGATGACGGTGGTCGGCAGTGGGATACTAAGGGGAGAGGATATGACAGGCATGATGATCGAAAGAATGGAGGTGAGCGAGCCAGAGACAAGGAGCGGGGCGGTAGGGGGGGTTATGACAGGTCTGCTGGCGAAAGCGAGAGAGGCAGAGATAGGGGTAGGGGTGACCATTACGAGGATGGAGATAGAGACGGTCCTGGTTCGCGGAGTAATGTCCCAAGTAGGACTCCCATGGTGGACGAGCCGGAGCTGTATGGAATATACAAAGGGAGAGTGTCTCGGATTATGGACTATGGTTGTTTTGTGCAATTGTTAGGGGTTAGGGATCGGAAAG
Organism: Physcomitrellopsis africana; assembly: GCA_036785485.1. Taxonomy (NCBI): domain Eukaryota; kingdom Viridiplantae; phylum Streptophyta; class Bryopsida; order Funariales; family Funariaceae; genus Physcomitrellopsis; species Physcomitrellopsis africana. The sequence continues at coordinate 14,877 of JAWRVF010000203.1, read as the reverse complement.
AGGGACTAGTGCATGTGTATAATATTGCATCTCGGCGGGTTGTGAATGCTAAGGATGCCGTCGAACGGGACCAGGCAGTTTGGGTTAAAGTTCTCTCTGTAAGTGACAAGAAGATAAGTCTTAGTATGCGAGACGTGGATCAGAAAACAGGAGAAGATCTACTCCCTATGAAGCGTACGACAGCTGAAGAAGAAAACTTGCGTGCGAATCCATCTAGCTCGAGCTTGGCTCCAGAGATGCGGAAGGGACTTTCGGGTATTACTATTGTTGACGAAGATGATAGCAATTCGCATCGTAGACCTATGAAGAGGATGAGCTCTCCTGAGCGATGGGAGGCCAAGCAACTAATTGCGTCAGGTGTTCTAGGTGTCAAGGACTACCCGATGTATGATGATGATGGGGGAGGCATGCTCTATCATGATGAAGGTGCTGAAGAAGAGCTTGAGATTGAGCTCAACGAAGATGAACCGGCTTTTCTTCGAGGTCAAACTCGTTATTCAGTTGACGTGTCTCCAGTGAAGATAGTGAAGAATCCTGATGGCTCATTACAAAGGGCTGCTATGACACAGTCCGCGCTTGCTAAAGAGCGGCGAGAGTTAAGAGAGCAGCAACAACGGACAATGCTCGACTCCATTCCCAAGGATTTAAACAGACCGTGGGAAGATCCTATGCCAGAGACTGGTGAGAGACATCTAGCCCAAGAGCTTCGGGGAGTAGGTCTATCAGCATATGATATGCCAGAATGGAAGAAAGATGCATTTGGAAAAGCTCCCACTTTTGGGCAGCGGTCAAAGCTCTCGATCCAGGAGCAAAGACAGAGCCTACCCATCTACAAACTGAAGAATGAACTTATCAAGGCTGTGAACGATAACCAGGTTTTAGTTGTGATTGGAGAGACAGGTTCTGGGAAAACGACACAGATGACTCAATATCTTGCAGAAGCTGGTTACACTACTCGTGGAAAGATAGGCTGCACTCAACCCCGGCGGGTCGCTGCTATGTCTGTAGCTAAGAGAGTAGCGGAAGAGTTTGGATGCAGACTTGGGGAGGAGGTAGGCTATGCAATCCGTTTTGAGGATTGTACAGGATCTGAGACGGTGATCAAATATATGACAGATGGGATGCTCTTAAGGGAAATTTTAATTGACGACATGTGTGCTTCATATTCAGTAATCATGCTTGATGAAGCTCACGAACGTACCATTCATACAGATGTCTTGTTTGGGCTTTTGAAAGGGCTTGTGAAACGCAGACCTGATTTGCGACTAATTGTTACTTCGGCAACACTGGATGCTGAGAAGTTTTCGAGATACTTTTTTGATTGCCCTATCTTCACCATTCCCGGAAGAACGTATCCTGTGGAAATACTGTACACGAAGCAGCCGGAGACTGATTATTTGGATGCTGCACTGATTACTGTCATGCAGATTCATCTCACAGAACCTGAAGGTGATGTACTTCTTTTTTTGACTGGGCAAGAAGAGATTGATACTGCGTGTCAAATTCTGTATGAGCGGATGAAGGGTCTTGGGCCCAATGTCCCAGAGCTTATTATCCTCCCAGTTTACAGTGCTCTGCCCAGTGAAATGCAGACAAGAATTTTTGAAGCCCCACCACCTGGTACAAGAAAGGTAGTTGTAGCAACAAATATTGCTGAGGCCTCTCTCACAATCGATGGAATATACTACGTCGTGGATCCTGGATTTGCAAAGCAAAACGTTTACAATCCGAAGCTGGGATTGGACTCTTTGGTGATCACTCCAATATCGCAAGCTTCCGCAAGGCAACGAGCAGGACGCGCAGGGAGAACTGGACCTGGCAAGTGCTATCGATTGTACACAGAAAGCGCGTATAGGAATGAGATGTTGCCAACAACAGTTCCAGAGATACAAAGGGTCAACTTGGGTTTGACAACATTGACAATGAAGGCAATGGGAATAAATGATCTTTTATCGTTTGATTTTATGGATCCCCCTCCACCTCAAGCACTTATTTCTGCTATGGAACAGCTTTACAGCCTTGGAGCCCTAGATGAGGAGGGTCTATTGACTAAGTTAGGAAGAAAGATGGCAGAGTTTCCGTTGGAGCCACCTCTTTCTAAGATGCTTCTAGCTAGTGTGGACTTGGGCTGTAGTGAAGAAATCTTAACTATTATTTCTATGTTGCAAGCTCAGAATATCTTTTACCGACCACGAGAAAAACAAGCACAGGCTGATCAGAAAAGGGCAAAGTTTTTCCAAGTAGAGGGCGATCATTTGACTCTTCTGGCAGTGTATGAAGCTTGGAAAGCGAAGAATTTTTCAGGTCCTTGGTGCTTTGAGAATTTTGTGCAGTCTCGATCATTGAGGAGAGCTCAAGATGTGCGAAAGCAGCTTCTTACAATTATGGATAGGTACAAGTTGGATGTGGTGAGCGCGGGCAAGAACTTTACAAGGATAAGGAAGGCAATAGCAGCAGGTTTTTTCTTCCATGCAGCACGGAAGGACCCCCAGGAGGGTTACCGAACTCTGGTGGAGAATCAACCAGTTTATATTCATCCAAGTAGTGCTTTATTTCAGAGGCAGCCTGATTGGGTTATCTATCATGAGTTGGTCATGACCACGAAGGAATACATGCGAGAAGTGACTCTGATGGACCCTAAATGGTTGGTTGAACTGGCTCCTCGTTTCTTCAAAGTTGCTGATCCCACAAAAATGAGCAAGAGGAAGCGACAGGAGCGAATCGAACCTCTTTATGATCGGTACCATGAGCCAAATTCATGGCGACTTAGTAAAAGACGGGCTTAAGTGCCTAACCTTGGAAGTAAATTTCAGGCAAGTTGAGTTCCTCTCCACCTTGATGGAGGGGATGTTATGATTCTTAAGAGATGCTGAGGAAGGACTGGCATGAAGCAAACTCTCCACCAGCAAGTGCTGTTTCTCCGATGTGCTGATTTTGCTGCACCAAGGCTTGACTACCATGACCTCTTAGCAACGCCGAGTACTTTTAATTCTTTTTTTTGACATGGCGCCTCAGTGCATATAGCATGGAGGTCATTAATGTTGAGTAAACAACTGCAGCAGGTATCAACTTGTTCGTCTAAATTGACTAAGATTCCGATCTCACGAGTCAGTCAAGAGAACCTTCACTCAAACATGTATTCTAGGTCAAAGCTCAACATGGTAGTAGTCTACTGAAGGCTAGATTAGGAACTTCTTCAGTATCTGGTTTGGTACAAATAGTTTCAATAGAGGTATGCTTATTCTAGATTTGAAGACTGAAAATGGTAGATAGTTTCACTTTCCCAGTGGGAACTGGGTCTATGAAAACCTCATAGATCTCATTTGGACATGGATCAAACACCTCTCAGCTTCTGACGCTCGAGATATCACATAGGGTCTTATCTTGGTAGTGCCATCAAATTGCAGTGCTAGACACCCAGCGGCCCATTGAGGGGAACTGGCGTCTATGTTTTACTTTCAGTATTCGACAATTTTGTTAACGTGTAGTTCAGTAAACCTTTTCTGTATCTTTCTACGCATTTTCATTGTGAAGATGACTCAGTTTCGCCTTGTTTGAACGTGCTTGACTGGGGTGCATAGCAACTTCGACCTGCTTATCTGTTCAATTGTTCTTACAGGTCTAAGGAACACCTTAATATTCAATTCATGCAGACCACTATAGTTATCCCTTACATACTTCAGCAGTTAGCCAGTTACACCCATGCACAATAGTAACGCCAGTAAATCTTTTTCACGAATCTTCTGTATGCAATCTGCAATTGGTATTTGTGTAAATACAAAATCGATCACCTGTTTGTATGCCACTTGGATTTTTTTTGATCCATAAATTTTGAAGTATTATTTATACCTGTAGGACAAAAATTGGAGCCAAATTGAAAATTAACATTTTTTGGACCTCATGTTACAATTATGCCTCCTCTTAAATGAACTTGTTAACCTAGGAATTTCATGGTATAACCACTTTGCTACGTAACTGTGGCTTCTGTTAATTGTCACTGACCATATAGTTTCATGTCACTATTTCATTTATCATTATTTTATTAAATTTTAATATGATAAATAGTAAATAATTATTATACAATATTAAATACATCTCCATTGTTTTCCTCGTCACGCATTAATTAAACACATAATTAATCAATTTGAAACTATCCAAAACAACATCTATTTACTGACACTAATAAAAATTGATATCCTTTTCAATTCCTCTGCGGTTATCTCCACAAAGTCAATCTAATCTTGAATTTCTGTAATTTCATTTCATTTTATTTTACTATGATATTGTTTTAACAAAAACCTGATTTCAAATCAAATGTTATAGTATATTGTAGTGTACTTGTTAACTTAGATTTATTCTTTTTGCAATAAGTATATTACAGAACACCTTAAAAGCTTTACCATTTATGATCAAAACCAAGCTTCTTTTGCAAGGATGAAATCAAACACAACTCAACTTTTCACTTATCACAGTTTCACATCATTTTAAACATGGCCGAAGTTTCTTCTCATGTGTTCCATTTGGCATGGTATGAAGCGACCTTTAACAACGTTAGGCACAGAACCTGGTTGATAACCGTTATTACACCGGCCTACCCCCTCGATTGACCCAGGTTGGGGTTTGCACAAAGTGCCGTCAATACTCTCGATTGCAGCTTCGACCGAAGCTCGCTGTCTCGTTCGGGTGCCGTCTTTCAACTTTCAAAGCGTAGTGGCTTAGCTGCTGGTGCTTCGATTTGGAAGAACTAGAAAGCCGAGATGGCAGTTCCAGTACGTCCCGAAGACCCTGCACCGGATCAACCTCAAACCCCACCCCCAGTCCGTGATTTTCTTCAGGCAAGACTCACGCTAAAATTCTACGCTCAAAGTTAGATGCGTTGGTTTGTAGGTTGCTACAACCTTATGTTGATTCTTTGTGTACATTTTCTGATCTGTTTGTGATGAGCGTAGAATCCGAATTAGGGTTTAGGGTTTAGTTTCTGTATCAGAATGGTGCTGGTTATGCGGGATTGGAAGTATGTTTATGGTGCGCTCAGATTCCACTAGAAACGCAACTCTCTATATGGTCAAATTTCAGTGGGAACGTGTAAGGTAAGCAACGCTCGATGCATCAGAGTAATGCAGGATTTCATGAGGGGAACATGCATTTCGGGGTGTTCCACTAACCCTGATGTTCTTCCGATGTGATGCAGGCCGCTAGATATGGAGATTTGGAAGATGTGCAGAGCTTGCTCGCACAGGGGACCTCTGTAAGTTCCCAAGATGTTCAGGGCCGGACTGGTATGCGAAAACAGTTCCTCGCAAAAGTAGGAAATTGCTGTGATATCATGTTAATTTAGTCCTCCCTTTGTGACTGATCGTTCAAGAGGTGTTGCCTTTTGGGGTTGGGAGCAGCTCTACATATGGCCGCAGCCAATGGCCACCTTGACGTCGTGAAATGCTTGATTGAACATGGGGCCGTAAGTACATTTCCTTTATCAGAAGTGAAGGAACTTTTGAGAGACATGGTTCTGAAAGAAATGTGTTGGTTTTTTCTTAGGTTTAAGTCAAAGTAGGTGACGAACTTGGAGTTTTTGTTATTATTTCTTGATGCATATTTGAGATGAAAGTTCAGTCAGCATTGGGGAGTTTCTCGATCCTTATACTATGGCTTGCAGTTAGGTTTAGTTAGATGCAGCTTTATGGGCGGACTGGCAGCTAAATTGTTTTTTTATGCCTTTTATCGGATGGTTTTTTATTTTTTTTACTTTGCAGAATGTAAATATGTGCAACTTGGAGCAAAACTCTCCGCTGCATTATGCAGTTCTCAATGCACACAAACCTGTAAGCGCACTTAGGCTTGCAAGTATGTTTTTAGGTGCTTATTTGTTCTAAGCATATTTCTGGAAATATATGTATTTCGTAATTGAAATCCATTGCTTTAGGCTTTAGTTCGTGGAGTTATAAAATATGCTCTAATTTTGATGTTACTAATGCATTTTGCGAGAGAGTTTTGAGTTCTTGAGTCTGGAAATGTTTTGTCCATACTGCGAGACATACTTGCTTATTAATGCTGAAATGCTTTTTGCAGGTTGTAGAGTTCCTTATTTCCGCAGGGGCCAATGTTTCTGCAATCAATAGGTACGATCTCTAATACTTTACTATGCTCACTGTGCGGCCTTCTCATGGTCTTGGATTAGGTTATAATATGTAGGCCAGATTTTGAACGCTGAATTCCCCAACACCACTAACCAATCATCAGCGTAGTGAATTATGTGTTAGTGAATTATGTGTGCACTTTTCAGGGTATACCATGCACTAGAATCTCCAGAACCTGTAACTATGTCGCAAACCAATCGTAGATAACTTTGTCAGGCGTCCAAGGAAAGGACATAATGATTCAGAATTCAAAGTGGTCCTGTTTAACTCTCTTATTTATTTATTTATTTATTTATTTATTTGGTCGTCTGCCATCTAAGTAAAACATTAAGAGTTGTCTTTTCGGATGTTCAATCAACAGAAGGGAAGTTTTTGGTTACTTGGACCCGGGTTATGTCACTTGCTAGAATTTCCTGAGTGCGTGTACGCTATATGTTTTTCCTCTTACGGTAGAATGGTATGTATGCAGGTATGATAGAACCCCAGTAGATGAAGCAGTAAGCAAAGGTGATGTTTCGTTGATTGAGTGCATTACTCGAGCAGCACCAATTCCAGAGGAACCTACTAATTGCGAAGCCAATGGAGCTCCCGATCATGCTTCTGCCATGGAAGAAGAGTGATACGAATCGCCTTGCAATGTAGTTTTTTCAATTGAGTCTACATTGGTATGCGAAAGCGATTTTTATGTATACGGTCCGGAGCATGCATATGCACAACTGTACACTGTATCAGTGTTGGAGAATATTCACAGAAGATAAATTTCGTATACAATGAATCGTGCGATGCACAGCTTGCTACCTTCCTGAAGCATTTTAAGCCAACGATTTGTTTCTAAGATTTCAGAAATAGTTCGTGACCAAGTTTGAATGGCATCTCGCATCGTTTGCAACATTAGCAAGCAGTGAAACAACGCACAAGATCGGTCTCCAGGTATACATTTTAGTAGCCCGATATTTGATATGCAGGATATTATAAAACTCAAGAATATGTTCTGGAGAAAATTTCTAAGTAAAAGTTTTATGTACATATGGAGCAAACACCAGGTCGGGGACAACCAGATGGTAAAGGAAGCCTTAGATTTTCCGAGGTTCGAAATGTCCGCTTCACCATTTGGTCTACATACAGAGTGCCCTGCAAGTGGTCATACTCGTGCTGTAATATACGTGCCTTCCATCCTTTAGCCGTAAAGTTCAAAGGTTTCCCATCTCTTCCAAGGCCTGTAACTTCGACTTCCAAGTGCCGTTCCACAAGGGCCCGATATCCCTCAACACTGTCCCATTGAATCGCCAAAAAAATTATGGTGAGGAAGGTGTCTCAAGCGACATATTACTGAAATGATGCCTGAACCACTTATTAAGCCGAGCTACTTCGCAGTAGATGATTTCAAATGAATTAGACCTTATTTAAAAGGATACGTATAAAGAATAAATTAATCTGTTTTTCCGTTGCATCAAGAATGAATAGAATTTAGTCACAAGGATAACGCCGAACCTGAGACAGTCTTCGAAGAAGCATGCAGTGCCGCCGCTTTCCTTCTTTTCCAGCTTTGGGTTAATGATAACCTGCCCATCGCCGAGATAAAACTTGGCCATTAAAACATACATCATCTAAATCATCACTTCAATCGGCTATGTCCGTATACGCCTGACTGGTAAGTAGCGCTCATTCATTTACACATTACTGACGTAGCTACATCATCCTGGTCCAATGAATTCTCTTCAGAGTGAAACACTAACTCGCTACGCTAATGCTTCGCAACGCCTAGAGCCACCTTATGAAACACGAGAAGCGGCAATCAGGTGAAATAATCAGGATTTACCAAAAGATCGAAAGGTGATCTCTGTTGGGCTTCGCATTCCTCAGGAGATGTGTAACTCATAAGTTCTTTCGTATCCTCCAGCACGATAATCTACACATAGGTACCCCCGCACACCCTGCAACAGATATCAAGGGTGTGTGCAACAAGAGGCAGTTGCCTAAAATTCACGTCGAGCAAGGTGTGACAACAAAAACTGGAAGTGACGAATTGGGTCTGTCGCCGAGGGTTAACATTGCTGTGAATTTTACCTGAAGAGGCACCCCAATCTGAGGAGCAGCCAGGCCTACACCAGGGCCGGCACGCATGACGTCCACCATGTCATTGATGGTCTTCTCAATGAGTGAGCTCCCGATGTTCTCTCTCTTCACTTCTTCTGCAGGCTCGTGCAGCACGTGGTCTCCTGCCTGCACCATAGATAGGGTTCGATCGCCCATGTCAGTCAAAATTGGTCTCTCTTTCTTAAAGTAACCAGAAATTGTACATCCCTACAAGACAGCAACTGATAGTCAGCATTCGCCACTTCTTACGTGAATACGTTCGGTCGTAATAACCAGGTATGTTAGGCATGGCCGAAGGTCCACCAAACCCTACTTATAAGGACAATCAAATTTGATAGAGGGAAATGATTTAGGCTTAACGATCCGCTGCCAGAGGGATAGTGATAATACATCATTCTCTATTCGTTCGCGATGATCAAGTATTAATCTCTTCGAGTATGAATCTCAATTACACAACGCGGTCCGCACATGTGCAGATCAATCAGCATCTATACTTAGCTATGCCATCCTCGAAATACGAACTTGACTGCAACGAATTGGTAAATTTTTACGAGCACGTTAGGATAACGAGTCGACACCCGAGACATTGTGACGGGGCCTCGCTGTTAAGCGTTCTGGGTGTTCACGCGATTCAGTATTGCAGCTCAAAATTGTTATTCAAAGTTAGGCAACAGTCGAAGGCCCTCAAATTTGGAACTCAAAAAAGAATAAAATGGTTGGGTTTGTGAGCGAACCCACTTGCACAACGTCCGGAAGTTGCTTCTTCCCAAATCCGAAGAACTCCATGGGCACTGTCGAATCCCTGGCGTCCCGCACCCGCGACGGCCCCTGACAGACACCACGGAACGGCGCAGCGTCCACCAAATGCGACATCGCGAAATCCATCTCGTCCCTTCGCAGCAACCCACTCCTCCTGTGCGTCACAAATCCTCTCTCCGCACCCACGCTACCCCTTCTTCCCTTCGCACCACGATCAAAATGCGCAAGAACATCCCGGCACACGAGCCTCTCGCTCGATGCCGATACCCACACCCAATGATTGCCCAGTCGCGCACTATTCCATATACTCGCTCTCCCTCTGAATGGGTCTGTAACCATGACCGTGTCCGTCCCTGGCCCGCAGCATGATGCCCCTGGCACACGCATCTCAATCCTCCCCACAGTCACATCGCAAGGTGGTTGCAGCGGCTCTTCTTACCTGTGATGCGCAGGTAATGAGTACGCTCGTTGCAACCCTGCAACAGCAGGTCCCGCTCACCAGCTCCATAGCCACACAGACCACCATCTCGACTGGTTTGATTCTACTACCGTCTCACTAGCGATGCTGATGCTGATGCTGATTCCAAGTAGACATCCGAAGTCCTGAAACTCCCACTGTGGCTCCCCGACACCTGCTCCCACAGCTACGCCAGTCTCTTCTTCCATACCATCTCGACATGTCAGCATTGCACATTCGTGTTTGACCGAGATTCAACCACCATCCTCTCCGAAACACAATTTCTTTTTCTTCTTCCAGTCAGGTCGCTTATCTTCCGTCTTGTCCATTTTTAGACAGTGCACATCCGTCGCTTGTTGGCACTGGAGCGTCCACCACATCTGGCTTGTGAGGTTGTAGAGATCTCTTCCACCCGTGTCGAAGTCAAGAATGTCTACTTGCACAAGCAAATATTCGTCCAGACTCTGCTGCAATTTGTACAATTGCGACTTGAGGCAGACTTTCGCGATGGATTGCATCTCGTCTGAATTGCACAACTGGGTGCTAGTTATCGCGGCAAGACAGATCCTGGAAAAATTTTCGCAGAAAAAAATTCAGGTTGTGCAGGGATGATGCCAGGCATGATTATGTGAAACTAAACAGCTCATTACAACAGAACCATAACTTATCAGTAAAAAACCTGCACTCACTCTCTCCATCGACTACGAAAAACATCAGCATTGAACTTAACTTCAGCTTCAGATTGAAGGTGAAAACTCTTATTACAACTGCAATCAATCTGGGCGCTGAGTACACACAGTTTGAAGAACCTTGGAGTCTCAACAAATCAAAGGAAATGGTACCTCAGACACGAGACTTTTCGGCTGGAATTGGGGCCGAGATTAGCACCCTAGTCATCACTTGCCACTGTCGCCTGAGCTGAGACCGGAATGGAGGCAGACGTGGCGGCCACCGACGCCGGCTGCAGAACGCCGAGCAACGCATTCTGAAACAGACAGTGTATTACTCGTCTTTTTCCTCTGTCGGTGGTGCGCTTGCAAGAATACGGAATTAGACTGGGTAAACGGAGTTCATCCGTCGGTTGGACCCCATAAACCCAGTCGACGTCCAAAAGCCTCGCCGGCTGCCCAGTTAGAGCTGCCCTCGGCTGCCCCAGCGGCCTTGGGTTTTTGACAGTATAGTATGTAACATTTTTTTCATTTTTGTTCTTTTTCTTTTCCGTACGTCGTATCAGGTGCTCTTCTCTCAAGGATACAAAACGTCTGTGAGGGGTATTAATCATACAAAACAATGTGGACGATGCAGCTCAATAAGCTTACTAGTAATTAAATTGAGCTTGTTTAGCTTTGTTATTTTGAGATGCAGAGACCACGGTTACTATTAATTAAAATAAAACCTGAACAAGGAGGGGGAGTGATTTATCTTTGAAGAATGCATCTTCATACAACCAACAAAGCACAAGAACGAGGTGTGCAATGGATATTAATGTTATAGAAGAGAGCAACCATAATATAATGTTAAACTTTATAAAGTAGTTCTTTTTACTTATATTTGTGCAATTAATAGAGTATTTAATAATATTTTTATTGATAGAATATTTTATTTTAAACTAATATATTTTTAATAATTTTGCAAGAGCAACCTTAAATAAAAGAAAAAATATTCCAATGGTTCAAAATCCCCCTTCTAGTCTTGTAGACTACAATGATTTGGTTTTTATACAAGGATGTAAGAGGAACTCAAGTGCATCTTTAATTGTAACAATCATGACTACATATATACTTTGGAAGCTAGTTCAAAAAATTTTAGAAGGACAATTGATGGAAGATGGTTCAAATTATTCTTGATCAATTTGTACAAGTGTTAATAAAATCAAAATATTACAAAACCTCAATTGAACTTATTATTGATTTAAAGATGGTATTTTTTTAATTTTTGATATTACTTTTGTATTGATGATTTATAAAATATGTTATTATGAATGATTTATATATATATTTTTAATAACAATAATATTTATTATTTGTATAGATATCAATGTGCATATGGTCTAGAAGATGATTAATTATTTAAGATCTAAAAGATCCTAATTATTTAAGATCTAAAAAAAAAGTTATCTTATTAAATTTTCTATTTGCCAATTAATTTTATATTTAAATATTATTGAGATAATTTACTATTACAACAATTGGATTAGAGAAAATAGTGATGTTGCCTATGGTGTAATGGATATTGAGTCTCAAGAAATAACAAGTGAAGCTAGTGCACGTACTTCTATACAACTTAAAATTGGATAGTAATTAAATTGCAAAGTGGTCTTAATTCTATACAAGTGTTAGAAGAGTATAAGAAAATATGATTAAAAAATTAAATTAAAGATAAAAAATGTACTAGAGATAATAGTCTACATTATAGAAATATTAAGTATTATAAAAATCAACTAAAAAAAGATCAATGGCATAGACATAAGAATATTTTATTAAATTTAAAATTTTGAATGATAGAAAATAATAATAATAATAATAATATATTATAAAAATAATAAAAAAGAATTTGATGTCCCATTTACTATTAGTATTCAAACTCTATAGCAACAAATAATATTTTTGAAATATAGAAAGAATTCATATATTTTTATAAATTTTATATTTAAAATTAAAAATTTAATATAATATTTATTTATAATAGTTATATTTGATAAATATCAAAATAGAATATCAATATTTTAAATTATTATGGCTCAACATAAAATAGAAGATATTTATAATTGATTGCATGTTTTAAAAATATTTGCAAATATTGAAGATTCAACTTAGATATTATCTTGTTTTATTATAAATGATACAATTTAAGAACATCAAGCCATTAAGTAAGTTTTATAATTTTAATTTATCTTTTAATACTTTATATAATTTTATTTTTATAATCTTAAATTATTTTTAGTTATATAAAAGAATTTTTTTGTTAATATTAACAAATATTTAATCTATATATAATTATGTTTGACTTAGTATATAAATTTACTTGTGTATGTTCCATGTATTGAAGAAATTAAAAATATAATATAAATTAAATTAATGGAAATACACGTGTAAAGTGAGAAGTTTATAATAAAGTATAAAAAATATTAGATCTTTATATATAATATGATAAAAGTGAAGAATATATTATTACAAGAGCAAAAAAAGTAATATTTTAAAATCTTCTTATAATATAATATTTCAAGATGTTGTGTTAGGTAATCTTAAAAAAAATTATATTTGTTTTAGTATGTTAATTTTACTTTTATACTTCCTTTGAACTTAAAAAATAGCATGTAATATGAACTTATATGGATTTATAAAAAATTGAGAATATTGGAAGAATTTTTTAAAGAGATTAAAGATTAAAGTTGAAGGTAGAGGTGTTGAAGCAAGGTATTGAAGCACTTTTTAGAATGCCATAGCCACAATTTCATCCATACTACATAATTCTATTCATGGTGTATAATTTCATCTATAATGTATAGCTTTATCTATGATTAAGTGTCAATCCTAAAACTTTAATTTTAAAGGCCTTATATATCTAAATTGAATAAAATTTGCATGTACTTAATGTAAAATTTACCAAGGAATCTAATAGGTTTGAATCTAAGATCCAATCTCTCAAAAAGTCATTGTTGTTGTTGTCCGTCTCACTTATTCTATCAATACTGTCCAAAGTAAATCTGTAAAGGGGGATTTGAACACAGAGAAAGACTATTTGCATTGAATTAAACCATTAGAGTCACACAACTAATTGCCTTCTGATTACACTAAAACATCCCAATTTTGTTACAGTATCTCCCTTATACTACCAATAACTTTGTTAACAATAAAATATCATAAGCAATAATCCAACTCAAGTATTCACTACCTCTCCTCATCTCCTTCTTTATGACAACAATATGTAATACTGCGATATTTCAAAACACAGCATAATTATCCTATACTCCAAATACAGGAATACTCCAAAATTGACTATCACTTTTAATAATTCACTTCGCATAATCCAAACTCCACGGACTTCCTCTCGTGGGTCACCTTTGATTCAATACTCAATGTATTATAGTTTTCTCACATTCATACTCATTCTTCATAAAACATCTCCAATTCTCCACTTCCAATTTTTGACTTATATTTCTCCACTAATATTTCAGCATATTAGTACATCTTCAATCTTTTATTATAAATCAATTCTTTCCTTCATTGCTTCATTACAGAACTACACTTTACAATATTGAGCACTTATCTAATATCTTTCTCTTAAAAATTAACAAGAGGTAGCACCAAGCTTATCCCGGCTCAGCACTATCACACTCTAGCCCTTACTACTACTGTCTGAATCAATTTATACTTACTCCAATCGATATTAACCGCTACACAACCGACAATAACCACTTTTTCTAATTCCCTTATCCATGCTGCCTTCTAAACTCGCCATTCATCGACTTCCTGCCTACTCTTAATCTTACAAACTATGTATTGTAAATCCTAAAATTCCTATCCATTCTACATAGTCCCACTCCTAACTGTGCAGTGTCCTTGCAAATACAAAATTGGTAAAACTTTGTTATGAGGCTCACTCCTGACATTGGGATATTCTTGGATTTGTAGGAGGTTCTTCTGCGTCTAGCTCTAATGGCATGTCTTCATCCTCCTTCGATAAATCCACATGATTAATCTTCAACTGCGTTGATAAATCTTCATTATCCGCTCCCAATTTCCGAACTTGAGCTTCCAATTATAAAATTCTGGCATCCTTTACCTCTAATTGGCGCCCTTGTCGCTTCACCTTCTCCTCCAATTAACTAATATTCGAAATTGAGGGAGCAGATTCCTGTGGCCGAACGACATTGGCCAAATCGCCCTCCAATTTTTCCACTTCATTTTTCAAGGCACCAATTTCTGTCTGCAGCTTCTCCGTTCCAATTTGGTATTGGTCTTCCAATTCCACCTTTTCCTGTTCCAATTTCACTACTTTATCACGTTTCGCTTGCAATTGACACTTCAACGCTTCTCGTTCCAAATTCCATATCCTGCAGTTCTCTATTAATTCTTACTTTTGACCGTTCAGGATTCTTTGTATGCGATCTTTTTCATTCGTCCAATTTTTCTTTTCCTCTGCTACTTTCCGCTCTAATGCCAACTTGGACTCCGTCTTTGTTCTAATCAGATGCCCCTGTTCCACAATTCGGCGGCCTTTCTCTAGTATCTTCTTCCGGCTAGACTCCAATTGTTGTCTTAGATTCCCTTCTAGCTGACTACTTCGGTAAGCTACAATTGGAAAATTTGTCCCAATATTACTTCCGTGAGGTTCCCTTCTATCAGTAGCCCAGTGTTCAAAATTGGAGCCTCAACCACCCTCTCTATCACTGCACGAATTGAAGCCCGCCTTTGTGTAGTCTCC